>JAZKJV010004806.1:0-409026 GCA_037367405.1 Ottelia alismoides | reverse complement strand
TGAGGCTATCCCCTCCCGAACCGCAGATGCTAGGACTGTTTGCAGATTTTTGAGGAAGCATATCATTTCACGGTTCGGGGTACCTCAAGTGTTGATATCTGACGGGAGGTCTCATTTCATCAACGACCAGGTGAAGGCCCTTGCTAGCGAGTTCGGCATAGACCATCGAGTTGCCACTCCATACCATCCTCAGACGAATGATCTTGCCGAAGTGTCGAACAGGCAGATCAAGACTATATTGCAGAAAGTCATCCGCCCTGACCGAAAGGATTGGTCCCAGCTTTTGGACTCGGTCTTGTGGGCATATAGGACGTCTTTCAAGACAGCTTTGGGCACATCTCCCTTTCACCTCGTCTATGGCAAGCCGTGCCATTTACTAGTTGAGTTGAGGCATAGGTCACTTTGGGCAGTCACAGATATACTTTTGGATCCAGATAGTGTAGGAGATCAGAGGAGGGCATAGTTAGCCGCCTTGGAGGAGCTTCATGATACCGCCTTCTCAAACAGCCTACAGTACAAGGAGAGAGTGAAGGAGTGGCATGATTCTCATATCAGCCACAAACATTTTGAGCCAGGACAGAGAGTATGGCTGTTTGATGCTAGGCTTCGTCTATTTCCAGGGAAGCTACAGAGCAAATGGAAGGGACCGTATTTAGTGAGAAAGGTACACGACAATGGGAGTATTGACATGTATGAGTTGTCTTCTGAGAGTACCTTTCGAGTGAATGGCCAGCGGCTCAAGCCATATCTTGATCATGAGCCGCGGGTCGTTGATGTTGCCTCTATTCATTTTGCGTGAGATGTGGTCTCTTGACACACATCTATTGCATCTCACGCCTGATTATCACTGTTCTCCCAACTTGTATAGATCCAGTTGTCCATATCACTCTATTCTTTAGTCCCACATCCCTTTACTCATCTTTTGATTATGCTATACTTAGGGTGTACTTTACCCTAAGTATAGGGGGATGTAGGACTCTCGGGTATTCTTTTGATTCATTTTTACCCTTGTTTTTGCTGCTTATACTTAGGGATATTTTACCCTAAGTATAGGGGGTAGACCCTGTACATTCTTCACTCGGTTTTCCCTTCGTGTACAGCCTGCTATACTTAGGATTATTTGATCCTAAGTATAGGGGGAAAAGCCGAGACCCTCTTGATTTCTATTATTCCATTCGTCTTTGTATATAGCCTTCCTTTTCACTTCCCTGTACTAAGCACGAGTTATGTCTTCTTCATCGCTCTTGACTCTGAGGACATCGTTCGAGCTGAGTATAGGGGGGTGTGTATATATTTCATATATACTTTAGCCATAACTCGTACTTTGTGTGAGTGTGTTAATACATAAAAATGGCTAAAAACCCTAAAATCCATAAAAATTAAAAATTTTTCCTATAAATAATCATTCTTTTATTTGCACATACATAGCTATTGTATAAAATTATTTTTGTAAAAATGTTTTCATAGACTTTTTGTGTAAAGATTGTGTAAATATTTTCATATCAAAATTATGTATATAGTACAAAATTTTTCCAAAATGTTTTGAAAATCAAAAGTTTGACAAAACCTTGTGTAAATTTGTGTAAATATTTTGCAAAACTTGCATTCATGCATACATTCATGATTTCAAAACATTTTTCAAAAAAATTTAAATCTTGTGTAAATAGCATCCTTGTATATATGTATATAGTTTTTCCTGGATTATAGTTGACATTTAAACTAGCCTGGAATTAAATTGGGAAATGGAGCTTGATTGAGATCTTAATCCACCTAATTATAAGAGGAACGTTATAGGGCTTAGGGTTAAGGCTTTTCAGGTCCATGATGACTTAATTCTTTGAGTCCACTAGGCTATGATCACATGTCATCTCAATGAGCCTAAGTAGAGCACTTAACAACACACACATGACTCATATAGACAATGGCTTGACTTGGACCCGCACTTTGCACCGAGCTCTCTACGGATGAGGTGGTGAGGAGGCAGTCTTTCTTGACTTGGGTCTCTTCTTCTTTTAGTGAAGGAAGGGTGTCTCAACTTGGTCTGGTTGCCATGAGGTCTAACGACAGGAGTTGTGGGTTGCAATAATGCTTCAAAAGAGGGATAGTCTACTGGCTCAAGAGGAAAAACTCCTTATGTACATGTGTTGCACCGTGTAAATATGTTGTATAGATGCACTTGAAAAAAAATGCAAAAAGAAAATAACTCCAAAAAAGTGGTGGGTCTGATAGAAAATGATAATCCCACCGGAGTATGTATATAGTGCAAATAAGCAAAGCTTGAGACTCATGTTCCATCTTATGTAGCTTGCAGCAGGGAGACTTATCTACACTGGTTGAGCTCCCAAGGATACATGGCTACACTTGCCATGGTCCATTCTCTTCTTCCCCCTCTTCTTGAGCCGGTTGAACTTGAAGTTAGAAGGGAATACCCAGCTCCTCGAGGAAAGAGTGGCCAGACTAGGGTCATAGAGTTACCTTGTTGGGGAGGGTTATCAAGTTACTACTTCTGATGTGGAGAGCTATACCTCACTTACACAGTATAAGGAAAGATTCATAGTCTTCAGGGTTTGTGTATGTAGACTTGTTCTGATCTGGATTATTAAGGAGTCCTGATTATAGATTAGTGGATCTTAGAAGCTGTTGAGTTTTAAACCAAACCTAATTATCAGCATTAATCCATGCATTTTCTCCTCTTTTTCTTTTTCTTTTTCTTTTTCACTTCTTTTTCAAATAAGTGTTTGCTAAGGGACTAGCAAAGTTAAGTATATAGGGTGATGAATACCCATTCATCACTCTTTATTCTTTTATTTTTGCTACAAAACCTATGCAAAACACATGTATATTCCTGTAAATAACAATAATTGTCAAAAAGCATGCATTGTGTAAATATGCATTATTAGCATGTTTTTGTGCATAAATAAAATATTAAAGAAATAAAAGAAAAAGAGGGAGATATTTAGAATAAATATTGAGCGACCTAATCCCAAGGGAAGGCTCAGCATGGGCCTGACCGCATAAAAACCCAAGTAGAGAGAGATAAGGAAGCTCATATATGTGTACATAGACCTATAAATAAATAAAAATATTTTCCTCTAAATAAAAATAAAAATGGGTGTGTATTTATATGTATATATTTGTAAATATTAAATTAAAATAAAAATGAGAAAAATAAAAGGAAATCAAAAAGAAAATAAAATACCCTTCCTCATTGTATATACATCATGTACATAAAACCCCTTATCTATTTATTTCCCTCCATAAATAAATAAATAAAAATTCAACAAAAATGTGTACATATGCCATATTCCATAATATAAATAAATAAAATAAAAAATCACAAAAATAAAAATAAAATAAAAAGAAATAAAAATCAAAATCAAAACCTACATGGTATGTATATCATGTATATAAATGTATATGAGTATTTATTTAACCCTTGTAAATAAATAATAAAAATAAAATAAAATACCTTCTTATTCTAAATTTTAGCCTATAAATAAATAAAATATAAACTTGGAATAAAATGTACAAAATAAATAATTAAAAATTAAAAATTAAAAATGTATATTGTATATACCTATATATAATAATACTATATTATAAATACCTTATTTTTATTACAAAAAAAATAAAAATCACTAAAAATAGTTTAAAAATAAAAAAAACATTTTTCATGTTTTGAGTTTTTTGAAATTCAACCATTTACTATTTTTTATTTAATTCCCAAGTATTTATGACGTGGATGAATCTGGTTGGTCCACGGGGGATGTTGACCCCCGGTCAACTCTCCCCCCAGGACCACCAGACTCGGATCTTGTCGCCCCGACCCGATTTCTCCGATTTTTCGCCACTCGATCCGACCACCAGATCCTTAAACCTCAGGTCCTAATCCTTCTTGATACATCCAAGATCCACGCCCGGGGTGGGTTTTAGGGATCCGAGCTCCGATCTAATCGCCCGACCCTCATCTAGCCGGACCCCTAGTCGTATTTAACCCCAGCTCCGCCGCACAATTCCACTCATCTTTGGCATCGCCCCTTCCACCCAGGACCTCCACCCGATACCCTAGAGTGACAGCTAGCCGTCGGAGTGTTGCAGAGAGGCGGAGGAGCACCGCGTCATTGATCCTCCGCCGTGCGCCGCCTAGAGCTACGCCTGAGCCGTCGTGCCATCGACGACCCTTGAGGCTATGACCCGAGCTCTAGGAGCTCATCCCCAGTCGAACCCGCACATCAGGTAGCTTTGATTCTTCTCATATTTCTTGAATTTTCGATTACGCCTAATTCCTTCGTTCGTCGATTCTGACCACCTCAGTCACCCTATCGATCATCGGACTCGACCATCATCTCTGCCACACTCCTCTGCACGTTCTACACCCATCCATCCAACCCAGTTCGCCCTAGAACTGGGAGACCACCCTCCTCCGTCGTCGCATCGCCGGAGGGTGTTGCCCCCACGCGCCAGCCACCTATTTCACCCCCTCACAGGGTCGAGGCAGTTTGCCCCTCGACCCAGGAGTCTTTCTGTATTGCTTTCCGGATCAGAGGAGGTCCATCTGAGTACCTCGACATCCAGGCACAGGAACCCAGCTACGCCGTCGTCGCCCGGGCTCCTTGGAGCTCCTTGGCGTCATTGGAGGAGTCCTTCGTCCGCGGGAGGCTTTGGTGATCCTGTTCCACCCATTTGCAGCCCCCGAAGAGGTCCAGCGTACCAGCATTGCTCCAGCGAAGCTCGCCGGCGAGGAGTTCTTCTAGGATCCTCCCTTGTCGTTCGTTCGTCCCCGGAGGCCCAAATTTGATCTGGACCGCACGATTATAGGACGAGGCACCCCTATATCCGCAATCGTCGGATCTACATGTGGCGTTATCTTCACCGTCCATCCAGGCGAAGGGTTAGCCTTGATCAGCCATCGTCAGACACTCCACGTGGCGAGCCCTCAGCCATCGGATCAGAGCCGAGGTTCCTTCGCAGAGGCGCAGCGCCCCGCAACCGTTGGATCTCACACGTGGCGCGCCTCTAGCCCTCGGATAATAAGGGGTAAAAATCACTTAGGCCCCCTCCTGTTTAGTTTTTATTGTTTAGTCCTGTAAATATAGCATACAGTTGTTTTTATTTTGGGACATTTGCATTTAGGACCTTGCTATTTACTCTATTTGCATTTTCATCCATGTATATGTGAGACACGTGCTTCGTCACGTGATATTTGGTGAAATTGCAATGTTTGGGTTGTTGTTTTGAGGGGCTATGGGATGAAATATAGTTTTCAATATTTGCACATATGCCTTTGTGAATGGTTTTATTGGACATGTGCTGAATTGATTGGACATTTTACAATATCTTCCCTTGACTTTTAGCACCTGTTATTATTAAGTCCCTGGAAGTATTTTTTATTGCACATTGGTCCCTCTGTGCCCAGACCACGTGCCGCGCGCGTGGGGACCTGGAGAAATCGCACGAGCACCCCCCCCCCCCCCCCGTTGATTTCTGGATTTGTTCCTTTTTAGCCCTCAGACTTGGTTTTTATTGCAAACAGGTCCCTGTGCACTGTGGGCTCTTGTTTGATTTAAATAAAATACCAATTTTTATCCAAATCGTATGAAAATTTGACATGTGGCTCCTGCCACTGTGTAGAATTTTCACCAATTTTTGGGGTACACTTTAGAGCCTTTTTTATTTTTAAAAATTAAAAAAAAACCTTTTTGTCTCTATTCAGATTGAAAATTCATAAAAAATATTAAAACCTTTTTTAAAATTACAAAAAAAAATAGGTTTAGTGTGTTTTGGTGTGTTTGATTTTCTTCATTTTTTATTATTTTTGGATTCATAAAAACCATAAAAATTGAAAAACTCTTAAAAACCCATAACAATTCTAGAAAATTATAGAAAATACAAAAATAATAAACTTTTTCTGATTTTTCCTTTTTATTTCTATTTTACATGAAAAATACCTCCATGCTATTTTAGGACCATTTTTTATTTTATTTTGGTCCTTGTAGCCTGGCTGGACAACAGCACAGTTTTTCTTCATTCTTTCATTTTTAGAAAATCCCTAAAAATCTTAAAATTGTTAAAAATTCACCAAAAATAATAAAAAATCCATAAAACTTAAAAATATTTTTATTTGAATTTTTGGACTATTTTTGAGTCATTAAATAATTACTTGATTGTGCTTGTAGTTGCCTTTTTATTCTTTTTCCTCATATTTAAAAATCCAAAAAAATATAAAAATATTAAAAACCACCAAAAAAATATTTGGTTATATTTTATTTGTTTTCCGACTACTTCGTAGGCCGCAAGGCCAATCCGCGCTCCCTGAGTCCGACCCTGGGTGGTACACCAGGCTAATCTCATAGCCAGGGCCACTATTTGATTTTGGTTGTTTATATCTCTGTTTGGTGGTCTGTCCTTCATTTTTCTTGTTGATCCGATTTATCTCTGAGATCCGGGTCGCAACGACCCTAGTTCTATTTTATTCACCCGAGTCTCGGCCATTTTTCAGGTCATCAAACCCTAGGGGTTGTTAAAATATTTTTGGAAAATTTACAATAATCCCCCTTAAGGTTTCCACAATTGCAAAAATGTCCCCATCAGCTAGAGCCATCACGTGCGGCTCATGCCCTTTCTGGGCATTTTTTCACTTTACGCCTTGTAATTTATTTTTGGTATCATTTAATGTAAACATTTTGAACATTTGCACTTTAGTCCTTCATTTCTAGACATTAATTTTGCATGTTTCCCTATTAGAATAAATGTTTTTCATGATCAAATAATTCTGCAAAAATTTTGCTATGCTTCTGATGTGTGTAACTTTCTAGAATAAATTTCTCATTGCATTTTATTTTTATTTGTTATTATTAAACAATCAAAAACTCTACCTTTTTTCTGATCGTGATTAAAAAATCAAAAAATCAAATATTATGTAAAAAATTCCAAAAAAAATTAGATTAGTTTTATTTTGGTGCATTTTATTTCTGACCAATTTTAATGCATTTATTTATAAAACCCAAAAATTGTAAAATACTAAAATCTTAAAAAAACCACAGAAAATTGTAGAAAACTCAAAAAAATATGATTCCAGTTCCTTTGTGTAGATAATTTCCTTTAGTTTATAGGAAAAATAATTTTCCCAATTTTTGATTTCAGTTTGTATTTTTAAATTGTGAAGTAACCCTATATGGTCACTATTTGCATTTTCACCAATTTTTATTCATTTTAAAAAACCTAAAAAATTTAAAAATCTTTGGAAAATCAAAAAAATAGTAAAAAAATCACTAAAAAATAAAAATATTTTATTTGGATATTTCTGAGCTTTATTATTATATTTGAAAAATAAAAAAATGCATTCCTTTCGTGCATGAATTTGCTTTGAAATCATATTTTTTAAAATTAAAAAAATGCAAAAATCATATCATAAAAAATTTGAAAATCAGAAAATAAAAAATAGAAATAAAAAATTTAAAAATTATATGAAAAGGATAAAAATTTCATAAAAACCAAGGTAGTTAGCATTTGAGATTCTTTTTTCTTTTAATTGATTTTTTTAATTATTTCGATAACCCTCAGGAATTGTAGCCTCCCTGAGTTCGATCGTGTTAGCTATATAGGTAAATAATTAGCAAAAATTTCTCTCGCTTCATTGTTCTTATAATTAATTATTGGCTTGAAAAAAAATAGATTGTTTGTTGACGTTTGATTGGGTTGCAACAATATGCATAAATCAATAATTTAAAAACCCATGAAAATCGTAGTAACAAAATGGTGTCGTTGTCGGGGAGGCACGGGGAGGGTAGTTAGGTTTCTCTTTTAACCTGCTATTCATGGTTGTACATATTTGTTTATATTTTTCCACATTCACTCCATTATTCATATTCACTTTTTTTATTTCATTTTTTCTTTTCCTTTTTTCTGCTTATATTTTATAATCGTGTTTCTTACACATTCTTTCTTTTCTTTTTCTTACGAGGGCCCGCGGAGCGAAGGAGGTGATCCTAGGAGAGTCGAAGCACCCAAGCGAAGTGGAGGTGGCTTGATTCTCCATCGAGCCGCAGGATAGCGTGAGAGGAGGAGAAGAAGAATTGAAGGAGACCAAGCAAAAAAATTAGATTTCTTTTATCTCAAGAATTTAAACTTTTGTAAAAAGGTTCATTTGTTGTGAGGTATGTTTCGCCAAGTGTCGGTGCACTTGGGGGACATCACCGATTTTGTTTTCATTGCCTTATTTTTCTTTGTTTCCTACGGATTTCGTGAGCTACCTATTGATTGCTTTAATTAATTTGCTTGAGCCAAGTAATTAATTAGGTCCAAACACCCTAAACATGAATTTTTATACCTATAGAATAGAGTAATTGGACTTAGTCAAATTTAGTTGGTTCTTGCCCGTTAATAGAAGCTATTGTTTTGACGGTTCACTTGCATTTGCATATAAGTTAATTTATTTTTTTGTATTTAAATTCTACGCGGATCACCTTGCATGTAGAGTGCTGGCGACAAGGTACGCATCTCTAACCCTTGCGTGCATCATAGGGTTTTTTCGTGCATTGGCATTTCCGATCTCCTTCCTTGTTTTCACTCACATAACTTAAAAAGGAAATTGGACATTAGTTAGGTGATTCATTGAAAATATTCAAACCAAGTGACAACTGTCTAAAATTCGGAACTGCTAAAGAAAACTCGACCCTAAAATAAACATAAGGAAAAATCATTGTTTTGGGGAGAGTAACCCCCGCCTTGTTTGATTTATCTACAGCGAGAGAGCGGCCCGCACACTAGTATAGAGCATGCCCGAATCCCCCTTCAGACTACTATCTTGTGATTAGTTGTTCTCCAGTTAGGACTTCGAAGACTGTATATATGTAATAGATACAGGCTGACCCGACCCCGACAGAAGGTCAAGACTTGACCTGATCGACCAGGAATAAAGTAGGGGGAGATAGTGTCCTTAATTAGAAAATCCAAAAAAATTGTGTGATGTGTATATTTGTATACTTCACTATTTTATTTTGCCTTAATTGACCTCAAATCAAATAACTTTCAAAATCAAAGTTGTAAATAAAAATGTGTTCTAATTAATAAAAATAATTGCACAATTAAATCATGTACAGAATAAAAGTAACCACACTTGGAAAAAGCCACTAAGCACTAATTGAAAGACCAATTCCGGCTCCATATGAACTCAAGTTGAACCAATCTCACTTCCATTGGATTATAACTAAATTATCTTTAAAATGTTTGTGATTTCATAATTTTTGAAGTTACGAGTAAAAAAGTTGGTTTTCTGGGGTGATTTGTGCAATTTCTCCATGTATTTTGTACATATTGTATTAGTATATATATTTGTAAATATTTTTTACTAATTCTTTAAAACAAAATATTTAAAATAAAAAAATAAAATTTCTATAAAAAGCTAATTTCCTTATTTACCCTTGTATATAATGTCATATATGTATATAGTATATGTATATAGTTGCTATTTTTAATTAACTGCCATAAAAAATAAAAAAACAACATTTTTTATTTCAAATAAATAAAGTGATGAAAATACAAAAACTAGATAATTTTGTAAATAGTTTTATCTCTTTTACTTTATCTCATTTCAAATTTCATCTCTCTTATCTCTTCCACCAAAAAATTCAAAAATTCAAATTTCATCTCTATCTTTTCTATTTATATGGCTCCTTCTCCCTCATTCCAACTCGATCAATCTTTAGAGAGAGGAGCCGATCTCCGAGAGAAAATTTCGCCGAGAAAAGTGCCTAGCCTCCGAGCCTTCTGGTGACAACGAGTCGGCCTTCATCGAGGTGATCACGGTCTATTTCCGCTCCTAAGGTGAGATCCGTATTTTTCTTATTTTTTTATCTAGCTTAATCGTAGTTTTATTTCTCGCACTTTTATTTCGTTGTCATTTTTTATTTAGATCATTAATTTCATAACGATTTGATCTGCTTTGACTCGATTTTTCATCCCACATTCTTGATCTCTACGCATTCAATTTCTACCTCCCACGATCTATCAACTCCGACCACGCACGGTGGTCGGAGAATCAGATTCGATTCCTTTCATTTCCACTGGATCCTCGTTCATTTTTCTATTTGTAAATAATAATAATAATACAAAAAATTATTTGTTTGGTAATCGGTCCGGGACTTCCTTAGCAGAGTGATCAGATCGGGTAGCCGGTAAACAGTCCGCACCCATACTGGCTGGGAAAAATTAGTTATGAGATTGGATTAGTATCCTGGGAGCATTGGGTTCCTAACAGCTCGCTTAAACTGCTCTAATAGATTGCATTCTCATCAAACTCTAAAAATTGACAAGATAAGTGACTGAACCTTCACAGTCTTCACATTGCATTGAGTTGGTGAATTGAGAGTTTGTATTGTGTTTGATTGCTTGTGTGCATACTTGATCCTTCCACGCATTTGCGCCTTTTTACTTTGCATAGCTAGAGTTGACTATCGTGTTCTCCCGATCCCTATCTTTTGTTTTGGAGATGGCTGACTAGAGTGAATTTAATCCAACCTTTGCGGATCCCTCACACCCTCCAATCGTTCCACCTCCCTTTTTCTAGGAGGACATTATTCATGATTTTTGTGTATATCCACCTAACCCATTATTTCAGGAATCGGATTTTGATTTTCCACCCACCCTCATTCCACTCACCGGATCCTGGGATTTTGGAGTCACCTTTCATGATTTCCACACTTGAGACATTGAACCAGATGATGGAGCATATGAATTCACTTGGGCAATCTATTTAAGGATATGGATTCACTTGAGGATAATCATGAGAGCTTGCAATCGCCCAAAATACAAAAAATGAGAAAATTTTAAAAATCCAAAAAAAAATATTTGATTCATTTTGTGAGGAGAGGGCACACATGCCCATAATAAACCATTTTCCCACATAGTCATTCACCACATGTCCCAATTTTGACCCCAAGGAAACCACTGTACAGACTGCTCTTAGCGATCCTCGTGTATATGCTGATTCCGATCTCCTTCCTTGTATGGAGGAGGTCCAAAAATTTAAAAAATGTTGACTAAACCTGAAGTGGTGGCCACCATTCACGGGATCATTAAAGCCCCACTTCATCAGGCCATGACCCATTTATTTGCTCCTCAACACAGAAGAGAAAGTAGAGGAGCAGATCTGAGTATCACACCTTGACCATGGCCACTGCCCACACCATCTCTCACCGTCCACATTCTAAGAAAGGGAATACTGTCAAACTCTTGTGAGTTGCTCCATCTCCGACTATTCTTACGATAACACTCTCCTTGACGGCAGTGCGTCAATCAATATAATACCCTTCTCTATGCTACAGTCTTTTCATCTTGGGCTACTCAAGAAAACCAGGATGATAGTTCAATTTGCTGATGGATCTATTAAGAGGCCAAAGGGTATTCTAGAAAACGTTGGCATTCTTATTCAGAGCATGAACTTCACTTATGACTTCTTCGTATTGCCCATGGAGACCTCCACCTTTGTGGAGAACCCTCCAATCATCCTGGGAGGCCTTTCCTCGCCTTTGCGAGAGCCGTTATTGATTATGGATCAGGAGAGATTCGCTTCCGTTCTGATGTAGGGAGCGATGTGTTGATCACTACACCCATTACTGACCAGAGACATGTATCCCATGAGTGTGCCCGTGTTAGCCAACCCCAAGGACCTTGACCTTGATGATAATATCAGAGATTTTTGTTATATGTTGGATGATACTGAGACCCAAGAATTCCTCTTCAAGGAGGAAGACTCAGAAAGCATTGGCCTTGGAGTTCCCCCTTCTGGTACGTGGCGATGCATTGATGACATCTGCAGAATTTTCACAATAGACACCCTAGAGCAGAAGGCAGACTCTGAGATTAGAAAGGATGGACATGATTTTGACTACTTTCACTGATGAGTCTGTTCCTATTCACCTTGATTTAGATAAGACTGATAAGGCCAAATTTGATTTTAATGCTTTTATAAAGGAATTCGGGCCTTTTAATGAAGATGATGATCCAGTAGAGGCTCGCCAGGCTGGAATTGATCCTACTTTTTCTGATAATGAGTTTGAGCCATTTTACTTTGATATTTGCGAGACTTTCCAGGCAGAACATGACCACACTACTTCCACTGACCGGTTCGTGCCTGAACACTCTAAGACCGCTGAGGATACATTCCTGGTCGATCCTGATCAGATTATGTCTAATGTTGACCCCAATATCGACCCGCACCTTGTCAGATCCATACCTCGGCGGTCCCATAAGAAGGTTCGCTTTCGACCTTCTTGACCTCTGTACATCTATTCCTCTTGTATATCCTTTTGATTCATTCTTCCTTCTCCTGTTTTGTCATTCACCCCTTTTCTGTGTGTATATATGTTATACTTGGGATGTGCTTTATCCTAAGTATAGAGAGGTGAATGATTTGTGTTTTTCATATCCGTCCTAGTCATCACTCTTGTTGTTGCCTATACTTAGGTATACTCTACCCTAAGTATGGGGGGTGATGTTGTTCATATCATCTCTTTTGTGTTTTATTCTTCTATTCTCTCGATTGTCTCCCAACTTGTTGATATTCTATACTTAGGGTTATTCTACCGTAAGTATAGGAGGGCAAGTCGAGCCATTGAATCTGTACATTCTCTTCATCGATTTTTCCCTTTTGTACAGTCTTCTATACTTAGAATTACTTAATCCTAAGTATAGGGGGATCGTCGACTTCTATTCTTTTCATCCTTTCTCTGACTCATTGTAGCATAGGAGTCTTTTCACTTTTCTATACTTAGCATGAGTTTTGTCTTCCTTTCCCTCTCTTTGATCACTATGAGGACATAGTTCGAGCTAAGTATAGGGGGTGTCGTATATATTGTATATATACATTAGACATAACTCGTACTTTTAAATATGATTATTTTGGGATATGTATATAAATTAATAAATTCCACATGTGTATATATAGACTTTGATCATCTTTTATTAAAAAAAACAACAAACAAAAACAATAAAAAACAAAAAAAACAAAACAAACCAAAAATCCTTGTATATACTTGCATATATTTTAAACCCTTTTTCCTTTTAAAAAAACCTAAAAACTACAAAACCAAAAGTCTATAAAATTTTGCATAATTAAAAAAAACAAAAAAAATCTCTTTTCACATGTGCATTATTTTTTCCTTTCTTTTCCAAAAAAAACCATAAAAAGTTCAAAATTAGAAAATTGTTTCAAAAAAAAGAAGAGAGAAGATTTTGCTTTATTTTTGCATTGTACATATTTCTTGCATTTGCATGTGCATTTTTCAGGATTGTATTGACATTTAAACTAAGTCTGGAATAAAATTGAAGAATGGAGCTTAGTTGGACCTTAATCCACTTAATTTCAGAGGAACCTTATAAGAAGTGGAGTTAAGACTTTTCAGGTCCAAGTGACTTAATTCTTTGAGTCCATAAGACTATGATCATATGTCATCTTGATAATGTAAGTAGAATATTTAACAACACACGCATGATTCTTTCAGACCGTGGCCTATCTTGGACAAGCACTCTACACGTAGCTCTTCATGGAGGAGGTAGTGAGGAGGTAGAATCTTTTGGCTTTGAGTAGCATACGAGGGTAGTACGTCTAGGCGGAACCTCTCGTCTTCCTCTAGGGAGGGTTGTGCATCTCAACCTGATCTGTTAGCATTGAGGTCTAAATACAGGATGTTGTAGGGTTGCAATAATGCTTTAAAAGAGGGATAGTCTACTAGCTCAAGAGGAAAAACTTCTTATGTACATGCTGGACCATGTACATATTTTCAAAAAAAAAGGAGAAAGAGAAAAAATGCAGAATCTCCAAAAGTGGATAGGCTTGATTGAAAAGTATAATGCATGTCAAAGTGTATATACGAGGATAAAGAAAAAAGAAAAAAATAAGAGTTTCAAAGTCAAATTTTTGTAATCTTGCAGCTGGATGACTTGGCTACATTGGTCATGCATCCAAGGATAGGTTGCTACACTAGTTATCGCCCATTCTTTTCTCCATCTCCTCTTCTTGAGCTAGTTGTACTTGAAGTTAGAAGGGAATATCCCCGCTCCTCGAGGAAAAAGTTGCTAGACCGAGGGACTAGAGTTACCTTGTTGAGGGAGGTTTTTTTTGCTACTTTTGAGATGGGGAGCTATATTTCACTTGCACCGTACAAGTAAAGATTCATAGTCATAAGAATTTGTGTATGTAGACTTGTTCTGACCTGTCGGTTGAGGAGACCTGAATAGGAGTCTTGTGGAACTTAGAGGCCGTTATGTTTTAAATCCATTTCACATTAAGGTTCTGCCACACTAATAAACCAAAGGTCTGACAGAGCTCCATACTACAATTTTATGAAGATAAGTTAAATACTCAATATTGTCCGAATTTCTTTATTTTTCCTTTATTTTCTTATATTCACTTATTCTTTCAAAATAAGTGTTTGCTAAGGTACTAGCAAAGGCAAAGCACTGGGGGATGATGAATCTGCATTTCATCATCTTTATTCATTTGTTTTAGCTTAAAATCCCTTATAAAACTCATGTATATAATACAAACTCTATATTCTTACTAACTTGCATCTGTGTGTAAATATTGTACATGTATTACTATTTTAACCTAAAATAAATAAATAAATAAAGGGAAAATAAATAAAAGGAAAAAAAGATTGTATATATGTAGTAGATACAAGCTAACCCGACCCCTAGAGAAGGTCAAGACTTGACTTGATCGACCAGGAATAAAGTAAAGGGAGATAGGGTCCTTAATCAGAAAATCCAAAAAAATGTGTTGTGTATATTTGTATAAAACTTACGTTATTTTATTTATACATAAATTGACCTCAAATTAAATAATTTTCAAAACAAAAGTTGTAAATAAAAATGTTTTCTAAATAATAAAAATATTTGCAAAATAAAATCATGTACAAAAGAAAAGTAACCACATCCAGAAATAGCCATAAAGGGTAATTGAAAGACCAATACCGACTTCATATAAACTCAAATTGAACCAAACTCACTTCCATTGAATTCTACATTAAATTATCTTTAAAATGAATGTGGTTTCATAATTTTTGGAGTTACGGTTGGAAAGACGATTTTCTAGGGTGGTTTGTGCAAGTTTACCTTTTATTTGAACATGTTGTGTTTGTAAATACTTGTAAATATTTTTAATAATGATCTAAAATAGAAAAATATAATAAAAATTTTAAAACAAAAAACTAATTCCCTTATTTAACTATGTATATAATATACCATATGTATATCGTATATGTATATAGTTGATATTCTTAAATAACTGTCGCAAAAAAATTAACATTTATTATTTAATTTAATAAAGTGATGAAATATAAAAAAATAATTTTTGTAAATAATTTCAACACTAATTTCTTTCTTTATCTTTATCTCATTTCAAATTCTTTCTTATCTCTTTATCTCTTTTAAATTTTAAAATTCAAATTCAAATTAAATTATTTTTCTATTTAATTGGCACCTCCTCCCTCATTCTCACTTGATCAATCTTTGGTGAGAGGAGCCTATTCTCTAAGAGTCGTCTTGTTGCAGAAGGGTGCCTAGCCTCCGAGCCGTCCGGTGACAGCGAGTCGGCCTTCGTCGAGGCGATCACGATTTCCATCTGCTCCCACTGTGAGATCCACATTTTTCTCTTGTTTTTAACCTTGGTTAATCATAGTTTTATTTTGCAATTTTAATTCGTTATCAATTTTTATATTTCTAGATCTCATTTATTCATTTTTTTAATCACACATCACGATTTGATCCGAATCCGATCGGATATTTCATCTCATTTTCTTGATCCCTTCGCTTCGCATTCTACCTTCATGATCTCTCACCTTCGACCATGCAAGGTGATCGGAGACCTGGTTCCATCTGCCATTTTTTTCAGAAATGCACCCGCTCGCGTATCTCGATTTTATTTTTTATTTTTTAATAATAATCTGGACCGAGTCGTCGTGCTCGAGTCATTTTTCTATCTATATATTATTTATTTGCAGAAATAAAAAAGATTACAAAAAATAATAAAAAATTAAAAATAAATAAATAAAGGATTTCTGCGGTTTCTGTTTAAAAAACAAAAAATAAAAAAAGTTTTTTATATTTCTGTTTTATAAAAAAAATTTGAGGGCGGAAACCGGCCCGCGTCGCTCCCGACTTCCGCGCGCTACCGCCCTTCATAGCCGACATCTCCAACCACCGTCGCCTGGAGCGGGGCATGTGCCACCCCGTGTTCCACCTTTTCTAGAAGAACACCACCACTGGTTGTCCACCTCTTCCATCACTCACCATGCCCCCACGCGAAGGAGCTCCTCTAACAGCCTCACTGTCGCCAACTGTCGTCTACATCGCTGATGAATCTCGGATTCACCACTCTAAATCTCATTAATTAAGCTCAAGTCCCACAAAATCAACTGCATTTCTGCATTTATTTCGCATAATTAGTATTTAGGCATGATTTCATAAGAATTGCATTTTAGCATTAATTTATGCATAAAATAAGAAGCCAAAAATCCAAGCCAAAAATGACCTGTAAATAGCCTAACTTCCCCTATTTTTAACTCCTTCATGCTAAACCGCATAACCCAAAACCACCTCCACTGTGTACACATCACTAACAAGAATAAATAAAAAAATACAAAAAATAATTAACCCAGGTAAGTGGACCAAAAACCCAACCCCAAGTTTCAGGATTTTCTGACTAAAAGCCCCATATCTTCCCAATCCAGTGTCCGATTTGATCCTACTCACTTTTGAACTAATGCACATTCAATTACCTTCAAAACAAGACCAAGTTCAAGTGAATCGGAGCTCGTATGTGAAAGTTGGGTTTTGGGCCTCTATTGTACTTGTATTTTTTCGCGATTTTCTGACCTATATTTTATGTACTTATTTTCTTCATTTATAAAAATCCAAAAAAATTAGATTAAGGTCTCTTTTATTTATCTTTGAGTTTTCCATATTTTTCCGGATTTTTATCTTGTTTTAAAATGACAAAAAAATTAGAAAACCCAAAAATCAAGGTATTCTATGTACAAGGGATACCCCAAAAATTCACTTTTTACATTTGACTTAATTTGGCTTTGATGTCTTCATAAGAGTTGTAGATCTCGTCGAGACGAGCATTTTTCGTGAAGGAACTTTTTCGATCCGAGGTCATTTGCTATTTTTTATTGATTTTACAAGGGTTTTTATTCTCGAATTTTCTGGAGCTGACACGTGGCAGCCCCAGAGGCTGCCACGTGTCAGCTATTTTACAAGGGTTTTTGTTCCGTATTCCGAATTCGGGTAGTCTGACCCCCGAAAATTTTCATTGTAAATCCCATATTTTTTCAGCATTTATTTTCTTATTTTATTATTTTTTGAGTCACTCTCTTACATTCTCTCTCTTATTTTTCTTGCGAGGTACCCGGCGCACGTGTAGCGGTTTTTCAAGAAACCAACGCATCTTCACCGACAGCGAAGCAACCGCAATTAATTTAAGATCGAGTCGAGTCGTGAAAGAGAGTAGAGTCTAGGTTTTTAATTTCTGCACTTTTAATTTCTGCTCATTTATAGCGGTGTCCGTTTGGACTCTCGCGTGTGTAAGAAGACATTAAACTCTATTTGTGGTGTGTCGTGGCCTGTTTCACTCTCCGGTGAGGGTGGGGCCCGACTTGAGTGGCGATTAGGATAGACCTGCACATACGGCTCTCAGAGCATTTTTTATTTTTGATTGTGCTCGTAGGATCTAAGCCACACTTCACTTTAATCAAGACGCATATAGATCGTTCAACTTAGCCAAATTCAACTCAATTCTTCCCGCTAATAGAACTTTCTGCTTAGGTGCGGTTTTCATGGGCTTGCACGCATTTAGTACAAATTTTTCAATTCTGTATTGCATCCCACATGGAGATTGCGAGGAGGCACTGTAAGTCTTCTAACTGAGCATTCATCATAGTTTTCCGCGTGCATCGGCTTTTCCCGAATTCCTCTCCCTTGTTTTATCACATAAATCTAAAGGAAATTGGGACTAGACGGTAGACGTGTATTTGTGTTCATCTAAATTCTTCAGTGATCGCCTCATTAAAATTGGGACTGCTAAATATAGCCGATCTTAAAAACCCATAAAATCAAGAATTTCTGCGGGAGAGCAACCCCGACATTGTTTGATTTTATCTTGCAGCGAGGAGAGAAACGCACACTAGGATAGAGCCCTGCTCCAAACCTAACAGCTCGTTTAAACGACTTGCAAGATTGAATTTATCACCAACTAAAATTGAAAAGATAATAGCCGAACTCTTACGGCTTCATTGTGTGAGTTGGTGAACCCGTGGTTTGAATTGTGTTTGCATTGGTGTGCGTGAACCGATTTCAAGATCAATAGCCGCACATTCGATAAAAATTCTCTTGACTATCCCGTGCAATCATCTCTTCCCTCTCTTGATTTAAACCTCATAATGGAACTCTTGTCCAAAAACTCTCGCATATCCAACCCCCCATTCCTCTCAAAAATGACCGAACACCCATCAGAGCTATACTATGAAAATGAATTTGTTTCGGTTAGGCCCAAATCAACTAAATCCCCTTCTTTCAATAATCCTCCAACATTTGCGGGAGGCTTTCACCCGCAGATAAATTCGGCCTCCTCATTGAATTTCTATTCGAACCATCCAACCACAAATGACCACCTACCATCTTGGACTAAATCGTCTTATTCTCAGTTTCTCGCCAATGAAACTTTTCAAGATCAAGATCCCTTAAAATCTCATGACTGGCAGAGAAACCAAACTCAGATGGAAAGACATGCACTGAATAATTATCGGCATTGGATTGACCATGATAGACCCCTCGTCAGACATGATACTCATACAGAGGACTGGACTGACCTCTTAGAAACACATAAACCCTGTATGTTGACTCTACAATATCAAGGTCTGACCAATCAACTACACATGTCTGAACCATATGAGCAACCTCCTTCCATTATTTTTGAGGAGAAATTTTCAGAAAATAATGATCATATTTCGGATATTCCAAGAAACTCTCCTCTCAGCACAAAGGGAAAAATGGAAGAGGAAATTATCGAACATACACCTACTGCTCTCATAATTAATCATGAACCGAATCTTGAGGAGGATATTTCGAGGATAAATAAGAAATTCAATTCAATAGAGGAGAGATTTCAAAAATTTACCGATCGATTCATCGCATTCTATGGTGACTCAGACAGTAAAATGAATGAGGAAATAACTGGATCTGAGATTGAAAATTCTGAGAATATTCAGGGAGCTAGGGACGATTCTGAAAATGATTGTGTAATTGACCCTCACCCTGAACACCAGAGCCCCTTTTCATCTGAAGAACACTCCACACCCCCACATCACCCAGAAAATACCAAAAAATGGAAATATTTGAAAATCACAAAAAAAATGAAAATTCAGAAAATTTCATAAAAATTGAGACTGAAGACGATCTGAGGAATTTGGATCCGACTGTACGGGAAGCACTAGGAAAGAAATTGATTTTTGAACTTCCCTTTCTACAGGCCATTGAACACTTCCCCGACCTTAAAAGATTTTTAACGGAAAAATTAACTATGAAAAAATCGGGCAGGATTAGAACCAAGACCGAGAGACATATCTTGTCAATGGCCTCCTCCTTGGTGTTGAGGAGAAAAACCAAGAGCCGCATAGTGAAGCGATTGCCCAGATTTGACTGTGAAATCAAAGATACAAATTTCACCCATGCTTGGATTGATGACGATTCACCAATTAATATGCTCCCGACCTCTGTATTCCATGAACTCAAACTCGGTCCGATTCGGAAGATACGAGAGATTGTACAATTAGCGGATCGATCGATAAAGCGGCCAAGAGGACTTATTTCTGTCATCATGAAATTCCAAGGTGCTCCGATCAAAGTAGAATTCACGATCGTTGATATTGAGCATCAAGGAGAATTCACCCAATCTCCAATCATTCTCGGAAATCCATTCTTGGCATTGGCCAAGGCGAGTATTGATTGTGAGACTCGGGAAATCAATTTCACAGCATTGGAAGCACTTAAATCCGACCCTATCTTTGAGGAATCATGATCTTCTGAGACAACCCACGAAGTTCCCGACAACTGTAACCATGACACGGTAGAAGAGACCTACCCCACAGCCACACTTGAGATAGCGGTTGTTGATGAGACTATTGGTTTAGAAAATCTCTCCAGTATTTCAATTCCCGCGGATCTCAAAATAGACAAATCTTTCTACTACGATCCAGAGACATATGCATGGTCACACCCGGGAGCAACATTCTTTGAATATCTTAACCAAATCATCCCAAATCGAGAGTGCTCAAACATTCAGGAGACTAAGAATAAGCACGCAGACCAAGCACCGACCAAAGAGAATTCAAATGGCTATTCATCTGGATACTCAAGTGAACCGACACCTTCACGCCAAAATAAAAAGAGAGTCACCTTTGACCTTTCGGAAGAGGAATCAGTTGATGATCCCTCATCAGGTCCGGAAAAGATGGTTTACATGAGTGAAGTCTGTTCGGCAGCCCTAAAGCCATATCTTCGCAAGGATCCAAAATTCAACTCTCGTTGGACAACTCCCGTTCCTAACTACTACTCATCCAAAGCTGATGTTGTTGCACTCTTCAAGTACACTGGAATTATTTCATATGAGCTGACTGAGACCGGTGCTTCTGAGTATTCATCTGAGGACAAACCGATTGACCCCAAGAAGGAACGAAGTCTGAGGAAACAACTGAAGAAACAAAAAGACCAGAATACTTAGAGTATGTCCACTTTCAATTACTACTCCTCTGAGGATAACTCTGATGATGGATATCTTTCATCTGACTCAAACACTTCATCTATTATCCATCATGATTTTTCTGAGGATGACACTGATTGTAGTTGGGAATCATATGCCTCATCTCCGTCTCATCATTACGATCTCCCACCGCAGGCTCACAAAAAGATCAGCCGAAAACCGCCTTAATCATCGGCTACCCACCATCCCTCCCTGACCACATCGGTTCCCTTGTACAGCTTCTTCCTCTACTTAGGCCAAGGCCTAAGTATAGGGGGGGACCGATGCCATCTGTATATATCATTCCTCTCCTAACTCTCGATCGCTCCATTTCCACCATTCTTCCATACTTAGGTTGATCAGAGCCTAAGTATAGGGGGAACTGACATCCACCTGTAAATACTCTCTTCATTCACATATCCTGACCGCTTCATTTTTCTTTTCATTTTTTTTCTTTCCTAACGCTTAGCCCGAGCTATGTCTTCTTTACGCTTCTTGTGCTCTGAGGACACAGCACTCGCTAAGTATAGGGGGGTCTGTATATATACTTTGTATATATTTTACCCATATCTCGTACTTTCGCGTAAGTCTATATGTATTTACGGGGTGGGTACTAATATCAAAAAAAAACAAGCACACAAAAAAAGAAGAAGAGTTTTTCTACTAACACTAACCATGCCCAAAATTTTTGAAAAAAAAGAAGGCTTCTTATTACATTTTCTGCATAAAAAATGTCCCTTGCATAAAAAATCAAAGAAAAAAAATCATCATCACAAAAAAAATTGTGTCTGCATTGCACACACCTGCACTTCATCCAGCATCACATGCATTTGCATCTGTGAAAAGACAGTGGGTTCTGAACCAAGTTATGAGTAGAAACCGAGCGTGGTCTGGACTTGACCTTAATCCACCTAATTTTCAGAGGAACTTCACCGAGAAATAGGATTTTAAGAACTTCAGGTCTTTGACTTAATTCTTTGAGTTCCACATGACAATGTGCAGTGTTTGACTCTTAGTGTCTAACCTGGTCTCTTCATTCTGGGTATAACTCTGGAATAGGGAATTAATTCGCACTCTCGCACTATGCACTTAGCTCAACCCAGACGGGATGTTGGAAGACTGTGTGAGTCTCTTTTCTGGTAGCGTGGAAATCTAAAGACCGGAGTACGGGTTGAAATAAAGCTTCGGAAAAGGGATGGACGGCTGGGCACATTTTTTTCTAAGACCCCAAAAAATGTACGGAACAAAAAGATTCTATATCCGTAGGGGCACAACAAGATCCAAGTAGAACCACCAAAAAATTCCAAATACAAAGAAGCAGTCTACCAAATAAAAATCCGATCAAAAAGGTCCAAGCTTCAAGAACCTGCAGATCTTGGTGGAGACTCGGCTACACTGGCCATCTTCATAAGGAGAGGTGACTACACTGGCCACCCTCCAATTATTTTCTCTTTCTTCTATCTTCTCCCTCATTCGATTGTGAACACAGCACGACAGACCTTAGAAGGAAATACCTGACTCCCCGAGGATGAGCTACTGGAGAGGAGAGGAGCATGGTAGTCCGGCATTCTGGATGGGAAGAGCTAAAACCCTTCACACACATGAGGCGGTTGTTCAATGTTCATAGGGTATACTTTGGGAAGAGGATTGATCTAAGATGACTTCTGAGCCGAAACTGTGACAATGATGTGTAGAACTTGAGGGTTGTTGATTTTAAAATTCTAAGTCTCACAGAAGTTCCGCCACACTATTAATCCAAAGGTCGAGTTTAGTTTCATTTTCACCTTCCTCTCATGGTCTTGGTATGGAACCCAGTCTCATTTCACTTCATGGCATTTCTTTTTGATGCTCAGGGACGAGCATGGTTTAAGTATAGGGGGATGATGAATCTCGGATTCACCACTCTAAATCTCATTAATTAAGCTCAAGTCCCTCAAAATCAACTGCATTTCTGCATTTATTTCGCATAATTAGCATTTAGGCATGATTTCATAAGAATTGCATTTTAGCATTAATTTCTGCATAAAATAAGAAGCCAAAAATCCAAGCCAAAAATGACCTGTAAATAGCCTAACTTCCCCTATTTTTAACTCCTTCATGCTAAACCGCATAACCCAAAACCACCTCCACTGTGTACACATCACTAACAAGAATAAATAAAAAAATACAAAAAAATATTTAACCCAGGTAAGTGGACCAAAAACCCAACCCCTAGTTTCAGGATTTTCGGACTAAAAGCCCCATATCTTCCCAATCCAGTGTCTGATTTGATCCTACTCACTTTTAAACTAATGCACATTCAATTACCTTCAAAACAAGACCAAGTTCAAGTGAATCGGAGCTCGTATGTGAAAGTTGGGCTTTGGGCCTCTTTTGTACTTGTATTTTTTCGCGGTTTTCTGACCTATATTTTATGTACTTATTTTCTTCATTGATAAAAATCCAAAAAAATTAGATTAAGTCTCTTTTATTTATCTTTGAGTTTTCCATATTTTTTTGGATTTTTATCTTGTTTTAAAAATGATAAAAAAATTAGAAAACCCAAAAATCAAGGTATTCTATATACATGGGATACCCCAAAAATTCACTTTTTACATTTGACTTAATTTGGCTTTGATGTCTACATGAGAGTTGTAGATCTCGTCGAGACGAGCATTTTTCGTGAAGGAACTTTTTCGATCCGATGTCATTTGCTATTTTTATTGATTTTACAAGGGTTTTTATTCTCGAATTTTCTGGAGCTTACACGTGGCAGCCCAGAGGCCGCCACGTGTCAGCTATTTTTCGCATATTTGATATATCGTTTTTATAAAAAAAAATAAAAATTAAATACCACGCACGTGCAGCGCATGTGCCACCGCCGCACGCGCACTGCACGTGCGCCCGCTCCCTCTCCCTTTACCCATCTGCCACGTGGCTCGTTGGTAGCCGTCCGATCTCAGCCGATCGGACGGCTACTGGTCATCTTCTTCGTCCAACTGACCCCGATTCCTCCGCCCTTCCCTGATCTTCACAACGGCCCTCCGCAACCGCCGTCCCCGCCATTCTCGCCAGCCGCCAACCACCTCCGTAACTCCCTCGCGTCGCCCTTATCCTCACCGGCTGCCCGACCTCCCTCTCTCCTATTTAAAGAGCCCTGCCGCTACCGGCCTCCCGATCCGCCGACTGATGCTCGAAGGACGACCGGCTGGAGGTGACAGCTCCACGCCCCGACAACACGGCGAGATCTGAGGGCTACCCCCTCGTTGCAGCGCCGCTCCTCTGCGTGCAGGCTCCTACTCCGCCCCCTTGGCGTCGAATCAACGACGATATCATCGTCGCCCCCGCTTTTTCATCGCCAACGCCTCCAGACTACGCCACCGCCAGCTCCGTCCTCGACACCCAAACTTCATCGCCACGACGCTCCGCATCACCAGCGGCACATCCATCGCCGGTCAACGCGACGACGCCGCACCTTCACCAACACTGCCTCTCCGACCATCTTCATCGAGCTTCATCGTCACCTCCACCTTCATAGCCTCCAACGCAACGCCAGCAACGCCTCTCTGCCGCAGCCTCCTCCGCCACTCCGTCCTCTTGGCCGTGTGCCGGCCAGAGGAAGGTCGACGTACACCGCCTCTCCTCCGCGAGCCACCGGCTTCCAGGCCAAGACCCCCCCCCCCCCACGTGCGAGGCGCGTGCGTGTGGGGGACGTCAGCTAGCGTCATCCCCCGGGTCACATGCACTGCACGTGACCGCGGGGTAATTTACAGAAGCACCCCTGGAGTCTCCTCTTTTTGCCGTTAAGCCCAAGATCCAGAGGGCACGTGCTCTGCATGTGCCCTTGGTCAATTTGCAGTTCGCCCCCAGTTTCATTGGTAATTACGCACTAGCCCCCCTGCAGTTTTTATATTTATAATATTTGCATCTGTACCCCTGTGTTTCCCCGTATTTTTGAACTTCGTCTCTACATTATTTAATTAATCTAAAAATAGCATGATGTTTATTGAACAATTCTTTACATTTTGAGATACTGTGGACATTTTTGTGATTTACGGTTAATTAATAAATAATTGTTTTGTGGAAATTGGAATATTTTGCCCAATCTGTGCTTTGAAATTCATAGGTAATTAACCGTTGCTTTAAAAATCTCTGAAAAATCACATATTGTAGAGATATATTTTCTTGACATTGTGCCCAAAAAGATTTGCATTTGCATGCATCGTTTGCCCTGTAAAAATCATTTTGCACATTTCACTATTTAATTTTTAATAGGTATTAGATCTCACATTTTTAAGGGTTAGGATTTTTCTGAGATCTGTCACCTAGTGCTTAGAGAATTTTGGTCCTCGAAAATAAGTAGGTTTGATATTTATTATAATTAAATTTTGAAAATCATTCTGTTTGCATTTAAAAATCCATAAAAAATTCATATTGCATCCAAAAATTCCAAAAAAATTACAGTGCACTCATTTTCTCATAGTTATCATCTCGGCCAAGTTTCATATTTTTTGGACATTGTTTGATCGAAGTTTACATTTTAGTCCCTAAAATAGGCCGAATTTGCATTTTGCACCCCTTTATTGCATTGAAAATTCCAAAAAAAAGACCGCCTTGAAAACCGAACTCAAAATTGGATAGACACAACTCTAGGTTGTTCCTTTGCCTCCTTGTGATCGACCTTGGGACTTGCCCAAGTAAAATAAACATAAAAACCACTTGATTAAATTTGATTAAAAATTGTGGTTATTTCTTGACTGTTTCCGATCGCCGCCTACAACGAACGACTTTCATTATTTTTATTACACGACGATAAAAACACATTTTTAACACGTGTGATTCTGGACTCGTCAATCGCGCACCCTCACTGCCGACCTTCGCCCAGCGTGCCACGCAAGAAGGGCGTGTGTCGCCCTCTCATGTATCGTCCGCCATCTCAGTCTACCGCCAACCAGACCACACCACCGCCGCTCCCTGGACATCTGGCTGGAGTCCTCCAAAATAATTATGTACAAGCACCTTTAATGGTATCTCATGATGAGGACATCTCTCAGTAAGGTCCTTGAATCGATCCCATGCCTCGTGGAATGATTCATTCGGTAACTTCGTAAAGTTGGGGATCTGACTCCTCATCATATTTTTCCATCCCAGAGGAAAATATTTATGCAAGAACGTGAACTTTAGATCGTCCCACGTAGAGATTTCCCTCCCCAAATGACTAAGCTAGTAAAGTGCCTTATCTATTAAGGCAAAGGGTAAGGCCTTGAAGTGAACAGCCTCCTACGTAACACCTAGATAACTAGTCATACCGCAAATCATTTCGAACTGCTATCAAAAGGTAAACATCTCCTCTGTAGCATTCCCGTAGAACTTGGGAAGCAAAGATATGAAGGACGGTCTCAGCTCGTATGACCCTTGATTCGGTGGTAATCGAATCCAATGGTGTAGTGCCCTGGCTCATAGGTCATACTCATCTTGTAATGTCGCAGGAACCACGGTAAGTAGTGGTGGATTCTCGGCTCCTGCTCTCAGCGCAGCTATCTTAGCTCGCAGCTCATTCTGGACTCTATACTGATCTCTGATCTGTAGGTTCATCTGTTGTAGTGTATCAAGAATCCCCGTAGTAATATATGTGGTTGTATCGGGTCATTTATCTGTATGTTGCTCCCCAGTAGGTCGATCCTCAGCAGGTTGGTCCACGACTGGTCCCTTCCCTCGAGCCATATTCTTCGAATCTTCTGGGAAGGAAAACGTCTCATAAGAGCTCAGTGAAAAATGGGTAGGAGAAATAGATGAAAATTTGAGGCATGGGTCTGCCTCAACAGAAGGGCTGGGAGGCGAGGGAGTATGGGTCTGACTCTCCTCATGACTAGATGGGATCGACTCTGGAAGAGGATCATCCCGAGTCTATGAAGAAGTACGAGGGACGGTGGATCGTCGAGAGCTCACGGAGTCTGAGCGTAAAAGTCGTCAAGTCATCATCTTCGATGTCAAGAGGATACCGAAGAGAGCACGATGTCAAGTCAAGAAAATGAGGGTGAAGTTGTTTAAGACGCGGTATTACGCACACCTCGCAAACAAACACAAAGCAACCCCAATTTCACCAACACAGCCCAGTGATGACCGTAAGAGTGCGGTCGTTTATCTTTTCGATTTTAGGGTTATTTGGCAAACAGGTCTTATCACAGATTAACGTAAGCTGATAGGTGCCTCTAATTTCCCCAAAACATTGTCCCGAGTTCTTATAAGAAATCTCCTATTATCAGCCAGTATGGGAGTAAGTACGGACCGTTCTCGATACTCGTGTTACTTGAGGACCGTGCTATTATGGCATCCTCTAAACCTCCCACTCTACTAAGGAAACTCGGACTGTTTCCAGCTATCCGAGAGTCCCCACTAAAGATTAGGTGATTAAGTGTATGAACTAAGTAGTATTCCGCTAGAAAGTCGGACTCTGGTCTAACCTTAAATGTCATCCCTCATTCACAAATCTGGAGTGTACCTGTAATCCATGTGTTGGGGGTTTCTTCCTAAAACAAATGATCCTCTACGTTTATTTTAGGTCAAATATATTAGCAGTCCCAATTTTATTTTTGTGGTTATCTCTTTTTTTGGATTTTTTCAAAACACGTCTAACGATTTTTTCCTTGTTTATCCTAAATAATCATGCACCTAGGTTGTGAGTCCTAAAACTAGCTACTAAGGCTCAAGCAGAGAAAAGAAATTGAAAAATCCTAAACAAGCACCTAGCCTTGAAAAGCCGTAGAAAACCATCAATGCGAGAAAAGCTGCGGTGGGTGCCCTGCTGCCCTAAGCGCACGGCACTCAGTGAAACAGACCCCGAGAAAAAGAGGGAGGAAGGTACAAGTCGGGATGCCCTTACGGGGCCCCTTCTACAAAAACAGAAAAACGGGCAAGTGCCCTTGCTCTTTTTACAAATAATATAGAAAATAATACACCAAAAAGACTAACTAATTCTGCTCCTCTACAACCGACTCATAGAGAAAGAGTAGGTCTATGCACTTTCAACCGACTCAGCTTCCGAAGAGGCTGGTTGATCCTGCAGGCCATGATTTGCTTCTGCAATAATCTTTCTGTGGACGTCTGGATATCTCTTTCATGTAGTGCACTTTAGAGTCGTGGGTACAGGACCCCTTACACGTCAGACCCATTGCTCATGCTATTTGGCCATTTTGGCTGTAGAAGCCTTACTCGAGGGGGTGCTCTTGGACCGTTGAATATTGCTTATTCCGGTGTTTATCAATGGTGGGATTACGCACCAATGAGGATTAAAGCCCTTCGCTTCTTCCTCGGAGAAAGACGAGGACCATAATCTTCGTTAGAGCGGAGAAAGTCCATATATTAGCTATCTTTCTCTTTGAATGAGATCTCAATTCACGGTTTCGGACCAAAGCAACTAGAATCCCTCTTTTTCCGACCCTCCACCCCTTTTATATAGTATCCAGAAATCCTGCCTCAAATATGATTTTTTTCTATCGAATAAGAGAATAGGGCCTTTCTTCTAGGTATAGGTAGTTTAAGTAGCCGAGGCACAACTAGGGGGACTACCCCTCCTGACTACTTGATTGAAAGAAAGCAAGCACCAGCATTCAACCTCTCCCAGGCCTGAAGAGAATGCCAGACATGCTCACCCCCTCTTTCAATCACTGCATTCTACCTCCCTATCCTAGGATAGAGGCTGATTGAGTTTTCATTGACTTCGCCGTAAGTTATTTGAAATATGGAAAACAAACATACAAAAAAAGCACAAAAATTAAAGAAAATAAAAACTGTAAAAAATCAAAGAGACTCGATAAAAAAATCATAAAATTCATAAAAACTATAAAACAAATCAGACAAAAATTGAAAAGAAATCAGAAAAACCGTAAAACCGTAATAAAGTCAAAAATCATAATAAAGCTAACGCCACCTTAGCAACGGTGCCATTTTGATAACTAGGTTAAAATGTGCGGTTGTCGGGATTGACTCAGAAAAAAAGAAATGGACAGTTGTCGAGGACGAGTCAGAAAATCAGAGACTCTAAATCATCCCCGATAACGGTGTCATTTTGATAAAACGAAATCCGATCTGCAGTTTAATTGAAGAAAAGTGTCGTCGGTGTAGAAGAACCGCGGAGATCGGATTTCGATCGATCAAACAAAAGATCAGAAAAAATAGGAGAGAGAAATAGAATCAAGATGAAAGAAATGAGCTTCTCTCCTATTTTATCCTTAAACTAATTATTTATCCAGGTAAGTTTCCCTGTGTCAAACTCGGGGAGGCAGAATACCTATATTATGGCTTTTGAGAGAAACAGAGAATTTCGTGATTTTTTATTTCTTCTTGAAAAGGCAAGAAAACGCTTCAAAACTTATACAAATTTAGAAAACCAAAATGAGAAAACTATGCGACAAAAATCTATGAAAAATATCAAGAAACTTCGCTAGGGTAGTTGTGTAACTGACGTTTCTCAGACCACCCTTGTTAATTCAATCAAATTAATGGTCAAATTAATAGTTATGTTTGTTGCAGTCGGATAATCTAGGCTACGTCAAAAATACCACTTTTAATTAATGTTCAGTTAATTACGAGTGGCAGATTTATTGTACTTGGGCAAGCTCAAGGTCGAACTCAGGGAGGCAGCTGTCTCCATAGGTAAATTTGAAGTGAATTCGGAGGTCAGATTTTCATATGATTATTTTTGGTATTTTTTAGCAATTTTATGCAACAAAGGAAAAACAAATGCAATTTCAGACCAATTTTAAGGTTAAATCAGAAATATGATCAAATGAGGTCCAAAAATGATGAAACTTGGCCAGAGTATGAAATGCAATGAAATTGAGCTACAATATTTTTTTGGAATTTTCTGACACTTTATGAATTTACTGTGAATAAAATATGAATGCAAGATGATTTTTACAATTTTAATTTTAATAAATGCCAACACACATTATTTATAGATATAAAAACTATGCTAGATAGATCTAAGTATGATGAATCCAGGAAAATTAATAAACCTAAAATTCTATGTGAATTGGACCTATTAAAAATCAATTAAGAAAATCACTATTTAATTTATTCAGGCCTCGTCATGCATGCAAATGCAATGATTTTTGGGCACAATGTAGAACGTATTATCCTAAGTCTAATGTGATTTTATGAAGATTTTTGGAGCAACAAGGAATTTAATATAATTAAAGAGCACACAGTAGGCAAAATATAGAAAATTTTACCAAATTAATAATATTAGATTCCATAGATGTCACAAAAATTAAACACGTGTCACATAAGATAAAGGACAAGTTGGGCTACATCATGCAATTTTTAGAATGAAAAATGATGCCAAATGGACACCTAAATATGCATGCAAAGATAGGGACCAAAGTGCAAATATAGAAAATAAAACTTCTGAAAATAAAACATACTAATAGGGACTTAAATGCAATTACCTATAATGCCGGGGAGGTGGATCCAAATTTCCCACAGAGTCACGCGCGCCTCGCGTGACACGCTTGGTAGGGACCAAAGTGCAATTTCCAAAACCTTCGTGGGCCTCGGTGCAAATTACCCAGCCCTCACGTGGGAAGGACGTGCGGGGCTAGGCTCGGACGTCATTCGAGGCTCGGGAGGAGGCTCGGGAGGCTTTGGAGGCTTGGATCATCTTCGGGTGCTCTGATCTTAGGGTCAGGGAAGAGGCTCGGAGGAGGATACGTGGCGCGATGTGGATCGTAGGATCAGTGTGCATCCAAGGGCTGCTGGAGCTGCTAGCGTGGTGCCTCTGGAGTCGTCAAATCGCAAATGATCCAATGGTGCTGATGACGTCGACGTGGCTGACTATTGGTGCATCCAACAGCTACCGGAGCTGCTAGCGTGGCGCCTCTGGAGTCGTCAGATCGCAAATGATCCAACGGTGCTGATGACGTCGACGTGGCTGACTATTAGTCGTCGGATCGAGATAGATCCAACGGAGACTGGAGCTCGAGGCAGTGGCTATGTGGCGCAACCAGGGCCGCCTGATCTGGATGATCTAACGGCCATAGGCTCAAGGCGACATGGCGTGGCAAGGGTCGTCGGATCGAGGAGATCCAACGGTGGTTGTATGTCTTCTTCTATGGTCTGCCGCCTCCTGCGGTGGACTTGGCGGGGCTCCGGCGTTGAGCTTCTTGCTCCGCCTCCTCTCCCCGTGCTTGGTGTATCTCGCTGGTGGCCCCCAAGTAGCTTGGATTGATCGTGGGAGTGACAGGGATCCGCTTGAGGTCCTGGATGAGGATGGAAGGGTCAGAACGCCCAAGACAAAGAATCTTGATGCAGCTCTGATGAAGATTCCAATCAATGAAACTAAGGGTACCTGCAGGGTTAGCTGGGGCCAAAGAATGGAGCCCGTGAACGTAGGAGTGAGGCAAGTGTAGTGAGGGCTGAGGTGTGTCGTGGTGATGGCCGGAGTGGTAACCCTCCGCCTTGAAGGCAGAGCTTTGGTCAGAGGAGGTGCTATGCGTCGTCGAGGAGAATGAAATAGCACGCGAAGATCAGAGCTTCGAAGTGAAGCTCAATGGATGGTCAGGTGAGAGCGGGATTGATCGGAGGAGGCGGAAAAATTAAGAGAAAAACAAAGGGAAAGAAGAAGGAGATCGGAGGAAGAATGGAGGTGTCTACGTGAGGCTTGGAAGCTCAGATGATGCTCCCTGTCGTCGCTCGAGGGACGGTAGAGGGCCCGAGCTCAAGCAGCTCGTCGGAGGAGCTGCAGCACGGCATGGCTACGCCGTGATCTCGCCGGAGGTGAAGACCTATCTTCGCTCGATTTCACACTCAATTGTTGTCACCAATGGGTAGATCGGAGCTCTAGGACACCACTCGCAGTGGCGGATGGGGTCGAAGGTGGCCGAAGGTAGGGTATTTATAGGAAGAAGGTGGAGGTGGCAGTGATGGAAGGCGAGGTTTTGTGGAGTTTGTGGAGCGACGATGACGGATGTTACGTAGATCATGGTGGCTGGCGAGGATAAGGGAGTCATGGGCTACGAGGTGGAGGTGTTAGAGGGTGGAGATGGTAGTTGTAGTGGTTGAGAAAATAGGAAGGGGGCGGCATGCGCGCTGAGTGGGCGACGTGCACGAGGAAGGTAGCCTGAGGTAGAAGACGGTCTATGGACCGTTGGATCGAGTGATCCAACGGCCAGAAGAAGGGCGCAAGAGAAGGTTCTGGATTAGATCGGAGTGGTGTGATCGAAGGGGTAGGGTTGCGACACATGGCAGGCGCAGGTGAACGCGCTAAGGGACGGCTAGGATGAGATCTAGAGGATCTGATCGAAGGTTTAGGGATAGTGCGGAAGTGTGCAGTGGGGATGAAGGCTTCTGGAGAATATCGGAGGGCTCACAAGTCAACACGTGGCTTGCTGAGGGCGAGGCGCTAACAGATGGAGGAGATGCGATCTGGAGAAGATCGGAGGGTGGAGATCAGCTGCGTGAGTGAATGGCTCAGATCTGAAGAGAAGGGAAGGGATCGGGCGACAGAGAAAAGGGGTGTGTGGCACGATGTAAGCGGGATGCGTGGCGTAACCAGAGGGCGCCACGTGGCCTGATCTGAATGGCCGAGAAAAAATGTGGAATAAGAGAGAGACGATGGCTGGATTTGAAAAACTCAAAACATGAAAGTCGTAAATCTTGATAAGATCTACAAGTTTTATGTTGACCAAAAATGGAGATGAGGTCAAATAAAATAAAAAATATAAAGGTACAAATATACATACATATAATGTACAATGGGGTCCCAAAACCCAAGTTTTGCATATGAGCTCCAATTTAAATGAAACTGGTCTCATTTTGAAGGTCTCTGAATATGTATTAATCTAAAAGTGAGTAGACCTAGATCGGAGGTTGTATGAGATAGATATGTGCATTCTAAGGTCTAGGGTCTCCAACTAGGTTTGGGGTTTTATTGGGTAATTTTACAAGTTAGGAATTTTTGCCCTTTTCCTTATACTATTAGTTAGTAATATATACAGTATAGAATTGGTTTTATTGACTTTGGAGTGGGTATAAAATACAAATAAATAGGTGAATAATTACAAATGAATTGGGCTTCTTCTTTTATGTAAATATGAATGCTAAAATGCAGATATTATGTATGCATGCATGAATGCTAATTATGCAAGATAAGGGGAAATATGCTGCTAATTACTCGGGAACAAGACTCTATTTTCAACTTTAAGAGTGATTAATTACAGATTCATCAGTAACTACCCTAGAAAATTTGATGAAAAACAATGTTAAAATGATATCCAAAATTACCCAATAGTTCAAGGGTAAAAGTGAAAATAAAAGTGTAAAAAGGTCTGTTACAGAAAGGTCCCTATTCAGGGACCAAAATGAAAGAAAAACTAAATGTTTTGCATTTAGGTTTTTGTGCAAGGACCTAAATGCAAATACTGGAAACTTATGAAGCGGGTTTGAAGTTCTGGAACCTCCAAGGTTTTATGTTGCAAAATTTCCACCCCTTCACATTCAAAGGCCAGGATTAGAAGCTATGGCACAATCTGGACCATCAAAGTGTACACGTACCAGCAGACTGTAGACTATGGAGTTCTTGGTTGTTCTTCCCCTATTGACGCGCGTGCGATGTCGCTTCCTTCACTGATTTATCTCTGACGACTCGTGATGACTCGTGATGCCTTCGCCCCTCGAGCTCGCATGCGGGTGAGATGGCTCCAAGGTGGATGAAGGTGGTAGCTGGACTGCGATGAAGGTGGCAGATCCGTCTGATGGTTGAGCAATGAGTAGGTCTAGGGATTCAAACTGCTGCTTGATTTTCTTGAAAATAAAGCTTCTCCAGATTTGATGCTTGCTCCAGATGGTAGATAAACCTGCAAATGAGAATGGGAATGCTTGATTTGCATCGAAATCGGCCAAGATTAAGTTGTTATTTGCAGATCAAATAATTTGTTTCCGGGAACTATGATAAGAGTGAAAATGGGAGAGGGATGGAGACGATTTTGAATGAATTCGGGACGGATTTAAAGGGTGATTTGGGTCATGTGATTAAGAAGGAGATTAAAGGAATCTAATGATGTGATTAAGTAGACTAATCATGGCACATAAATCGAGAATTAAAAAGAGAAAGATGGATGAAGTTACCTATGGTTGCAAAGTGTATGACTCTCAGGTCGTCGCTCAACGAGGCGGTCTTCCCGAAGCTCAACGCGACAGCAGCGCGATGCAAGGCGGTGCTCCAGCCTTGGAACGTCTCCTTTGGTCTACCTTCTTCCACACAGGGCGGTTCTCGGGCCCTATCACGGCCTGAGTGAGGTCGAGAGAGGCTAAGAAGTGGATTTGAGGGCTACTGGAATTGGAGGTTCAGAAGAATTCATGAGAGTTTGTTGGAAAGGGAGAAGTTCAGGGATATTATAGGCGAATCGATGGAGGGTTAGTTGAAGATCGATGGCTGGCGTGGATTAAGGTAGTTAGGAGTAGGAGATGGAGGGTTTGGATTGAAGGAAGAAGTTACAATGGCGTGTGTAGAAATTGTTGAAGTCAGGCTGTTAGAACAGAACATCAGCATGTGTTAAAGAACTAGGTGTTGACACGTGTCAACACCTGGTTGGCCAGTATTATCAAATTTTTAATAAATTATATATTAAATGGTAAATAACATTATTTTAAATAAGTATAAAAATGAAAAGTATAATTAATTAATTTATCTAAATTATGGTATAATTAGTTTTTATAAATAAAAAATAATTTATGAAATATAAATAGTATATTAATAAATAGGTATAGTTAATACTTGAAAAATAGATTTTGAATTTTTAATTTAATAAATTAATAAATAATACACCATTTTTATAATTTATTAATTATTAGACAATAAATAGAGTATGTATGATTTTTTGTGGATTTTAATAAATTAATTTAAATATATTAATAAATACGAATATAAGTTATACAATTCAAATTTGCCTATAAATTAGGATTTTTTTTTATTTCAAATAATAAATAAGCATTAAAAATTATGAAATAAATCATGATTAAAATACAAGATTAAGAAAATAATTAAAAATTATAAAATTATTCAAACTATAAATAATGTGTTCTAGATAAAATAAATAGCCCAGAAACCCAGTTGTGGTTAGGTCCCAAAACTGACTTTTTGCAAATGACCTCCGATTTTAGTGAAATCACCTTCATTAATTAGAGAATATTATTTTATGAACTTTAAACGTGAGTAGCTTGAAATTGGAGTTCATATGAGAAAGTTATGATGTTCAGAAGTTGAGATTTTGACAATTTACAAGTGGATTTCTTGGCATATTACAAGATATTATTTTTGATTATTTTTATATTTTTCTATACATTTTTAGAAATAATTAGAAAAAGAGTTTGGTGAAAAATATATTCATATGAATTAATTAAAAAATAATGAAGATTTGATAATTATTGGATAAATAATGAAGAGAGTGTGAAGTGTGAAATTAATTATTTTTAAGAGAGTGTGAAGTGTTATTTTTATTTGTTTTCTTTCCTTATCTCCCCCTACTTATTTATTTGTCGACCAATCCATGCTGACTTGGTCTCGGGGGTTGGGTTATAAATATATATTTCAGATATATTTATTTTATAGATCATATTGTACATATATACATATCTACAATTTGCCTTCTTTTTATTTTCTTTTATTTTTATTCCTTTCTTTATTTACATGATTTTGATGCATAAAAGTGCACTTTTATTCATGAATAAGGTTTATTAAAAGATGGAAATTAAAGAATATTTACATGTATTTGTTAAGGGTTTTAAGAAAAAATGCAACAGAACGTTAATGTATCATGGATTCATCAGTTCCTCCACGCGGGTGGAGAAGGCATGGTGATCAGGGAATGGCGTCGAGGGTTCCTCCTTGCGGTCAGGCTGAGCAGCAGAGGAGGCGACGGCAAGGGGCCACACACGCCCCCGGAGATTGACGACGGAGATGTGCTACGAGGTCGATTCTTACGTAGGAGGTGTGCGGCGATGGAACTTTAGAAGCAACGATTGTCGGCGGTGGAAGGCGGCTCGATCTGGAAGGTCACATATGGTGGCTCCTCTATGTGAGATCTGGGACGAAGGTAATGGTGAGTTCGAGCTCCTGGCAGACAGTTGGGCTGGCTCGAGGGTGAAAGGCGGTCAACGGATGTGTTCGCACCGATGGAAGGACTTCTCCAGGCGGAGGCTCTCGCGCAGTGGTGGTGGTGGTGGAGGGTTGCACGAGGGAAGGGTCTTGCAGCATCTTCTTCATTGATGGAGGTGGGACTTACGGCGGAGGGTGGTGGATCAGGCCACGCAGCGTGGGTGCGAGACTCCTCGGGGGTCGGCGAGCAAGGCGGGGATCTAACCCCATTGGGGGCTAAAAATTATTTATTTGTATTTTTTTGACAGTAGATATTTTTTTCTTTTTTTTAAATTCATGTACCTGCAATGAAATAAAAAGATAACGACAAACTAACTCGAGCTCGACAGCTCGGTTCACAACAATCAATTAAACAAGGATTAGTGGGTGAGGAGGTTCCGACGGTTATGATGGAAGGGAGATGTGTCTCCGGCCACTGTACGTGGCCGGAGGTGAGAGATCGTGTGAGATAGAACGTAAACATGTAGGGATTAAGAAGTTAATGTGAAATTGGATTGGATCAGATCGATTAAGAACAATGATTCACTATGCGAGAGTATGATCTAAAATTGCAAATTGACAACAAGATCAAAACAAAAATTGATCCTAAAATTACTTAATTAAAAGACATAAAATAGGTTGGATCTAACCAATTAGGATTGGATTAACGTCGTAATAGCCTCGACAAAGATCGCCTCGCTGTCACCAGACGGCTCGGAGTCTGGGTACCTTTCTACAACAAGAATGCTCTTGGAGATTAGGATCCTCTCACCAAAGGATTGATCAAGTTGGAATGAGGGAGGAGGAGCCAAATAAATAAAAGAATTTGAATTTCAAAAAATGAATTAATGGAGAGGAAAAAAAGATGTTAATGGTGAAATTAAATTAATTTAACTAATAAATAAAATAATTTTCGAAATTATATTATTTAAAATAATAATAAATACCAATAACTTAGTGAGCCACCTTAATGGTGGGTTAGTTAAGGAATTAATTAAATTATATACATATGGTATATTGTTTACATAATTAATTAAGGGTTTTTATCAGTTGTGCCCCTCTGAGATATTGCAATTTCAATTATGCCCCTCCTTTTTTTGGAATATCAGTTATGCCCCTATCTTCTTGCAGAACTCACAGTTCTACCCTTCTATTAAGGTAAAGTAGTGGCATAACTGATATTACAAAAGGGCAGAACTGTGAATTTTGCAAGAAGGTAGGGGCACAACTGATATTTCTAAAAATGGAGGAGCATAACTGAAATTACAATATCTCAGAGGGGCACAATTGATAAAAACATATTAATTAGTTAATTTAATTAATTTCGTAACTTTCTTAATTTAAATAATAAAGTTTATTATTTAATATTTTAGCAGTGGTTATTTAAGGAAATTAATTATATACATATTATATATACACATGGTACATTATACACATAGTTAAATAAGGAGATTATGTCATATACGGTTTTCTAACAATTATTTTCATTTTTATTTTAAATAATTATTAAAAAATATTTATAATTATTTACAAATTCATTATGTATAAAAATAAATATGGATGAATATATACAATAAATAAATGTTTAAATTGCAAAAGCCACCCCAAAAAACTGTCTTTCAAACCTTAACTCCAAAAATTACGAAACCATTGCCATTTTAAAAATTATTTATTCTAGAATACGATGGAAGTGAGTTTGATTCAATTTGAGTTCATGTGGAGTCGGAATCGGTCTTTCAATTATTGCTTTATGGCTTTTTCTGAATGTGGTTATTTTTATTATGTACATGATTTATTTTGCAATTATTTTTATTATTTAGAAAACATTTTTATTTACAACTTACATTTAGAAAATTATTTAATTTGATGTCAGTTTTGGACAAATAAAATAGTGTAATCTTATACAGATATACACATAATAAATAAAGAATGAAAAGTATTTACAAAATAACTTTTTTTGAATTTTCTGATTAAAGACCATATCTTTCCCTACTTTTATTCCTCGTTGATCAGGAGGTCAAGTCTTAACCTTCTCGTGGGGTTCAAGTCAGCTTATACCTATCACATATATATAGTATTTTATTTTCTTTATTTTTCCTTTATTTCTTTATTTATTTATTTTTGGTTAAAATAGTCGTTATTGAACAATATTTACACACAGATGCAGGTTAGTAAGAATATGGATTTACAATATATGCAAGTATTTTATAAGGGATTTTAAGCTAAAATAAATGATAAAGATGATGAAATGCATATTCATCAAGTGCATGCAAAGATGGTTTGTAGGGGATAGTTGAAGTCTAGTAAGTGCAATGAAGGGTGAACGGAGGGTTGTTGAGAAAAGCAAGTGGATCCCTAAATGGATTCTCCTCTACCTCTGGCGGAGGAGAAAGCCTAAGTGGAGGGGGCTCTGGAAGAGGGGAGATCATGAACGGAGGGGTGTGCGAAGATGGGGGGTGTTTGATGAAACTCAGGGATCGATCAATGGCAGGTGTGGATGTTAGTGAACTCCTAATTAATTTGAAGAAAACAAGATAACGAAGAGGAAGGTTTACCTGGAGAATCAAAGCATGTTGTTGGCATAGGAATGGGCTTGGGTTGAGGCTCAATTTGAGCCTACAGTCTTGGTTGGACTCCCCCAGTCATGGGGAGCAGCAGTCGGATTAGGGTCGTGGCTTGGTCGGATGGGTAAGGGTATCACCGGGGTTTGTGGCCATCATGGCATCATCGATCCAACCTCTCTCTATCACAGAGAGGTGGAGGGACACTGGGTCTAAGCCCACGTGAAGGTAGACGGATTGAATCGAGGGTGGAGGCCGCAGTTTTCATGGAGAAGATGGATTGTTTTAGATGGGTGGAGGCGATGCTTGTAATGGCTGCTAGTTGCCCTAGAGGATGTGTCGTGATGAATTAAGGGCATGGCGAGAGTGGACGTGATTAGGGCTAAGTAGGGGGGTGGAAGTGGTGTTCGAGGAGATGTGAAACGGATAGGAAAATGGGAGAAGTTGGGGGTAGGAGAAGGGCGTCGGTGGTTACAGAGGAGGAAGATGATGGGGAAGCCATTGAGATCCAATGACTCAGGAGAAGGCAGGAGTGGGTGCTCAAGATTAGATTAAATGATATGATCCTGCGGTGGATAGCACAATGAAGGCAGATGGTGGAGATGCAAGCCATAAGAGGAGATCGGATGGCGGAAAGGCAAGCGAGTGGCAAAAGGAGAATGGGCCATGTGGGTGGCCCCAGGGGTGCAACATGGCCCAATAGGATTATTAGAAAATAGAGGAAACAAAGAAAAATCAAAAATAAATACTTATAGACCAAATTACAAAAATAATTCAAAACATGAAAGTTGAATATCTCAATGAGATCTTCAAGTTTCATTTGGACAAAAAGCCAAAAGAGGACAAATACACCAAGTAGAATTTTAGGAAGAATTTTTAATGAATAAAACACATCTTTTAATTCTTTTGTGATTTTTTATATTTTAATTTATAAAAAAAGTAAATATATATATATAATAATTATCTAATTTGTTGAGATTTTTAATAAGAAGAAAATAAGGGAAAATAAAGAAAATAAAATGATGTTAATTATGTACAATAATTAGAGTTAATTATTATCAAGGAGTTAGTTCTTAATTAAGGTTAATTAAAGATGAATTTTATTAATAAGCTCATGCTAGAGAGATAATAGATGAAAATTGTGATGACAAATCAGAGATTCATCACCGTCCCAACATGTGAAGAAGAAGAGTCAAAGTGTTGACTCTTCCTCTCAAGCTTCCTTACATCAATAAAACATATGTTTGCCATCACTGCAAAAGTTTAGGGCACTGAAAAAGAGATTGTCCAAATTATCTGAAAACTTTAGAGAAGGGTAAAGATAATGCCCTGGCATGTATAAAATCTACTTTCATCATTGAAACCAATTTTCTCGTAGGATGAGAAGGTAGTTGGGTCATAGATTCTGATGCTTCTGTTCATGTATGCAATTTGTTGGATTTGTTTTAGGAGACCAGGAATCTTGATGAAGGGGAGATATTCATCCAAATGGGATATGATGCAATTGTTACAGCAGTCGATGTTGGGACCTGCAAACTATTATTATCTAGTGGGGGAGTCCTAGTACTTAATGAGTGTCTTTATGTCCAGATGTTAGAAGGAACCTTATATCTATATCTAAGTTAGTTAGAAATGGATGTTTATTCTTGTTATGTGAGAAGCTTAACCATTATGATAAACATATTACAGATGGTGTTCTAACTTCTGGTGGACTCTACGAATTGTGCATTGATGAATGTGTCGTGAATGTAGCATCCAGTGATAAAAACCCTCTAAGAACCAGAGAGGATAGAAATCATTCGAACGTGATTTGGCATCAAAGGCTTGGTCATTTATATGTCGATTGGATCAATAGATTGATATAGGACGGACCCTTAGAATTTCTACATGTCCAAACTTAAACTACATGTAAACAATGCATTCGAGGTAAAATGACTAGAACGCCCTTTCGTAACAACATTACACTATGTGAGGGTATTCTTGACATAATACATACTGATGTATGTGGTCCCTTGACTACCGTAATCGAAATGGATATCGATATTATTTGATGTTTATTGGTACCATTCGTGATATGGGTTCATATTCCTATTATGTCATAAATCTGAAACCTTTGAAAAAGTTCAAAGAATTCATGGCTTTGGTTGAGAACCAAACCTATAGGAATATCAAACAGATTCGATCTGACCAAGGTGGCGAGTATCTCTCAGATGAATTTAAGGAATACCTTAAAGAGAGAGTAATTATATCCAATCTCACTCCTCCTAGCACTCCCCAACTAAATGGTGTTGCTGAAAGATGCAACAGGACCATCATGGACATGGTCCATTCAATGATGAGCAAAGTGCATTTACCTCTTAGTTTCTAGGGATATGAAGTAGAGACTACGATATATATATCCTTAACAAGATTCCTTGCAAAGTTGTACTCAAAACCCCTCATGAGCTTTGGTTGGACCTAAGCCTAGTGTTAGACACTTGAGAATTTGGGGTTTCTTAGTCCATGTGAAGAATGTGGATGCAAGGAAGCTGGAATCTCATACTTGAGAGTGTTACTTCATTCGGTATGTAAAGGACGGTATTGGATACAAACTTTATGACCCTGAGACTCAAAAAGTTTTCGTCTCTAGAGATGTAAAATTCCTGGAGGATGACTGCCTTAAGGGTCAAGACAAAATTAAGTAAAGGAACTCATTGAATCCCTTGAGGATATTGAGCTTCTTGAACCAGAAGCTGAAGATGTGAATAAAGATGAAACACTCATACCTCTTTGAAGGTATTCGAGGTTGGTTGCACCACCTGAAAGGTACGGATTTCATGTGTCAGGTGAAACTGATAGTAATCCAACTTCATTTGATAAAGCACTCGCAGATCATGACTTGGATAGATGGATGCTAGTAATGAAGTGTAAAATATACTCCATGTACAAGAACGGTGTATGGACCCTAGAGGATCCACTTATAGGGGTAAAACCCATTGAGTGTAAATGGATCTTCAAGAGAAAGAGGGGACTAGTGGGAAGGGGGAGACCTTCAAGGCGCAGCTCGTAGATAAGGGCTACACACAGAGAGTAGGCACCGACTATAATGAGACATTCTCTCATGTGTCTATGCTTAAATCCATCAAGGTACTGCTAGCTATAGCTGCATATCTTGACTACGACATCTGGCAAATGGACGTTAAGATGCCATTCCTCAATGGATACCTCGAGGAGGATATCTATATGAAGCAGCCCCATGGCTTCATAACTGAGGAAGGCATATATGAGCTTAAACAAGCTTATTGTAGTTGTAACATTAGATTTGACGAAACCATAAAGAGCTATGATTTTGTTCAGAATCCTGATGAACCATGTGTTTACAAGAAGCTTAGTGGGAGCGCCATTGTGTTCATCGTGCTTTACTTAGATGGCATCCTTATCATTGGGAATGATATAGGGATGACGACTATTTTCAAGATTTGGTTATCCCATACCTTCAAGATGAAGGATCTTGGAGAAGCCTCTTATATCTTGGGTCTGAGGTTGTTCAAAAATAGAGAAAAGTTGATTTTGGGATTGTCAAAACATGGGTACATTAAGAAGATCTTGGAATGTTTCCATATGGAGTCCAAGAAAGGCTTCCTTCCCTTAAGGCATGGTATACACCTATCTAAAGGGATGGCTCCTCAAAGTGTTGAGGACAAGAAAGCCATGGTTGGATTCCCTTACGCATCAGCTTCGGGAAGCCTAATGTATACCATGATGTGCACAAGGCCATATATCTACCATGTACTGGGAGTGGTAAGCCATTACCAATACTGTTATGGAGAACAGCACTAGAATGCAGTGAAGAACATATTTAAGTATCTAAGACTGACGTAAGATTACATCTTACTCTATGGAGATAGTGATCTCCAAGTCTTAGGATACACATATTCAGATATCCAATCTAATATAGATGACTGCAAGTCAACTTCAGGGTTTGTGTTTCTTATTGAACAGTAGTGATGTGAGTCGGAGAAGCAAGAAGCATGTGATGAATCTCCATTTCATCCCATTATTCTTTCATTTTGACCTTAAATCCCTAGGAAAATGCATGAAAATACCATTAATTGGCTTGAAATAACATTCATCAGTTAACCTGTAAATACTGTCTAAATACTTGTATTTAAACCCACAATAAATAATAAAGGAAAAAAAGAAAAAGAAGGAAATATCAAAGATATTTACTGACCCTAAACCCCGAGACTAAGTAAAGAATTGACTCGGTCGACCAGGAATAAAGTAGGGGGCATACGACAAACAAATTGTACATATCTCATACTCAAAACCATAATTTTATACCCTGAAAATAGCCATTTTGACCTATTTTATTATTCATTTTACACACCTCAAATTAGTATTTGTTCAAATTGGAACTTGTACATGATAATGTATAGAAAAATACAAAATACCAAAAAAATAATAATGCACAATGTGACTGCGACACGTAGGTGAAAAGGCCGCAAATTGAACCTCAATGACCAAAATCTCCTCCATCTGTATTCAAAATAGACCAAACTTACCTTTATTGTTCATAAAATTAAATTATCTATCTAATGAAGGTGGTTTCATTAAAATTGGAGTTAAGATATAAATGTTGGCTTTCGGGTCCCCATTCTATTATCAACATGTATATAAAATTTAAATAAATTATTCTTTACATTTAAAATCTTATTTTATGTTTAAATACTTGAATATATAATATAAATCATAATTAAAACAAGAAACATAAATAAAGTCATTAAAAATACCATTAAACGAAATGATGCTAAAATATAGATATAACAGGCATATTATGTACATACATGCATTTATTTAAATATACAAAGAAAAATATAAAAATACAATAAAAATATGTAAATATGTGTTTAAATATATTGTAAATAAATAAAATAATTAATTATATCATCGTTTATAAAAAAAATATAAATAAATAAAAAGACATATGTGAATAAATATTTAAATGATAGTATATAAATGATTATACCTAATAAATAATGTTTTACAAATAAATAGAAATCATATTAAATTATTTTACAAAATAATAAACATTTTACGTTCAACCTTTATTTAATTAATTCATTTACTATTTTATTAATTAATATTTTCCTCCTGTTTTGTCCTTATTTGTCCACCAATGGGGGCCTCCCATTTGTTGATTTCCCAGATAACTACCACTCTACCTCCTCGGACCGGTCAAAGTGTCTAGAGCCTCCCACTTCATTCAATTCTACGAGCATCATACCGCTCCCTTTTGTTTGATTCTTCGCGCCACCTATGCAACCACATCTTCATGATCCACGCCCTCCCTCTAGATCGGTTGTACATATTATAGATACGCCTGTTTTCCATTTTTTATGCCTCTTCCTATCTGCTATAAAACGAAACCCAAGCCCTCCTATCTAAATGTGATCTGTCTTGGTGCTTTGTAACCCCAACGAACACTTTGGCTTGAGGCATCTTTGTGACAGGAGGAGGTTTTGGCGTTCAGCGGCATGGAGAAAGAGGTCGGCGATATTGATCCCCGAAGCTCAGAGCTTCACTCCGGCTGAGGCATCTCCAGGACTCTTCAAGCCTTGTCGAGGTTTATGTTAGGTTTATTCTTGTTCATCTTCATTCCAGAATTTTAATACGCATTTTATTTGAGGAGTTGATATAGTATTAGCCTAGATATCCAACTACACGGTACGTTAGAGCTTTAGAGCGTTGGCCATCGTTACCACTGGTGGAGGGTTGGAGTTTTGCAGTAGATGACTCATATGGGAGTTATTTAGAAGTTGTAAAGGGTGCCTGATCGGGCATGTCCTCTACTATATCACAGTATGGCTCATACGAGGTTGTCTCATAGGCATTATTGGTATTATGTTGTATGCCAAACTTCACCCACCAGGGCTTAGACGGGCGGTTCCAGCGCCTCCAATGTATATACACTGGATATCGAGAAGTGGTAGAATCACACCCATGTCCACGACCAAAGTCACGTCTACGCCCTAACTCTCGACCACGACTACATCCAAAGTCACAGACTCATCCTCCCTAGAAGCTATGTCGTTTCAATTCCCTAACACTGCATAGTGAGATGTAGTCTCAAATAGTATGGTGGGAGGTCACTCGGCATGTGTCTCAAGTTCCTATAGACGACCAAAGATGGTCTTAATGGATGGCAGGGTGTCAGCTGTCAAAAATTGGTCCTACACAGGCTTGCATAAGGGATGCAGTATAGAAAAGGAATTGGTAGACTTACCATTCAGCACACTCTCCCACCTGTTGATCACAACATGCTTGCTAGAAAACGAGGAGATCCTCAAACAAGCTAGTTAGAAGCTTGTAGTACTCAACAAGACTTGAATCTCCATGAGTGGCGGATGTTGAAAAGGGAAATCCAGGGGTTTAATTAATAGAATTACTTACGTGTCTCTGCAATCCTAAAAATCCCTCAACAAGAATTATTTGTATTTTTATTCACATCTCAAGCCAACAAGCAAGAAAAAAGAATGTAAGCATAAGAACTATTTATTACTTGTAGAGCGTACAAGATCGAACTCAGGGAGGCTACAAAAATTCCGAGAGTTATTCAATTCAATGAAAAGTCAATGAAGAGAAGAAGGGAATTATGTGAACACTACTCTTGGTTTTTGTAATTTGGAATTTACTGTATTTACATTTTTATGGAATTTTAATTTTTTATTTTTTATTTGATTTTCTGATTTAATATTTTTATGATTTAATTTTGCAAATGATTCTTTTATTTTAAAACAAAAAAACAATAATTACAGAAAATGAATAATTACTACTAACCTCTCTTTTTGTATTTTCCAAATATATCAAAAATATATAGAAAATTAAACAAAAATTATTTTGAGTTATTGAATCTTTTTTAATATTTTTTGAGATTTTTATGGAATTTTTAGAATTTTTTAAGCTTTAAAATAAAATAAAAACAGAGAAAAAGAGAAACAGAAAGAAATGCAAATGTCTTTCGATTTTTAAAATAGCAAATGAAATCAAAAACAGATAAAATATGCATAAATAGAAAGATAATTTTGTATATTTTCCAGAAAGCCATTATATTGTTTGGAATTTTCTATGAATTTCTATGCATTTTTTTTGTTTTTGAATGTTTTATGATTTTTTTGGTTTTTATGAGGAATAAAAAGGAAAAAATAGTCAGAAATTAAAAGAAATGAAAATAAATAGATACGCATTTTTTAGAATTTTTTAGAAAGTTTTTGTTTTTTATTGATTTTTATGGAGTTTTTGAATTAATAAAAATAATAAAAATGATGAAAATGCAAATTAAAAACTAGAGATGAAAGATCTAATTAATATGAAGCTAACATGATTTTTGTAGATTTTTTAAAGAAGTTTTGCTATTTTTAATTTATTTTCATATGCAAAATAATAAGTAGATGCACAGGGGTATGGATGAAAATAAATAATATTTATAGACTAAATGATAATGTAGATAAAAAGTATAAGGAGAAACATGCAAAATATCAAAAAAATGCGTGCCTAAGCACGTGAATCGCATTGGATTGGATTTATATGTAAATGAAATAGTTCCAGAGACTAAATAATAACACAAACATGCAAGTTCTTTATTGCAGTTTTCACAAGATATCACGTGCAAGGCATGCTCTTAGTTCAATTAGGACTAGAATGCAATTAAAATAAAAACTAGGGACACTAATGCAAATATTCAAATTATAACAAGTAGACATGTGTCCCTCTGGGACTTATTTGTAAAATAAAACAAACGCAAGGGTTGGATCACAAATGTACCCTTTATATACGTGGCAAGACCGACGGCTGGATTGCATTGACTTGCAGATCGAATGGTTGATGATGAATCGTGCTTGCATGGCGCATATCTGCTCTGGATAGATGGATCAACGGCGGAGTTTTAGGGTTTTTTGAACGGTCATGATGAAATCTGGAACGAGGGTTCTTTATCGTGTGATGCTGAAACTCGATGGAAGAATTATGAAGTAGGCGGATTGATCTGAGTTTCGATCTATGAGATCTCACTCAATCTGCAACAAATCAATCTTCTGAATGGCCTAGCACGTTCCTGTAGATGCCCACTCTTGATCTAATGCTTGATGAATCCACATTTCATCATCTTTATTCTATCATTTTGGCCTCAAAAACCATAGCAAATGCGTGTAAATACCCTTAATTAGAGCATCTTAGCATTCATGCATGTGCATGTAAATAGTGTATAAAATACTGTAATTAAAGCCAAAAATATAGAATAAATAAAAGAAAAGAAAAAGAATAAAATATTGTAAATATTTTATGACCCGAAACCCCGAGACCTAGGCATCTCGATGAATAGGTCGACAAGGAATAAAGTAGGGGGGATAAGGGCCAGAATACATTGTTTTTCATTCATTCTTTATTTATTTTGGGACCTATTTTTGGTTCCACTTTTTATACCTCAAATAAAAAAACTTTGTACATGAAAGTTGTAGATAATTAAATAAAGAAAAATACAAAATTGATTTCTCTGAAAAATAATGTACAGATAAAAAGTTATGGTCTAAATAAAATCTAGAATCCCAACTTCCCAGACCCGTATCTCACAAATGAAAACTCCAAATGCATCAAACTCACCTTTAATTGTATATAGTGTAAAATAATCTATTTAATGCAGTGGCTTCGCATTTGGCAGAGCTACGGTTTGAAAGTTGAGTTTTGGGACCCTCTTGTATACTTGTACAGACTAAAATATTCAATTTATTATTTATTCATTATTTTTGTATTTTTATATTTTTATAATTTTGTAAATAATATTTATAATAAATATTTATATTAAAATCAGAGTAAAAACACAAAAGAAAAATAAAATAAAATAAATGTATATCATATACGTAGGTATAATACCTATATACATACCCATAGTATTAATACTTTTATTTTATTAAGTATACAAATTACATCAGAAAAATAAAATAAAAATATTTTTAAGTGCGTAAAAATACTTTATAAATTTATAACATAATAAACAAAAATAATAAAAATTAAATACACAAAATAAAATAATAAAATATATAGATAATATACCTATAAAGGCTATGAAGAGTAACTTATAAAATTATACCTCATAAAAATAATTAAAAATTACCATAAAATAATTTATAAATTAATAAGTATTTTTTATTTTATAACCTAAAAATAATTAAGTCATTTTCTATTTTTATTTGAATTTACAAAACATTTTTCCAGGGTTTTTCCTGGTTGGTCCACGTGGACCAACCTGGAGGGTCTGAGGGTTGACCGGCGGGTCAACTCTCTGACCCGCCCCCTGTAGCCTTTGTCAGACTAGGTTTTGACCCATTTTCACTCTTTTTTCGAGGCTCGCTCTTTCACCATTTGAGGTCGATGCCTTCTGCAATGTTGTTTCTCGAAGACCCATGATGCACGCCCAACATTTATTTTGGATTTTCGATCACTGCATCGCCTTGTGCGCCTCATTCTTTGAGCCTCTTCACCATCGGGTCAAACCACATAAAATGGAGCTCCCTCTTCCCTTTCGAATTTGAACCCCTCTTCCACAAGTGTAGCTCCCCTAATTGCGCCCAAAAGCCCCAGGAAGGTGACAGCTTCCTCCGGCGGCCTTCAGGCGGGTCGAGCACGCACTGAGGCGGCTCCACCACATCCCCCTTCGCCGGCGGTTGAGGTATCTTTTCCCTCCGGTCTCCACCGTTGAGGCAGCCCCCTTTTCCCCTATTTTCTTTCGCATTTCGTTCTCTATAGCCTTAGGATCATTTCGCCTCAAAAATCTTCCGATTCCATCAGTTGAATCACCCAATCGGCCACCTCGCCGGAGTGCTCCTCCGGCCGAGCTCCTCCTCACCGCTTCACACCACCACTTCCACTCCGCGGGGTCCAGGCATTTTGCCATGGACCCTTTCACTTCTTTTTGCAGGTCAAAGGACTTTGACTCAAGCCTGGGGCTCATTTTGTGCTTCGTAGGAGTTCAGGGGAGCTTTCCAGCTCCGTCGCCCTCCCCCGCGAGCCTCGGCCACCGCCGAGGTATTCTGGAGCCATCAGGAGACAGAGGAGGACCGCAGGAAGCATCGAGACCCATTTTGAAGCATATAGGACCGCCGGAGAAGGAGCCCCTCGCCGGAGGAACCTCGTAGCGGCGGGGTTCTTCCCTGTTCGTCCATCGGGCCTCTCCGCCGTCGGATCATCAAGGGGCCCCAAATCTCTTCAGCATCGTCGATCCATCGTGCCTCGACCGTTTGATCGTCTAAGGATCATCTAATCACGGTCGTCCGTGCGAAGCGTCATCGGTGCATTGGGAGCGGACACGTGTCATAAGTGAAGAAGGCAGAGCCGTCCGATCATCCCCCTGGGTATTTTGCAACTTTTACCCCAGGCATTTTTGTAATTAATTAGTAGTACTCAAACTTTCATTTGCCGCTTAAAATTTTGTAATAATTATAAGTTGGCCCCTGAACTTAACCTATTTGCACTTAGGTCCTCTGCCACATCACCTCACGTGACCAGTTTACGTGAGGTGAAGGGCATTTTGCGAGGACCCCCCCTACGGGTTTGGTTATTTGTATTTGGTCCATTAAATGCAATATTCAGTATTATATTTTGTGTGAAATTTGCACCTTGGCCCCTGAATGTTTGTCTAGTTGCACTTATACCTCTGTTAGGCCTTGTATTTTTGTATGATTCCCCTATTTATTTAGTGCATCATTTTAACTCAAAAAATTACCAAAAAAATACCTTAGGCTCCTGTTTGCTTGCTCATTCACGCCTTATTTTTATTTTTCATTTTATTGCATTTCAATATTTATTAAAAATAAAAAATATGCATTTTAGCTGCTGTTTGCACTAGAAATTACTAAAAAATATCAAAACCCCTTGAAAAATTCTAAAAAAAATATATTTGGTCTATTTTAATGTCTTTTCATTACTTTCCAAAAATCATTAAAAATTTCAAAACAAAATCCTTAAAAATTATAAAACACTTAAAACTTTATAAAAATCTAAAAAATTCTAGAAAAGCCCTAAAAATACAATCTCAATTCATGTAGTTTCCCTATTTTATTGTCTTTATTTTAAAATTAATTTGGGAAAATTTTGTTACTGTTTGCTATTTTTCATTCCCATTTTAATTTCGGCCAGAAGTTCTATTCACTATTTCTAGTATTTTGACTTTTAAAAAATATTCAGAAAAATTCCCAAAAATCACAAAAACACTGTAAAATTATAAAAAGACCAAAAATATTTTATTTCCTAACTTTTGAGCATTTTTCCTTATTTTTACAAATATCTTATCACCTCTTTTCCTATATTCTCTACATATTTTATTTATAAACACAAAAAAATATAAAATATAAAATCAGTAAATTAAAAATCAAAATACAAAAATTAAAAATTAAAAACAAAAAAATAAAAATTAAAAACCCACAAAAACATTGTCATATTGTAGACACTCACTCACACATCACACATTTTGCACTTCGCATTGATCTATCCTGCTTGCTCCCTGTGTTCGACACTCTACATACTTTTACTATACACATTTTTGTAGAGTTAAAATAAATTTGACTCCGCATTCATTCTTCATTGCTGGATTTATTGTTGTGGGTTTATTGTTGACTTTAGTTGGGATTTCTGCGTGGTCGATGCATCGATTGAGTTCCCGCCTTGTGTGGAACTTAAGACCACCGAAATCTCAGCAAAATCAATGCTCACATGTGGTACAATCATCGATAAATCAAGATCTGGAGATCTGAATGAGCTGCAACTCGAAATACTCGTCCAGATGCGCCTCCTCAGTCCCAGCAGCGCCCCTAACTCATGCAGGTTATTACTTCTGCTCGAAGAAGCTCTCCAGCCAAATTTATTAGCAGAGAACAAAAGAAATGGTTACGGGATGAGGGCTCCGACAAGGGTGGTCGGACTATGAGTCGATCCTTAGATCCGGTATGAACTGAGGGGGATCAGATATGGTGGAAGATGGAGACAACTGAAGTGAACGTAGTCGTGAGGTCGGATTGGAGTAATGGTGATAGAAACACCTCCGATCATGTAGATCGGAGGGAAATTGGTGAGATCTGATTTCGATAATTAGATAATTTAAATCGCAAAAATAGAAATGTAAATGAATGGGAAATACGACCTAGGTTACCTACAGGTGGAATGGGGGTGAAATTTAGCCTCGATCTGCTGCAAAAAGAAGAGAGGCGAAACACACTGTGGAGGTCTCCAGCGGTGTGGCTAGATCACGTCCTGCAAGAGTTCCTCACACTCCCGACTGTGGAGATCAAGAGCTCTGTTTTCGCTCGATCGTCCAAACTCAATCTCGGGCAAAAAGATCCTCTCAAAAACGGATCAAATCGACGATGCGGGCGACAGAAGGATATAAATAGGAGAGGCTCCAGTGAGTTTTCAAATTTGAAATGTGAGTGATTCAAGGCATCATCGATGGATCTAAGGTGTTGGTGGGGATGTTAGTTATTAGGGCTTGAAAATTGGAAAAGAAAGCGGGGCTGGTTAATGAACGGTGACATGTGAAGAATTGGGAGATGGAGGGCTGGCAGCGAGAAAGGAGGAATTGCTGGCGTGGATTGAGCAGTTGACCCCGGTCAACAAACCCGGGCCGACCAATCAGGACATGCGCAGAATAGGACAAAATAGGCTACATGACAAAAACTATTGAATATGTTAAATAAATTAGGTTAAAAATCGAAAATGATTTTAAAAAAATAAATAATGTAAATAAAAAATGTTAAGGATTTTATGTAGTTAATTTAGGTGATTTTTATTTAATCAAATAAGGTTTATAAAAGTGTGAAAATAAATAAAGTGTGTTATATACAAGTATATATACCTATGTGCATATGTCCATGATTTTTAATTTATTATCTTTTTTTCCAAATATACATGTAATTTAATAATTTACAATATTTTACGAGGGTTTTAATGATATTTTTATTTGATTTTTATAAAGTAATTAGGTAGGTTAAACAAATAAAGGTATTTACAACATATACAAAGTGGTACATATACAATCTTTACATGATTTTATTTTTGTTGATTTTTTATTTTGTGATTATTATTTATATTTTAAATAAGTCAAATACAATATGTATAATTAACAAAAAATATAATATATACAAATGTGTACAAGAAAATAAATAAATAATGTACATAATATACGTAGGTATAATATACAATAGTACCCCAAATAGCCACATTTCGCACCTTAACTCTAATTTTTATGAATTCACGTCCATTTTAAAGATTATTTAATTTGGACTACAATGAATGAGTTTGATGAATTTTGAGTTTTGGTGGAGAAGATATTGATCTTACAAGTTGAACTTTGCGGTGTTTTGAGAGTGTTGTAATTTGCACAATGTCCATTGAATGTTTTTGCAATTATTTTTATTATTTACAAAAGATTTTTATGTAAAGTTTCCAATGAGACATCATTTTTATTTGAGTTGCATTTGGGTATGAATAAATTAATGAAAAGAATTATATTATATACAGTAGTATATAGATGAAGAATATTAACAAGTGAAGGTTGATTTTCTAAAATTTGAGTATTTTTGGCCTTATCTCCCGCTACGTTATTCCTTGTCGATCAGGTCAAGTCTTGACCTTCTCTAGGGTCAGAGTCAGCATGTATCTATTACATAAACATAGTTTTTATTTTTCTTTATTTTTCCTTTATTTATTTATTTATTTATTTTAGGTTAAAATATTAATAAATATACAATATTTAACAAGAATTGGGGTTAGTAAAAGAATGGTTTTATTGGTATTTACATTTGTTTTATTAGGGGTTTTAAGCTAAAATAAATGAATATAGATGATGAAATGCATATTCATCACCCCATATGCTTTACCTTTGCTAGTCCCTGAAGGAACACTTATTTAAAGAATAAGTGCCTAAAAGGAAAATAAAAGAACAAAGGAAAAATAAAGAACTTAGAGCAATATTGAGTATAAAACTTATCTTCATAAAATCAAAGTATGGAGCTCGGTTAGACTTTTGGGTTATTAGTTTGGGAAAAACCTTAGTTGGAAACGGACTTGACAATAAATCAACTCATACACAAACCCTTATGACTATGAATCTTTCTTGTACTGTGTAAGTGATATGTAGCACTCCTCGTCTGAAGCGGTAGAAGTCAGTATTCTCCAACATGGTGACCCCAATTCCCCAATCCAGTAACTCTTTCCTCGAGAAGCGGGCTATTCCCTTCTAAGTTCAAGTGCAACCAGCTCAAGAAGAGGAGGTGGAGAGAATAATGGATGATAGCCAGTGTAGCTACCTATCCTAAGATGCCTGGCCAGTGTAGCCAAGTCATCCAGCTACAGGCTCACAAATATCTGACTTTGAAGCTCAAGCTTGCTTATTGACTATATATCTATATGCACACTCCGACGGGCATTTTATTTTCAATCAGGCTTGTCCATTTTTTTTTGGAATTTTTGATTTTGCATTTTTTATACATAGGTGCAACATGTACATAAGGAGTTTTCCCTCTTGAGCCAGTAGATAATCCCTCTTTTGAAGCTTTATTGCAACCCATAGCATTATGTCGTTAGACCTCATGGATGTTGGACCGGGTTGGGGTACAATTGCCACAAATGCGTGACTTCCAATGTTTCCATTGGCTTATGTCTCATACCGGCAAATCCAGTCCTCTACCACTTTAACTAAGGTGAGCAAGGTGTAAGTGCACGTGTGCAAGCTAGGTCATTATCAAAAAGAATCATGTGTGTGTTCCGAAGTATTCTACTTAAACAGTCAAGATGACACTGAAGTAAGTCTTGTGGTTCCCAAAGCATTAAGTCTATAGACTTGAAGAATCTCAATTCCATTTTCTATAAGTATCCAATGAAATTAAGTGGATTAAGGTCCAACCAAGCTCCATTCTTTGACTTTATTCCAGACTAGTTTAAGTGACAATACCATTCTGAAAAATGCACATGTAAATGCTAGAAATATATACAAAACATTTTTTAAAAAGAGAAGAAATAAATAAAAGAACAATCTTGTTGAAAAAGTTTGCAAAGAATTTTGCAAATTTTTATGGATTTTAAACTTTTTTAAGAAAAAAGAAAAGGGTTAGTAAATTGAATGTACTTACAAGAAATATATACAAGTATACACATGAGGATTGTACAAATTCTATACAAGATTTCATAAGAAGATTTTATGCACAAGTTTTAGATATGAGTTTTATAAAAGAATTTTAGATACAACAAGGATTTTTTGTTCATAGATGGATAAGTTGTTAAGATTTTTATACACAAGTGGATTTTATAAAAATATACACATCCCATAATTTATATCACATGTGACAAAATAATTTTACAAGAAAATTTTACAAACCATTTTAAAATATTTACAAAAGGTTTTACGAACATTTTTCAAAATATTTTGCAAAAGTTTTCAAAAGTTTTACAAATGTTTTTGCAAACTATTTTACAAACATGTTTACAAATCATTTTACAATCAATTTTACAAACATGTTTTTGCAAACATTTTGCTTTCAAAAAAATTACAAACATTTCGTATAATATACATAGTTTTGATATAGAAAATAATTTACAAACAAAACAACTTTACAAATAATTTTGCAAAGATTTGTATAAAAATAATTTTACAAAAAAATATAAACATTTTTACAAATAGTTTACAAACAATTTTAGAACAGTTTTTACAAAATATTTTACAAAACAATTTTTGCAATCATTTTTTACAAAATATTTTTGCAAATTATTTTACAAATCATTTTTCAACATGTTTTTTAAGTAATAGCTATATTGTTAATAAAAAACGAGTTATGGCTAAAGTATATATGTAATATATACGACACCCCCCCTTACTTTGCTCGAACTATGTCCTCGTAGTGACCAAAGAGCTAAAAAGGAAGACATAACTCGTGCTAAGTATAGAAAAGTGAAAAGAATCCTATACAACAACGATTCAAAGAATAGACGAAAAGAATAGAAGTCAGTGATCCCCCCTATACTTAGGATCAAGTAATCCTAAATATAAAAGACTATACAAACGGGGAAACCGAGGAAAAGAATGAGCAAACTCATTAACTTGACTTGTCCTCCCCTATACTTAGGGTAAAAGATCCCTAAGTATAGAAAAAGAATATCAACAAGTTGAAGGACAAACGAGGGATCAAAAGAAATAAAAGAAAATAAAACACGAATGGGCGGAATGAACAACATCACTCCCCCTATACTTAGGGTAAAGGATCCCTAAGTATAAGCAACAACAAGAGTGATCAAACAGAACAAAAATGAATAAACTCAAGTCATTCACCTCCCCTACACTTAGGATAGAGTACATCATAAGTATATGACACACACGTAGAAAAGAAATGAACGATAAAAACAAAAGAAGAACGAATAAAATGAATGGATATATACAAAAGAAAATCAGCTCATGCATCAGACACATAAGATGTCAAAAATCATCGTCTGATACCACAGATATGGAACCAACCACAAACAGGAATGTACCATGATCTAGATATGGCTTCAACAATTGTCCGTTCAAAAATATTGGTTGTGCGTCAGATGCCAACCCAGATATGACAATACTACCATTGTCACACATAGCTCTCATAGTGAACGGTCCTGACCACTTTCTTTTTAACTTGCCGAGAACAACTTCAATTTGGCATCAAACAACAAAACTTTCTGATCAGGGGTGAAAATCTTCCTTTTAATATGTCTACCATGCCAGCGCTTGACTTTCTCCTTATACATGAGTGAGTTGTCATATGCAAAATCTCAGAATTCTAGCAATCTGTTCAGATCTAACTTCCTACTATGTCCTGTTTTCTCATAATTGAAATTTCATACACGAAGTGTCCATGATGATTTGTGAATTAATTCAACCGGAAAACAGCAGTGCTTTCCATAAATCAATATGTAAGGAGACATACCCAATGGAGAATTGTATGCCGTCTGATAAGCCCATAGATAGTCAAGCATCTGGGACCAGTTCTTCCTATCTAGACATACAAGTTTCTGCATTATCATCTTTATCTCCCTATTTGAAATCTCAGCCTAGTCGTTAGTCTGTGGGTGGTAAGGAGACACAACTCTATGCTCAATGGCATACTCCTTTACAAACATCATGACTTCTCTGTTAATGAAAAGGTTTCTCCCATCTGAAATGTGTATCTTGGGTATCCTGAACTGCGCAATAATGTGGTCCTTGGGAAAGGAACAAACTGTACGACTATCAGCCGTTCGGGTGGGGGTGGCCTCCACCCAACAATTAACATGATCCACGACAAGCAGGATGTATTGAAGTCACTGACTGACAGGAAATGGGCCCATGATGTCTATGTCCCAAGCATCAAAAACATATGAAATCTGGGCATATCTCAGGAGCATGGAACCAACAATTCCTCCCATCTTCTGACATTCATTACAACCTTGAACATAATATGTAGCATCATTGAATAAAGTTGGCCACCATAGGCCTCTCTATAAAACCTTTGCTGTTGTGTGTTTCCCCGGATGATGCCCACCAGACTCTAATTTGTGACAATGCTCAAGTACGCTGGTGTATTCCTCCTGAGGAATGCACCTTCTCTAGATACAATCCACACCTTCATGAAATAGGTACGGATCCTCCCACTGGTAAAAATGTATCTCTGACAGGATTCTGTCCACCTTGTGCTTCGGCCAATCTTGTGGAGCTTTCTTAGAGACAAGATACTTCACAACATCAGCACACCATGGGAGTGAGTCCACAGACAGAATGGTCTCATCTAGAAAGGTCCCGAAAATAAGAAGTATACTCTACTCAGAAGTCTCTACAACTGTGATTCGGAAAAGGTGATCTGCCATAACATTCTTTACTTGAGGTTTATCTCGAATCTCTGAACCAAACTCCAGGAGAAGAAGGATCCATCTGATAAGGCGTGGTTTGGCATCATTCTTTGCATGTAGGTACCAGATGGTAGTGTGATCAGTGTATACAATGACATGTGAATCAAGGAGGTAAGATATGAACTTCTCAAACGCAAACACCGCTGCTAACATCTCCTTTTCTGTGACTGTGTAATTACGTTGTGCCTCATCCAGAGTCTTGCTAGTATAGTGTATAGCAAATGCTATCCCACTCTTCTCTACCCTAAAATAGCTCCAACTGCAAAATCTGATGCATCCGTCATGATCTCAAGGGGAACAGACCAATCAGGTGGTTGTAGGACAGGAGCACTAGTAACCATGTCTTTCATCTAGTGAAATGCAAGGAAGACTTTATCAACAACAATAAACTCACTATCCTTGCACAAAAGCTCAGTCAAATATATGGCGATCTTGCTGAAGTCCGTAATGAATCACCTATAAAATTTAAGTGTCCCATAAATGACCTAAATTGCTTCAAATTCGGTGGTGGCTCTAGCTTGGAGATCGCATCAATCTTAGTCAAGTCAACCTCCATATCATGTTTGGAGAAGACATGGCCCAATACAATCCCATTAGTCACCATAAAGTGACTCTTCTCCCATGAGAGCATTCGGTTTACCTCATAGCAACGTTGAAGTACTCGATCTAAATGAGCAAGATATGTGTCAAAGCTATCACCATAGACCGAGAAAATCGACCATGAAGACCTCTACAAAATTACCCACCATGTCGGCAAAACGGACAACATACACCTTTTAAATGTAGCGGGAGTGTTACACAATCCAAAGGGCATCCGTCTAAAGGCATAGGTGCCAAACGGATAAGTGAAAGTAGTCTTCTCCCAATTCTCAGGAGCGATAGCAACCAGGTATAACCCGAGTACCCATCCAAGAAACAAAAGAACTCTTTCCCTGCAAATCTCTTAATAATCTGATCAATAAAGTGTAGCGGAAAGTGATCTTCCTTGGTAGCTGAATTCGGGTACAAGTAATCTACACAGTCACACCATGAAGTAGGGACACGGGTCGGAATCTCCTCACCATGGTCATTCTTTACGATAGTTATCACGGATTTCTTCGGGACCACATGAAAGGACTGACCCACTTGGAATCCGATGTGGGATTTATAAAGCCAACATCACACCATTTCTTGATCTCTTTCATGACAACATCTAGGAGGTTTGGATTGAGACGGCACTGACACTCACGGGAGGGTTTGTTGTCATCCTCTTAGTAGATATGATGCGAGCACAAAGCTGGACTAATCCCGCGAAGATCTGAAATATTCCATCCAATGGCCTTGTTGTTTCTCTCAAGAACCTCTAGCACGTGAGATTCTTGTTCGTCGGTGAACTACAAACTAAGGATGATAGGAAACATTTGAGGGGAACCTGCAAGGAAGGAATACTTCAATGTTGAGGGTAAAGCCTTAAGCTAGGGTGGGATCTGAATTGGCTTTGTGACAACCTCTGCAACTGTACTATTAAAAGGTGTCTGATTTGGATTGTGTGTACTGTCCATCGTGGCTACTATAGGCTCAACAAGTAAAATCTCAAAAAGATCTGCAATGAACGATCTCTGCTCAGAAAGGAATGGCTCATTAGGTTTTTCAGAATCCTCAATAAAAATGTTAGAAATCTCAATAGGAGGTATCTCATCAGTAATCTCAGAAAAAAAATGTGTGATGTGAATCTCAGAATATACCTCCAATATCTCAAGTCGATCCTTAGAATGCAGCTCAAACTGCCCATCAGCAAACGACTCAGAATGGTCAACAAGGGAACTCAATGTGACTATGCTTTCCATAAGGTCCTTTTGGGAAAGGAACTCCTCGGTATCCATGAAATCAGTATACAGATCTGTATCTCGAAACTCAGCAAGAAAATCACAGTCCTTAGAATCTGGTGTAATTCTCTCTCTCTCTCATCTATTGCTGTTGGTGGCGGTGATAGCCTAGAATTGAGGATCGTCTTAATTTTCACCTTATCACTGCGGGAGTGAAAGATGATCTCTCCAATACCATAATCAACTATCGCTTCGGTCGTTCAGAGGAACAATCGACCAAGTATGATCGAGGTATGGAGTAACGGTGCAGAGATATCCATATCCATAACAATAATATCAATCGGAATCTCATTCCTTGCACCGTTACAATAACGTCCCCTAATATGCTCCTCGGCCTCTTGATTAATCTATCAACAAACTGAAGGATCATCGTGGTGGATCTAAGAGGCCCCAACCCAAACTCAATGAGTAGCGAGGGCGATGAATCTGCGATTCGTCATCTTTATTCATTTATTTTAGCTTAAAATCCCTTATAAGACACATGTATATAACACTAAATCCATTTTCTTACTAACTTGCATCTGTATGTAAATATTTTATATTTGCATATTATTTTAACCTAAAATAAATAAAGAAAGAAAGAAAGGAAAATAAAGAGAAGAAAATAAAAAAGGAAGACTATATATATGTAATAGATACAGGCCAGCTCGAACCCCGAGAGAATGTCAAGACTTGACCTGATCGACCAGGAATAAAGTAGGGGGAGATAGGGTCCTTAAGCAGAAAATCCAAAAAAATGTGTGTTTGTATTGTTGTAAATACTTCTCACTTATTTTGTGTATATATGTATAAAACTGACACTAATTTATTTGTGCATTAATTGACCTCAAATCAAATAATTTTCAAAGCCAAATTGTAAATAAAAATGCGTTCTAATTAATAAAAATAATTGCACAATTAAATCATGTACAGAATAAAAGCAACCACACTTGGAAAAAGCCACTAAGCACTAATTGAAAGACCAATTCCAGCTCCATATGAACTCAAATTGAAACAATCTCACTTCCATTGGTTTCTAAATTAAATTATCTTTAAAATGGTTGTAATTTCATAATTTTTGGAGTTACGAGTAAAAAGTTGGTTTTCTAAGGTGGTTTGTGCAATTTTCCCATGTATTTTGTAAATATTGTATTTTTATATATTTGTAAATTATTTTTACTAATTATTTATAACAAAAATAAAATAATAAAAAATTTAAAACAAAAAAAACTAATTTTCTTATTTACCCATGTAGATAATGTCATATTTGTATATAGCATATGTATATATTTATTTTTCTTAACTAACTCCACAAAAAAATAAAAAAATTAACTTTTATTTTTTCCAATAAATAAAGTGATGAAAATTCAAAAAAAATAGTTAATTTTGTAAATAATTTTATCTCTCTTTATCTTTATCTCATTTCAATTTTCATCTGTCTTATCTCTTTATCCAAAAAGTCAAAAATTCAAATTTCATCTCCATTATCTTCTCTATTTATATGGCTCCTCCCTCATTCCAACTTGATCAATCTTTAGAGAGACGAGCCCGGTCTCCAAGAGAAAATTTTGTCGAGAAAAGTGCCTAGCCTCCGAGCCGTCCGGTGACAGCGCGTCGACCTTCGTCGAGGCGATCACGGCCATTTCCGCTCCTAAGGTGAGATCCATCATTTTTTATCTTAGGTAAATCTTAGTTTCATTTGTCGCATTTTAATTCCATCATCATTTTGTTTTTCATCTTAAAAAAATCCATCACAATTTGATCCGCTTCGACTCGATTTTTCATCTCACGTTCTTGATCTCTCCGCATTCAATTTCTATCTTTCACGATCTATCAACTCCGACGACGCACGGTGGTCGGAGAATCGGATTCGATTCCTTTCATTTCCGTCGGATCCTCGTTCATTTTTCTATTTGTAAATAAATAAAAAAATAATAATACAAAAAAATTATTTGTTTTCTTATTCTCTCTAACAATGGTTTTGCAGGATAATCTTAAAAAAATAAAAAAACAATAAAAAATAAAAAAAATCTCATTTTCTGTTATTAATTTTTTGGATTTACAAAAAAATAATTAAAAATATCTATTTTGTTTCTGTTTCTGATTTACAAAATAAAATTTACAAAATAATAATAATAATAATAAAACAAAAAAAGAGAAGCGGGTGGTCGCCCTCCAGGCGTCGTCGCCCCCTCCCCACGGCCATCGCCCTTCACCGCCTGGGCGAGCTCCACAACCGCCGCCAACCCGTGTTCTCCTCCGCTCCCCTTCACCACAGGCCGCACCTACATCCATCTCCATCGACAGGACCCCAACTCCATCAACATCCTCCATCACCAGACGCTCCACCGCCTACTCCTCCACGCCAGGAGCACCCCCAACACCCCAGATCATCACCACTCGCCGCTGACCTCATCGACGCATGCCGTAGCTGCCGACGTACGACCATCGAAGACACCTACGCACGAAGCGCGCCTCCACCTCGTACAACCTCCTTCATCAGCCTGTGCACACTGTCGCGCCACCGACCCCTAACGGCGGTGGCCCCTTGCCCCTTGCACCCCAATGGTTGTGAACGAAGAACGAAAGAGAAGATAAGGAATTAGGGGTTTGATTAAAAAAATTGAGAAAATTACATATGAGCCCTTGGAGACTTCAAATTTGCAGAAGAGCCCTTGCCAGAATCAAGTACATTTTATTTGGGCGAAATTACACCCAATCCCCCGGAGGTTTTTAAAATTACAAATGTGCCCCTGTACTTAAAGGTTAGCACGCGCGACGCACGTGCAACTTGGGTAATTTACAACTTCTTCTCACTATTTATTTCTGTTATTTATTTAATGATAAAATATTTAATATTTGCACTTCAGTCCTTCATTTACAGACTTTATTTTGCTTGATCTTTTCATCAAAATAAATGTTTTTATTGTCTTAAAAAATTCTCAAAAAAATGTGCATGCTTCTGCTATAGTGCTTTTCATTGTATAAATTTTTCATAGCATTTTCTTACTATTTATTATTATTAAAAAACAAAAAAAAACATTGTCATTTTATCTTCCTAAAATTCAAACATTCATAAAAATTCGAAAATAACTCCAAAAATTCTAAAAACAATAAAGTAGTTTTATTTAATTGTCTTTTAATTTCTGTGCAAATTTCACATAATTCTTTATAAAACCCAAAAAAATGAAAATACTAAAAATCTTATGAAAATAATAAAAAAATTCTACAAAAATCCAAAAATAATGATTTATGTTCATGTTTGTAGATAATGGCTTCTAGTTTGTCTTAAAAATAATTGGCATGAGTTTTGGGCATTAAAATATTTTTAAGTTGCAAATTACTCTAGGTTGTGCACAATTTCGCATTTTCTCACTGTTTGATTTTTAAATAAATATAAAAACATCTGAAAATTCTATAAAAATTCCCAAAAATATTTGAAAACTTTGAAAACCCAAAAATATTTTCTCTGAATTTTTCTGAGCATTTTTTGGTAAATTGAAAAACTACAAAAAGAGTTGATGTGCGTATTTTTGATCTTGTGAATATTGCTCCGCATAATTTTTGAAAATAAAAAATGTAAAATCAAAATCACTAAAAATTTGAAAATTAGAAAACAAAAAAATGAAAAAAATCAAAAATCGAAAATATAGAAAATCACAAAAACCAAGGATAGTTATCCTTTGAGATTCTTGTTTTTCTCCTAATTGATTTACGGTTAATTGAATAACCCTCGAGATTAGTAGCCTCACTGAGTTCGACCATGTCCGCTATACAGGTTAATAAGTAGCAAAAAAATTTGTTTGTCGTGGGATTTTTGGGGATAGCAATGACCTATTTATCATCTCATAATTTTCGACCCTCGCGAATAATGTGCCAACAAAATAGTGCCGCTGTCAGGGATATAAAATAAAAAAAATAAAATAAAATAAATCCTAAAATTATGTGTCAATAGAGGGTGGCATGAGATTAATAGAGGATCCATTATAGAGTAGAGTGCAATCAAACTCCTGATCAAAGATGTGGCAATGGATGCGAGGTGCTCCCTTATCTTTCTTTTTGGGCGGGAGGTTGCTAATGGTGTGAATTGTGGCCATGGTCAAGATTTGTTTCTCTGTTTTCTTTTGTCTGTCTTACTTTGGTTGACGCTTTTGAGTACATGCTTCTTTCATTCCTTTTTCACAACAGACATGTACTCCATAGCCTAAAGGAGTGGCATCTGAGAAGATATTCTGAAGGATCTCTACCACTTCAGGATCAAATAGTGTTGTTTTTAATTTTTAGATTTTTCTTGGTTTTATTCAAAGCAGAAGGGAATGGAACAGATTTATGAGAAACATCAAACTATTCAATTCCTTTATTCAAAATAGAGTCATCATTTAAACTAGGTGAATCAGATTCAGTCTGTACAGTATCACCCAAAATAGGAGTAGAAGAAATAAACTAAAAAACAGGACAGGTTGCATCTGCTGGTGTAGAAGGAGATTCCACGATGGGTGTGTGCTCCTTCATGTTTGACTGTGAATTGCATCTCGCTTTATTATCTTTTTGGTATTTTCTGAATAAAGAACATGATGGTAGTGGTGATGAAGAAGATGGTGAAACTCCAAGATCTGGCTCTACTACATTGGATCTCTGCTCAGCTGGCGAAGAAGATGATGATGTCAGTGAAGTTCTCTCAGTGATTCTCTCCAGTCCTAACCGATGTGCAGGCAACTGCAATCTCTTACCGCTCTTGAGAAGAATGGTGTCAGATAAACATGTAAAATCAAAGGCCATACCTGTCTCAAGTGTGGATGGATCATGGGCTATCTGCTCCTAGCGTCTGAAGCTGTTAGGATTGGCTTCGACCTATCTTGGAATCAATGTCTTTGTGGTAGTCAGGTCGTCGAACTTATGGGTCAGATCATTCATATTCTTCATCAATAGGACAAGCTGATCAAGTGCGGGATTCACCGAAGGTGCCTCTAGGTGATCAATGACTGGTTGTCGTTGAGACTGGTAGTGAAGAGGTTGTTGGTATCCATACAACTGTTGATACTGATAATGAGGAGGAGGAGGATGTGAAAACTATCCATACGATGCAGACTATTGCTGGTAGTAAGGTTGGGGAAAATATGCAGACTGCATATGATGTTGACCATGTCTCCAGTGAGGTGGAAACGAGAAGTGAGGCTGGAACTGTTGGTGCTATGGGTGTGGTCTCCCTCCCTGAAAATGGTGGGCGGGTCTCTGACCCTACTGGGAACCCAACTGACATTGCCCTGACAGACGAGGTCGGTTGCGCTCTCGATTAAACCAAATACACCTCCTGAATGAGAGGTGCAGGTGGAGACTGCTGCTCAGGAATATATGGAAGCTCCTGTTGGTACGGTACAATCTGTTGTGAATGCTTCTGGATCTGGTCAGGAGTTTGCATGTAGTAAACGTGTTGAACTGTGGACGGTCCTCCGGTACTCTGTTGAGCTGAAGTAGAAGTCTGCTCACGAGTAGAGGAATTGGTTGCTGCACTTGCACTCTAACATGCATTGATCGTACTAACAAGAAGCTCCAAATGCTTCGTAACCTCATCCAATTTATCCAGGGTCTTTGTCCTCTGTTCGATCACTTGAAGCCTCACAAGCTCCTTGGATCGCTTCTCAATTGTGTCCACTTTGGATAGGTGATTGCCTATGATGGCCAGATCTGAACTGTCCACCCTATCCACATCGTGTAATGCCGTCATGTTGATAGCCTTGTGGGGTACAACAGATGCTTCTGAAAAGCATGTGAAGAAGAAAGAGTTGTAGAGCTCTCTGCCATCTCCTCAAAGATATGATAAAGGACATCCTTGTCCTTGTTGAAGTGGGACCCTCCACAAGCAGCATCTACCAGTTTCTGGTTCTCAATGCTCAAACACCCAAAGAAGTTATGCACAAGGTTTTTCTTTGGAATATCGTGACGGGGGAACTTCTCCGTTAAATCCTTGAATCTTTCCTGCACCTCGTGGATAGGCTCATGGGACATTTGGGAGAAGTTGGCAATCAAAGATCGCAATTGGTTGAGACGTCCAAGTGGATAATACATGTTTAAGAAAGCAGACCTCAACTCGTCCCAAGTGGTTAAGCCAATATAATGACTTGTCCATGAGACTGAATGGGAATATAGTCATCTTCACTACCTCTAAAGGAACATTTGGGTAGTGTATTGTGCCACAAATGCGATCAAATTGTTGTTGGCATACATATGGTTCTTCATTGATATTTTATGGAATATTGGGAGAAGTGGTAAAATTGGGGGCTTAAGCTCAAAATGCACATGAATCGCATGGATCTTAATTCATCTATTCATTTGTCCTGCCCATGGATTATAGCCATCCTTCAGGGTAAGATTAGCCAATAGCTCAACAGGATCTTCTCCTTCCCCATTCCCACCTCCTCCAAGATTTCTATACTCCTCTCTCCTTTCTTGTCTAGCATTCCTTAGCTCTAAGATCATGTCTCTCAATCCGGCTTGGATGTCAGCCTATTCAGTCAACTGTGATTGAATGGCCTGTATGGAGGCTAACATCGTGTTGTTGATCTCACCATGTTCAGCCATGGAACCTTTGCCTTTTGGTGGCATCAAGTGCTCTGCCTCGATTTCTGAAAATGAATATGGCACTGGATTAGTCCTCAAGAATGGTGGAGTCTCAAATGATAGTTCAAGATTAGAGTCAATCTTGAATAATGGATTGATCAATGTGGTGAATGGTGAAGTGGAGAAAGAAGAATACTCGAGAAGTAAGTCTTCCCGAATAGAAGACAACCAAATTGAAGTGTGAAATGAGTTCGCAAAGTCTGAACGATAAATGCTCCAATCCGACATCTTCGATATCAGGAGGAAAGATGCGAGAACGCAAAGTCAACATAAGGAGAAAATGAAAAAAAATGCACGAACGGCGTAGAAGGATTTTTACACTAACAAACAAACACAATAAAACTCCCGATTCACCAAGTGGACACAAGTGGAGACTGTAAGAGTTCGGTCTTTTATCTTTTCAATTTTAAGTTTAGTGAATTTACAAGAAGCTGCTTACTACCAAACACACAAGGTGAGTCATCATTGTCACCCAGCGTGCATACTCAGACCTCCCCAAATAATGGTACCATCTTCTCAGGCTGTCGTTGAGAGGGATTTTCAAGGTTTTTGAATATTAGAAATAAAAGTGTGTAATGTCGTTACTGCAACCCAACTATGCCTCAACAATTTTTTTATATTTTTTCTTCTGAAGCCAATAATTACAGAAAATGCATCAAGAGAATTATTACTATTTAATTTACCTATATAGTTAACATGATCGAACTCAGGGAGGCTACAATCCCGAGGGTTTATTAAATCAATGAAAAATCAATGAAATAAAGAAGGAAATCTCAATGCAACTATCACGGTTTTTGTGAGATTTTATTTTATTTTTTAAATTTTTTGTTTTTTTTAATTTTATATTTTTTTACTTTTCTTATTTTTAATTTTTAGTGATTTTTTATTTTACAAATTTTTTAACTTTTCGAAATATAATTAATTTTCAAAACAAATTTATGCACAAAAGAACTACAATTTTTTTGGATTTTTCAGATATGATAAAAACGGTAAAAAATCCTAAAGAAAATATTTTTGAGTTTTAATGAATTTTTTACTATTTTTATAATTTTTCAGCTATTTTTAATTTTTTTCCTAGGATTTTCAAAATGAATAAAATAGGGAATAATGAAAATAGTGCACATACATAATATTTTACGTTTTAAAAATATAAAATGAAATCAAAAGTTTCTGCAATTATTTTTCCTAAAAACAAGAAGAAATTGTCTACAAACAAGAAGTAAAAACGCAGTTTTTGGATTTTTCTACAATTTTTGTGAATTTTTGAAATTTTTGAAATTTTGCATTTTTTGAGTTTTAAAATTAGTTAATACATGAAAATTAGAAAGAAAATTAAATACACAAAAAGGAAGCTAATCTATTTTTTTTAGAATTTTTACGCAATATTTGAATATTTATGATTTTTCAAATTTCAAACATGGAAAAATGCAATGTTTTTTATTTTTTTAATAATAACAAATGATGATAAAATGCAATGAGAAAATTACACTATGAATAAACACATAGCATGAATATAACAAAATTTCTGCAGACTTTATTGATCACAAATGTTATTTATTTCAATGAAAAGAACATGTAATTTTGAAGTCTGGAAATTTAGGACTAAAATGCAAATATTTAATGTTTCGGAATAAAAAGATAACATAAATAAATATGTGGGAAAAATGTAAATTACCCAAGTGGCGCGTGCAAGGCATGTGATTGGCTGTAGACAGGGGCCTCATTGAAATTTCGAAAACTTTAGAGCACTGGAATGTAATTTTTCCAAAAAAAGAACATAGTTTATGTGTGGGATTCATTCTTGCATGCCCTAGCCAACAGGGAAAGGGGAGCGTCACCACTCCCCTCTTCTCTAAGCAAGTCGGACAGCTACAACGATTGGGGACGGCAGCATGGACGAGTGGGAGAAAGCAGTGGTTCGTGGAGGCATCGGTGGAAGGGGTTGTGCCAGGCAGAGCTCCTCGTGCGGGGGTGGGACGATCTATGGTGGTGGCGCGATGGGGCTGCGATGGTAGGCAACTCGAGCAGGCGGAGATCGTCAGGCGGAGGGTCAGTTGCGGTTGGCGGTTGTCAGTGCTCGAGGGAGAGATGGGACACACACCTCTAGGTCGTGGAGAGATGTGCTGCTCGCGGTTCGACGGTGACGACTCTAAAGATGGCGGTGCGTGGTGGCGGGCACAGTGGTGCGATCGAAGAGCGGTCGTGGCGGTGAAGCATCGCGTGGCGGCGGATCGTTACTGAGCAAGGGGCGCAGCTCTGGAGGTGCTCGGAGCTGCTCCTACCAGGCAATGGAGGTCGGCGGTGATGGTTGCAGTTGTCGCGGGCAGAGATGCGGATGAGCTCCTGCGGATGAGGTCTTTGGTGGCTACCAGCACAAGAGATTCGTGGCGGAATCGATCCACGAGTGTCGTTCCTGCGTGAGGGTGGGCTGGGCGACACACGCCCAGGTCAGCGGAAACGTCGCCCGTGTGGTGTGGCGGTCAGTTGTGTGTACTCGTGAAGGGGTACGAGGCATTGATGGCGGTTCTGAGCTGGCGGTCGGTGACTGTGTGCAGACAGTCGGTGGCGAGTGCCGTCGGCGGTGGAGGAGGGTGGCCTGCTGCTCAAATTTTTTTATTTTTTTAAAGCATTAAACATAAGTTTTTTTCTTTCTTTTTTCTTTTTTTCGAACCAATAGAAACTGTATTTTTTTTTCAAAATTCCTGTGAACCTACAACAAAATAAAGATAACTCGACTGGAGCACGGCAACTCGGTCAAAGAGATAAAATAAAATAAAAATAGGAATGTGAATGGTTTTGGATCTGGTGTAATGGGAGATTGGAATCGTGCCTCCGATCACCGTGCGTGACCGAAGTTGAAAGGTCGTGTGAGATAGAACTTGGACATGTAGGGATTAAGATGTGGATGTGAGATCGGCTTGAAATCGGGTCGAATCGTGAAGAACAATGATTAACTACGTAGATCAAAAATATTTGACTATGAAACTAAAACTAAAAATCAAACCTAAAATTATCCAGATGAAAGTAAAATGAGGAATAAAGTGGATCTCACCTATGGGATCGGATGAAACCGTAATGACCTCGACGAGGACCGACTCGCCGTCACCGGACGGCTCGGATGCTAGGCACCTCTCTACGATAAGATGGCTCTTGGAAAATAGGCTCCTCTCACCAAAAGATTGATTAAGTGAGAATGAGGGAGGAGGAGCCAATTAAATAGAAAAGATATGAATTTGAATTTTAAAATTTGAATGGAGAGCAAAATAAGGAAGGGAGTTAGTGGTGAAATTATTTACATTATCTACATAATTAATTAATTATTTATTTATTTTCATTACTTTATTAAATTAAATAATAAGCGTTAATTATTTATTTTTTTGCGGTGGTTATTTAAGGAAATTAATGATATAATATACTTTATACATAAGGTACATTATATACACAGTTAAATAAGGAAATTAGTTCATTTTATGTTTTAATTTTTTTATTTTTATTTTAAATAATTATTTAAAATATTTAAAATTATTTATAAATATAATATATGTATATAAATAAATATAAATATATACAATAAAGAAATGGTAAATTTGCAAAAACCACCCTAGAAAATCGTCTTTCAACCCGTAATTCCAAAAATTGTGAAATTGTTGCTATTTTAATATAATTTAATTTAGAGTACGATGGAAGTAAGTTTGATTCAATTTGAGTTCATATGGAGCTGTAATTGGTCTTTCAATTATCCTTTATGGCTTTTTTCCGAATGTGGTTACTTTTATTCTATACATGATATTATTTTACAAGTATTTTTATTATTTAGTATACATTTTTATTTACAACTTTTGTTTAGAAAAATATTTAATTGATGTCAATTTATGGACAAATAAAAAAGTATAAGTTTTATACAAATATACACATAATAAATTCAAAAGAATGAAAAGTATTTTACAGATATTTTTTATTAAAGACCTAATCTCCCCCTACTTTATTCCTGGTCGATCAGGTCAAGTCTTGACCTTCTCTCGAGGTTCGAGTCAGCCTGTATCTATTGCATGTATACAGTTTTTTTATTATTTTCTTTATTTTTCCTTTATTTCTTTTTTATTTATTTTAAGTTAAAATAATAATATATGTACAATATTTACATACAACTGTAGGTTAGTAAGAATATGGATTTATCAATATATACATGTGTTATATAAGGGATTTAAAGGTAGAATATATGAATAAATATGATGAAATGCATATTCATCAGTTGCCGGGTTCAATATCATGCCCAAAGGGGATAAGAGGATTAGCACACCAAAACGATTTTCTATGGTCGAAGGCAAGTTCTTACAGTTGCAACCATACACTAAAAAGTGATGTACATGTACTTAAGGTACTAGTCCATGTATTTGGGCTCTATCCTTATAGCTGCATCCTCACCTACTTTGTTTGGAGGTAAGTACCTGCAAACAATGAGGGGGTTACTCTCCCCAAAATTATGATTTTGTCCTTACGTTTAGTTTTAGGATCGAGTTTTCTTTACCAGTCCTGATTTTATACAGTTGTCATTTTTTTGAGTTTTTTAAAGTAAATCGTCTAACGGATTTTTCAATTCCTTTTGATATTATATGAGTGGAAAGGGGGAGGAATTCAAAAAAGTCAATGCACAATGAAATCAATGATGCATGCAGGAGATAAAGGATGCATACCTTATCACCAGCACTCTATATGCAAAGTCATCCACGCATAAAATAAAAGTTACTGCTAGGATGACTCTCGTACATCATTTAGGTTGGTTTATTTTCTAAGTCCAAGCTATGCTCTACTCTATAGGTACATAAATTCTTGTTTAGGGACTTTAGACCTAATTAATTACCTAGCTCAAGCAAGATAATAAAAACTACTTCTAAGGGCTCAAGCACACAAAACCGCGATAAAACAAAGAAATAGAAAGTCAATGGAAACAAAACAGATGAGGTCCCCCAAGTGCACCAGCACTTGGTGAAACAGACCTTGCACACACAAGGTATATAATGGCCTTTTACAAAATAGAAAAAGAGGCAAGTGCCAAATAAATAATTTCAAATTTTCACAAGAATAATGAATGAATAAAAATACTAGATAAAACAAAAAATATAAGTGTAAAATGCTCCAAAAAATTGGTTATTCCAAATCTTCTACTCCTCCTCCTATGCTCTCATGCAGCTCGGTGAAGAAATGAGTCACCTCTACTTTGCTTGGGTGAGTCGGTACTCCTAAGAATGCTACCCTCTCTCGTCAGGCCCTCGCAAGAAAGATAAAACATAAGATAATGTAAGAAACATAGTTTTGAAATTATGAGCAAAAATAAAATGAAAATATACATAAAAATATGGACAAAATAAATGAATGAAATAAATGACAAAGAATATGCGACAACAATATAAACAATGAAATAAATGATAGAAAAATGTAGATAAACATAGAAAGAGAAAAATGTGTATCTACAACTAAGAAGAACAGGTCAAGAGAAAAAACTAGCTACCCTCGCCATGCCTCCCCGGAAACGGGATCATTTATTGAATAGGGAAATCCACGGGTTTATTTAGTATATTTATTTGCATGTCACTGCAACCCTAAAAATCCCTCAACAAAAATAATTTGTATGTTTATTCACAGCTCAAGCCAACAAGCAAGAAACAAGAATGTAAGCACAAGAACTATGAGTGTTATTTATTAACCTGCATAGCGTACATGATCGAACTCAGGGAAGCTACAAAATTCATGAGGGTTATTCAATTCAATGAAAAATCAATGAAGAGAAAAAAGGGAATTCAATGAACACTACTCCTAATTTTTGTACTTTTGAATTTTGTATTTATATTTTTTTATGGAATTTTAATTTTATATTTTATATTTGATTTTCTGATTTTATATTTTTTATGATTTTTAGTTTTGCAAATGATTTTTTATTTTTAGACAAAGGAATAATAATTAAAGAAAAATGAATAAATACAACCAACCTCTCTTTTTGTATTTTCCAAATATATCAAAAATATACAGAAAATTAAACAAAAAATATTTTTGAGTTTATGAACCTCTTTAATGTTTTTGGGATTTTTCTAGAATTTTTAAATTTTAAGGCTTTTAAATAAATCAAAAACAGAGAAAAGGAGAAACAAAAAGAAATGAAAATGTTTTTAGATTTTTAATATAGAAAATAAAATCAAAAATAGATAAATAATGCACACAGAAGATGGTTTTCTTATATTTTACAGAAAGCCCATTTATATTTTTTGGAATTTTCTACAAATTTCTATGCATTTTTTATGTTTTTTAATTTTTTGTGATTATTGTGGTTTGTATGAGGAATAAAAAGGTGAAAATGGTATAGAAATTAAAAGAAATGAAAATAAACAGACAATATTTTTTAGATTTTTTAAAAAATTGTTTATATTTTTTTATTGATTTTTAAATGTAGATTGGGATTTTTATGAAGTTTTTGAATTATTAAAAATAATAAAAATGATGAAAATGTAAAATAAAAATTAGAGATGAAAGATCTAATTAACAGGAAGCTAACATGATTTTTGCAGATTTTTTAAAGAAGTTTTGCTATTTTCTAATTGATTTTCATATGAAAAATAATATGCATATGCACAGGGGTATGGATGCAAAGAAATAATGCTTTATGGACTAGATGATAACACAGATAAAAAGTACATGTCGAAACTTGAAAAATATCAAAAAAATGCATGCGCATGCATGTGAGTCACGTTGGATTGGATTTATATGTAAATAAAATAGTTCCAACTAAATAACAATAGAAAACATGCATGTTATTTATTGCAATTTTCAGAAGATATCACGTGCAAGGCACGTTCTCAGTTCAAATAGGACCAGAATGTAATTTAAAAAAAACTAGGGACATTAATGCAAATGTTTAAATTATAACAAGCAGATGCGTGTCCCTATGGGACTTATTTGTAAAATAAAACAAAGGTAGGGGTAGGAGAGCAAATGTACCCTTTATATACATGGCAAGATCGATGACTTGATTGCATTTACTTGTACATTGGACGGTTGATGATGAATCGTGCTTGCATGACGCAGATTTGCTCTGGATGGATGAATGAACGGAGAAGTTTTAGGATTTTTCAAGCGACCGTGATGAAATCTGGAACGAGGGTTCTTGATCGTGTGGTGTTGAAGCTCAATGGAAGAACTGTGAAGTGGGCGGGCTGGTCTAAGTTTCAATCTATGAGATCTCACTCGATCTGCAACGAGTCAATCTTTTTAATGGCCTAGCACGTTCCTGTAGCTTCCCACTCTCAATCGGATGCTCCCATGTGGTCCAATCATCGGTAAATCGAGATATGGAGATCTAGTTGAGCTTCAACTCGAAATACTCCTCCAGATGCACCTCCTTGGTCCCAGCTGCACCCTTAATTCATGCAGGTTATTGCTTATGCTCAGAGAAGCTCTCCGACGAAATTTATTAGCATAGAATGAAAGAAATGGTGAAGGGATGGGGGCTCTGGCGAGGGTGGTCTCACTAAGAGCCGATCCTCAGATCCGGTATGAACTGACGGGGATCATATATGGAGGAAGATGGAGACAGTCGAAGTGAACGTAGTTGTGAGGTCGGATTTGAGTGATGGTGATAAGAACACCTCCGATCTTGTAGATTAGAGGGAAATGTATGAGATTTGATTTCGATAATTAGAGAATTTAAATCGTAAAATAGAAACGAAAATGAAGGGGAAATACGACCTAGGTTACCTACGGGTGGAATGGGGGTGAAATTCGGCCTCAATCTGATGTGAAAAGCGGAGAGGCGAAACACCTGGTGGAGGTCTTCGGTGATGTGGTTGGATCACGTCCTTCAAGGGTTCCTCACACTCCCAACTGTGGAGATCAAGAGATCTGTAACTGCTCGATCATCCAAACTCAATCTCGGACCAAAAATACTCTCAAAATGGACCAATCTGCGATTGGGGGTGACTGGAGGATATAAATAGGAGAGGCTCCAGTTAATTTTCAAATTTGAAATGTGTGTTATTCGGGGCATGATCGATGGTTCTAAGATGCTGACGGGGATGTTAGTTATTAGGGATAAAAATTTGGAGAAGAAAGCGGGGGCCGGTTAATGAATTACGGCGCGTGGAGAATTGGGAGATGGAGGGCCGATAGCGAGAAAGGAGGAATGGCTGGCGTGGAGTGAGTAGTTGACTTGGGTAAACAAACCTAGACTGACCAATCAGGACGCACACTGAATAGGACAAAATAGGCTAGACAAAAAAACCAATTAAAATGTTAAATAAATTAGGTTAAAAATCGAAAATGATTTTAAAAAAAATATTAATATAAATAAAAATTGTTATGGATTTTATGTAGTTAATTTAGGTAATTTTTAATTTATTAAATAAGGTATATACAAGTGTGAAAATAAATAAAGTGTGTTATATTCAAGTATATATACCTATATACATAAGTCCATGATTTTTAATTTATTATTTTTTTTCAAATATACATGTAATTTATTAATTTACAACATTTTGCAAGGGTTTTAATGATATTTTTATTTGATTTTAAAAAAGTGACTAATTAGGTTAAATAAATAGAGGCATTTACAACATATACGTAGTGGTACATATACAATATTTACATGATTTTATTTTTATTTATTTTTGATTTTGTGATTTTTCTTTATATTTTATATAGATCAAATACAATATTTACAATTAATGAAAAATACAATATATATATATATATATATAAATATGTAAAAGAAAATAAATAATAAATAATGTACATAATATGCATTGGTATAATATACAATAGTAACCCAAATAGCCACATTTCATACCTTAACTCTGATTTTTATGAAACAACTCCATTTTAAAGATTATTTAATTTGGAGTACAATGAAAATGAGTTTGATGAATTTTGAGTTTTGGTGGAGAAGATATTGATCTTAAAAGTTGAATGTTGCGGCTTTTTGAGAGTGTTGTAATTTATGCAATGTCCACTAAATGTTTTTGCAATTATTTTTGTTATTTACAAACGATTTTTATGTGCAATTTCCAAGAAGAAGTCATTTTTATTTGAGTTGAGTTTTGGTATGAATAAATTAATGAAAAGAATGTGTATTATATACGATAGTGTACAGATGAAGAATATAAACAAGTGAAGGTTGATTTTCTGAAATTTGGGTATTTCATGCCTTATCTCTCCCTACATTATTCCTTGTCGATGAGGTCAAATCTTGACATTCTCTCGAGGTCAGATGCATCACGTATCTATTACATTAATACACTCTTTATTTTCTTTATTTCTTTCTTTATTTATTTATGTTAAAATAGTGATAAATATACAATATTTACACAACAATTAGTGTTAATAAAAGAATGATTTTATTGGCATTTACATGTGTTTATAAGGGATTTTAAGCTAAAATAAATGGATAAAGATGATGAAATGCATATTCATTAGTGGACCAGACCTGCATCGAAATATTAGAGAGTCGAGACTCGATTGTCTTCTGGGAGTAGGTACATTCAAGATTCTCCCACATCACCTTCGCATAATCCTTGTAGAGGAAATTTGCCGCATTGTTTGGATCAATGTTATCGGTCATCCAAGTGATGACCTAACAATTGTCAGTATACCAAGTGTCATAGTCCTTATCTGTCTCTTTGGGCGGATCCTTTGTAAGAATATAATTCTTACGCTAATCATCAATGAACACCTTGAATGATTGAGACCATGACACATAGTTTCCTGTGCCATTTATGTTGATAGAAGTGCCTTATACCATCATAGAAGAAGTCAAAGTACACATGATTGGTCTCTGTGGACAACATGATGATCATTCATGCCAAGAAAAAGTGACCTAGAACAGATCTGTTGTCTTGATCAGGCATGAGGGTGACCTAGGTCACCATTTCAGCCTTATTTCAAGCTTCCCTAGCAGAGAGTTGTGGCTAGATCACCACAACCCAGACCCTCTTGATGCCAGAAATTGATTGCGACGTTGGAAGAATACCACAGGAAGCCTAAGAGAGCAACAATGGGGGTGCCTGAAGGATATGGTTAGATCCTCAAGCGCATCACGGAAGCGTAAGCGTCGTATCGAATACGACGAGGAGCGACTAGTCGGACTAGTTGCTCGATGCAGCGGAATTTAAAAAATTTTAAACGACGAAACCACATGATCCAAGAACACTTCTCGAATCGTTTCGTCTAAACCACAAACAAGTAATAGGATTACCTCTTGAAGCGTGGTTGTGATCGAGTCTCTAAACGAAGAGACCTCCTGTCTCAAGTCCGATCCGACGGAGGAGACGCTTGCGAGCGCGGGGATGAACCGCATGCTTCTCACAATCCATGTTGATGATCCAAGCGGCGGATCTCCTGATCTCGACACACGAGATCCGACGTCTTCTTCACGAGCGAGGCGCACCGAAGGAGACGGAGATCCACGAGCAGAAGAACGAGCAGCATAACGACGATGTCGCGGCGATGGAGGACCTCTTCATGGCATCCATGGTGGACGGATATGAGAGGGAGAGAGAGCTGACGTCTCTTGACAGAAAGGGAGAGAGAGAGATGCTTCTCAAGCATTGTGTGTAAAATAGAGAGCATGGTATGCATCTCTATTTATAGGGTTTTAGGATCCATGGATCGCAATCCATGTGACATATAAAATCAATGGATGGGATTGATTTATGTCAATCCAATGGTCAAGATTGTTGTTGGTAAAAACCAACAACTTGTGATTTAATTTGATAAAAATATATTTGATAAATCAAATAAATATTAATACCATATTAAATAAATCAAATAAGGAGAGAGGAATAAAGAGAGATCAACCTTCCTCTTTGGAAGGGGGGGACGACCACCAATTTCACAAGGAAATTGGTGCCGCCCCCCTCTTTCCAAAAGGGAGGGCAATCTCATGGTAATCCATGAGATTGCACATCTCCTTGTATTTTTCTCTACTTATTTTTCAACAACAATTTGTTGGTATTTTAATTCTCCAAAATAATTCTCAATTCATTTTGGGAATATTGCAATCTTGACATTGGAATATTGTGAATCATATTCACAACCCAAAACCAAATGTAATTTACATTTTCAATTAATTAGACAATGTGTATCCAATACACATTAATAATTAATCTACTAATATAAATTATATTTAACTCTCTCTAATACATTATAAATCACATTTATAATATATTATGAATAATTGGATATTACAATCCACATTATTCTTATCCTTGATAATTAAATCATATTTAATCATCTTGGATCTCTTTATCTCATGTGTTCAAATAATATGAATCACATTCACATTATTCACATCTTTGATAATCAAATCACATTTAGTTATCTAAGATAACTCTCCTTATAATATGAATCAAATTCATATTATCATGATAATTAAATCACATTTAATTATCCATTTTCTCAATGCTTGGATACATATATCAACAATAGAATTATCCATGAACTCTTTCAAGGACAATGCGCTTTCTCAGCGAATACTTGGAGATAAGGACAGGGCGATTGTATTGTTCCACGTATAGTGACATGGATATTGAGATCATATCTCAAATCCAGATCGCGGGCCTCCCATAGATGCTTGATAAATCAAGACCGCAAATCTAATCTTCTCGTTGCATCTGAATCATATTCAGATCAATGTCCAATAATTGGACTAAGATAAGATTACTTCTCTACTGAGAGGTGTCACTAAAATCCAGACCCGTTTCATCACTCCCTAGGAATGGAAGCGTCATGGTTATACAATCGTTTATGATCACATCACCCTACATCCTGCATACTGGAAGACTCAGATTAAACCCGAAGTATTGGATCAACTTTATACTGTCTACTTCATAGTTTTATCAGTAAGTTTCTCATTCGATCATCGGGAGTCGGTATTGATCATATACTTTCCAAAAGCATATATCATACCTAGGTCTTGATCATATACTTTCCAAAAGTATATATCAAACCAACAAATTCAGTCAAGCTTCCAAAGCGAGACGACCGTACGCACGGAATTTGATTCTTCCCAATATCTCATGAGTGAGCTCATGTCTTCCGGTTCAGTAGTGAACCTGTATGATCCCTTTGAGAGATCGTATTATTCATATGCCCTTATATGCACACCAGCACGCCGGTGTATAGACCTTGATTAGGTCATCAACCTATTGGTCTGCCAAATGTACATACTCAGGCATATAGTAACACATCTATCTCCGGTCAGAGGATGTGTGTCTATATCATGACAGCATATGATATAGGACTTTGGTTATCTCGATCTCGTTAAGTCAACTCTTTAACCTAACTAATCTGACACCTCCGAATCTCTATTCCTATGCAGAGGACCTGCATCAAGAAGTCGGTCAGATATCAGCCTAACTGAGAAAGGATTGTCATCTCCTACTCAGGCTGGAGATCATCTCTTAATAATCATTTGACGGTGCTTGATGAGTCCTCAATCTAACTCATTAGATATTCATCTAAGCACCAGCCTCTATGATTCAATAATTGAATCAACAGTTGTATGATCATTAAGATGGCCATGGTACATAACCCTAATTGCACTAAGGGACCTATTATGCAAATTATGTATTCTTCATTTCAGATTAAGGAGTGAATTGCAATAACATTTATTGCATAATGGCTCGCCGTGGGCTCGCATTTCCAACAATCTCCCACTAGCCCATAGAGCCATTAATGGGCTAATCATTTAAACCCACACTCATGTGACAATCATAGGCTATTTAGAAAATAGCTAGGTAAGCTGATCAGTCACTCCGTTCCCAAGAGACTACGCCAAGTCCTTTTACGGCACTTGCATATCTCCTAGTAACAGTGCTCGCATCCAATGCGAATGTTGCATCTCATGCAACCGATACTCAATTTTGTCGGTTATAGTGTCATTGACACTACATCTTATTAATTATCATAACCAGTATTCGCATATTCCTTTTAGAATACCTTCATTCCTGGAGATCTCTATCTCCTAAGGTATCTACAGTCAAGACCCTTATAGATCACTATCTACAAGATCTTAAACTTTTGAAGATAAGACTTTGAGATCACTATCTCTAAGTTTCATCATTTTTGTTATTACTGCAACCAAGTGTTTTATCTCCAGAGTAGGATTAGTAACAGTTTACTACTCCCACTGCATGGCAGACATATGGCTTTTGTACACATCTAGCATACACTTCAACTTCTCGTAACTGATGCACAAGTGCAAGCAGTTCTAGCAATCACTTCCTCAACTCTTTGAGGAGCTATTCCTTTAGATAGGTCACTACCACATCTTAAGGGAAGGAAGCCTCTCTTGGAATTTTCCAGAAAATGGAATAGGTCCAAGGTGTACTACTAATGTGACGGTCCCAATATCCTCTTCTCTTTGTTTCTGAACGACTTCAGAACTAAGATCTAAGAGGTATCCTTGAGATCATATCTCAAAGTATGGAACAACCCAATTTTAAAACACTTATTATTTATCCTTATATCATTCTAAATGATTAGAATAATATCTACATTTATCACGATGAACACAATGGCACTCCCACTAAGCTTTATATGGTTCATCAAGATTCTATCTGAAATCATAACATTTATAATTTCATCAAATCTTATGTTCCAAATACAAGAAGCTTATTTGAGTCCAAAGATGGAGTTCTTTGGCTTGCACACCTTGCTTTCCTCAACCACGAAGCCCTGGGGCTACTTCATATGAATATCCTCAGAGAGGTATTCATAGAGGAATACAATCTTGACTCACACCATGAAGATGTCATAGACAAGTTGTGTAGCTATAGTTAGCAATATTCTGATGGGTTAAAGCAAGGTCACTGGAGAGCAAGTCTTATCACAAGCGATGCCTTCTCTTCGGTGTGTAGCTCATGGCCACAAACCGTGCTTTGAAGGTCTATACCTTCTCATCAGGTTCCCTCTTTCTCTTAAAGATCCATTTACACCTTAATGGGTCTGACCCATATAGGTGGATCCTCGAGGGTCCATATACAACACTTGTATATGAAGTCTACATTAGACTTTATTGCTAACATCCATCTTTCCATGTCATGATCCTCAGGAGCTTCATCACATGAAATCCGATCATCATCAGATTTAACTGACACATGGAATCCATCCTCAAACTTATTTGAAGAGGTATTAGTGTTTCATCTTTAATTATCTATTTCAGTTTCCGATTTCAAGAGCCTCATTATCTTTTCAAGATTAAATGAGTTCCTTTACTTCATTTTCATCTTGATTTTCAAGAGAGTCATCCTATAAGAATCATATTCTCATATATGAGATCTTTTAAGAATCTCAAGGTCATAAAGTAGGTATCCAATACCATCCTTTATTTTCCTAAAGAAGTAGCACTCTCTAGTGCCAGATTCCAGCTTAATCACATGGAACCTTATTAAAGATACAATGTAGTCTCTACTACATATATATATATATATATACCTTGGAAACTAAGAGATAATTATGCTAAGATTAATCATTGATTAAATCATGTCAAACATGATCAATTGTATCTCCCTACAACTCTATTGAGTTAAGGCTCATTAGGAGGGCTGAGATAGAAATGATATTCACATCTCCATAAGGTATTCTTTGAATTCATCTAACAGGTACAAGCTACCTTGATTAGATCAAATTCATTTCATCTTCCTTCAAACTTTTGTTCTAAACCAAAATTGTGAAATCTTTGAACATTTCAAAGTTTTCTAAGTGAAGAGAAGAAATCTCATATCATACATAATCATCAATATATATCACATATCCATAATGTTTACTATGATATATATGATTCACATACATCAATATGTATGAGATCCTGAATACCTTGACATTTTACACCATTCCAAAAGAAGGGTGTATTGGACATTTTTCTTTGAATACAATATTCATAAGTATGCAAGTTTTGAAATTTTAGACATTCTAAAGTTTCATCTCTTACTTGTCCATTGATCTCATCAACAGACATATGTCCAAAACATTATGTCAGATCATTGTCAAATGATCTTTATCCTCCTATTGATCTTTAAAGGTTTAACTTTCAGTATTAGAAATCTTAATGAACCATTCATTAATTTTCTAATTTAGTGGAGTACACTAGATGTTAGATTACTATCTCAAATATCTCTATCATAACTCTTTATGATAGATTTACTACAGAATTCATGTTTATATCCAACAATTAGAAATAAACAATGAGTGTATTCTAATGTCTAGGTCATAGAGACATTCTCTAAGACTAATGGCTCCCACTGAAAATATGAAGTCTATTGAGGAATTTATTGCAACAATTGCATCAATTTCAACATGGATGACCAATAAACCTTAAGATCAAATTTCTAATATTCTAATACATATGCAACCAATTGCAAGTGTCATTAGAAAATTGAGATACAATTATTAGACTTTATCTTATCAAATAAGTAAGTCAATTTCAATGATTATATGTAGATTTTTCTGATGTACTATCCGATTCCTTTTCTAAGGATTCTAGATAGATTTGATAGTCATACTATCAACACATCAACTTATTGCAGTATTGGCATTCATCCAACTCTTTGGATGGAAGCAACAGAAGTACAATCAACTCTTTGACTATACTTCTTACTTGAGTTCAACCCATGCTTCCACTGCGCTCCCTTTATCTCTAAGCAATCATTGCTCAAGACTAAAGGATCTCTTATCTTAAAATCAAAAATTTCAATATAAGAGTATTTCAACACTTATACATGCTTCATTAAATTCATACAATATGAATATTATGAAGCTTCATGAATGACTAGAGTAAAGATAGTAGAATGATGACACTCATCACCTACATCCATCTAAACTCTTAAAGCATAGGTTCAGGTAGGTACTCAAACAATTTGAATACATTATCTCTAATAGAGCTACCATTCTACATGATGTAGAGAACCATGTCGTTCATGATTAAATGTCAAGAGCACATATGTATGCCAGAATATCTTTGTTGATTTTATAAGGATTAATTTGATAATTACGATCATCATCGACATGTCACTTCAAAAGTACATTCAATAAGATCAAGACTTATAGAGACATACAAACCCTAGGGTTTTAGTCCTATTGTCTTATTTAATTATCACTTCTCGTTATTATGAGGAAACTTGCACATTGCAACCACATACATTATGTGTCCAATCGCAAGTACAATATCTGGATCAAGGGTCCAATCCATGGTATTCTACTAGTTATTAATGAGTATAACATTGAGTGGGTTTAATGAAGGATTATCTGAAATAAGTAATTTGCATAAGGGTATATATTTATATATATACATGTTTTACTTTGAATTAGAAATTTTATATCAAAGTTGTCTTGCCATGTCAACAATGAAAGTTCATTCCCTTAATCACTTTCAATGTAAGAGATATACTTACCATTATATCTCAAGCAAGATCTGGGATCTCCTTCCTTGTCTTTGTTGCATCCCAATAATATGAGAACCTACAACTCGGATAAAAAGAAGCGGGAACACATTCCGCCTTGCAAGTCCAACTTGCATCTCCCAATTCGGTCTTTAATACCCGGACCCACCACCCCTAAGATGATGTTGACCCGTCATTAATTGAACCAACCGTCAACAGGAATACAACTCGCTATGCGCAATCCAATGTCGCCCCAATAATATGAGGACCCGATATTGGGGTCACTACGCATACGTCCTTACTCTTTCGAGAAGCGACGAGCCCGATCCAAATGGATCATATGCAGGAGCTGTCACTTCGGACAGGCGTCTCCCACATATAATATCTGGCGACGAAACCCTTCGCCTTGACGGGAGACCATGGATGTCACTTATGTGATCCTCCATATCTTATTCAAATTAAATTAATTTCTATGAATCACATTCATATAATTAATTCTTCCAAGGGAATTATCAACTCTAATCGTATTAGAGTATTTTTATTGGACATAATTAACTTAATCATATTAAATTAATTATCAATCCAATTCAATCAATCAAACTTGATTGTCTTACTTGAATATATATATGGTATTATTATCAAAGTACGTATTAATTCGTATTTTAATAATTAGAAAAATACATCTTAATCCCTCGGACATTATCCCGGCCCTACCCGCTGTCATGGCCAGTACCGGCGGGAGTGGGACGGACCGTATACGTTGCAACCCGCTACCCCAACGATCCCCGACTAGACACCATATCCGCCTCGGGAAAGGATAATGCCAAATTGATTAATTTGTACTTGAGATGATCATCGATTTTCAACCGAAATTATACCATATAGTAATCAAAACAATTTTGATTATAAGGAAATTTGCTAGACAAATTCCCAATCCTATTCAAGCAAGGAGTTTGATGATTGTGTTTCCAATTATGATCTAGATCAAATCTAATAAATTAATTGGTTGAGTTCAAGTCAATTAAGGAAATAATCATATTCCAATATTTCTCAAATATTTTCCATAATTATTTCATGAAATTAACAATTAATTTCACTAATTGACAATCATATGGTTCTTGATTAGGAAAGTAATTTCAGCAGTGACCCCTACTTACTAAAACTAGCATATCTCAATCAATTTAAATCCAAGTTAAGCAAAGTAAGTTTCCATAGTTTTCTAACTTGATTTACAACAGAACCTTTGTAATTTGCACGCATTTCTAGGCGTCTCTAAACAGTAATTAACTCCTTAATTACGTTAAGATTCGCAGTTCCCGTAACAGTGAATACATGTTCATTAAAACTGCCATATCTAGAGCATACGAAATCCGATTTACGCAAACTCAGATCCTATGGTTTCCTTATTTAATGGGGAAGAAAATCCAAGTATTAAATTCGTGTTTAAACAATTTAAATAGTGCCGAATTTATTTACTAAACAGATCTGCGAAATCAAATGCGATGAAAACTTTCGCGACCTTAACGAACCCAAGTCGTCCTCGGTTAGCGAATCATATTCGAAACCGTCGACCTAAGGCTCTGATACCACTTGAAGGATATGGTTAGATCCTCAAGCGCATCACGGAAGCGTAAGCGTCGTATCGAATACGACGAGGAGCGATTAGTCGGACTAGTTGCTCGATGTAGCAGAATTTAAAAAATTTTAAACGACGAAACCACATGATCCAAGAACACTTCTCGAATCGTTTCGTCTAAACCACAAACAAGTAATAGGAATACCTCTTGAAGCGTGGTTGCGATCGAGTCTCTAAACAAAGAGACCTCCTGTCTCAAGTCCGATCCGACGGAGGAGACGCTTGCGAGCGCGGGGATGAACCGCGTGCTTCTCGCATTCCATGTTGATGATCCAAGCGGCGGATCTCCTGATCTCGACACACGAGATCCGACGTCTTCTTCACGAGCGAGGAGCACCGAAGGAGACGGAGATCCACAAGCAGAAGAACGGGCAGCATAACGACGATGCCGCGACGATGGAGGACCTCTTCATGGCATCCATGGTGGACGACCATGAGAGGGAGAGAGAGCTGACGTCTCTTGAGAGAAAGGGAGAGAGAGATGCTTCTCAAGCATTGTGTGTAAAATAGAGAGCATGGTATGCATCTCTATTTATAGGGTTTTAGGATCCATGGATCGCAATCCATGTGACATATAAAATCAATGGATGGGATTGATTTATGTCAATCCAATGGTCAAGATTGTTGTTGGTAAAAACCAACAACTTGTGATTTAATTTGATAAAAATATATTTGATAAATCAAATAAATATTAATACCATATTAAATCAATCAAATAAGGAGAGAGGAATAAAGAGAGATCAACCTTCCTCTTTGGAAGGGGGGGACGGCCACCAATTTCACAAGGAAATTGGTGCCGCCCCCCTCTTTCCAAAAGGGAGGGCAATCTCATGGTAATCCATGAGATTGCACATCTCCTTGAATTTCTCTCTACTTATTTTTCAACAACAATTTGTTGGTATTTTTTAATTCACCAAAATAATTCTCAATTAATTTTGAGAATATTGCAATCTTGACATTGGAATATTGTGAATCATAGTCACAACCCAAAACCAAATGTAATTTACATTTTCAATTAATTAGACAATGTGTATCCAATACACATTAATAATTAATCTACTAATATAAATTATATTTAACTCTCTCTAATACATTATAAATCACATTTATAATATATTATGAATAATTGGATATTACAATCCACATTATTCTTATCCTTGGTAATTAAATCATATTTAATCATCTTGGATCTCTTTATCTCATGTGTTCAAATAATATGAATCACATTCACATTATTCACATCTTTGATAATCAAATCACATTTAATTATCTAAGATAACTCTCCTTATAATATGAATCAAATTCATATTATTCATGATAATTAAATCACATTTAATTATCAATTTTCTCAATGCTTAGATACATATATCAACAATAGAATTATCCATGAACTCTTTCAAGGACAATGCGCTTTCTCTGCGAAATCTTGGAGATAAGGACAGGGCGATTTTATTGTTCCACGTATAGTGACATGGATATTGAGATCATATCTCAAATCCAGATCGCGGGACTCCCATAGATGCTTGATAAATCAAGACCGCAAATCTAATCTTCTCATTGCATCTGAATCATATTCAGATCAATGTCCAATAATTGGACTAAGATAAGATTACTTCTCTACTGAGAGGAGTCACTAAAATCCAGACCTGTTTCATCACTCCCTAAGAATGGAAGCGTCATGGTTATACAATCGTTTATGATCACATCACCCTCAGGTATTCCTAATACATGTACATCCTGCATACTGGAAGACTCAGATTAAACCCGAAGTATTGGATCAACTTTATACTGTCTACTTCATGGTTTTATCAGTAAGTTTCTCATTCGATCATTGGGAGTCAGTATTGATCATATACTTTCCAAAAGCATATATCATACCTAGGTCTTGATCATATACTTTCCAAAAGTATATATCAAACCAACAAATTCAGTCAAGCTTCCAAAGCGAGACGACCGTGCGCATGGAATTTGATTCTTCCCAATATCTCATGAGTGAGCTCATGTCTTCCGGTTCAGTAGTGAACCTATATGATCCCTTTGAGAGATCGTATTACTCATATGCCCTTATATGCACACCAGCGCGCCGGTGTATAGACCTTGATTAGGTCATCAACCTATTGGTCTGCCAAATGTACATACTCAGACATATAGTAACACATATGTCTCCGGTCAGAGGATGTGTGCCTATATCATGACAGCATATGATATAGGACTTTGGTTATCTCGATCTCGTTAAGTCAACTCTTTGACCTAACTAATCTGACACCTCCGAATCTCTATTCCTATGCAGAGGACCTGCATCAAGAAGTCGGTCAGATATCAGCCTAACTGAGAAAGGATTGCCATCTCCTACTCAGGCTGGAGATCATCTCTTAATAATCATTTGACGGTGCTTGATGAGTCCTCAATCTAACTCATTAGATATTAATCTAAGCACCAGCCTCTATGATTCAATAATTGAATCAACAGCTGTATGATCATTAAGATGGCCATGGTACATAACCCTAATTGCACTAAGGGACCTATTATGCAAATTATGTATTCTTTATTTCAGATTAAGGAGTGAATTGCAATAACATTTATTGCATAATGGCTCGCAGTGGGCTCGCATTTCCAACAGTGCCTAGTAGCCATAGAAGGCCTAACGACACCGCTGGAGACTGCAGGAGAACTGGGCAGTGCCATGGGGGCTCGTAGGGTTTCTAGGTGGGGTCGACGCATGTCGTTGGGGGTCTAGAATCCGCCAAAAGGGTAGTCGAAGGCCTAGGTGGCGTCACAGGTGGGTCGTTAGAGACCTGGGCAGCATTAAGAATGGTTGTTGGGGGCTCGCAGCCACCGCAGGTGGGCCGCAGGAGGATCCACAATAGTTGGGGCCTTGTACGAGACCTTGTCCTGTGCCTAGGGCTCTACGCAAGGGCTGGTTTCGGTGGTGGAGAGGCAAGGGCTGGTGGCGGCGGTATGATTTAGGTTAGAACACCGATCTAGGACCATTGCTCTAATACCTTGTAGAGAAAGATGAGAAAACACAATGACTTGTTTTATTCAAGAGGTCTAGTGGTTCTTATATAGAATGGAATCCCTAGAGCGCTCATAAAGGGGGAACTACTAAATACCCCCGAGGGGTACAACAAAATAAGATAAACATAAAAACGTCTCTAATGATATGTATTTGCGACCACAGTTAAATTGAATTCATTTGATCTTCATTCCTCTTTGGTTTTCAATCAAAGCCAATAATTCTTTGAACTTTCAAAGGTTCCAAACTTGTGACATAATAAGAAGATAAATTTGTTCTATGAATGATCATCAATGAATGTTGCATAAGATTGATGCCTATTATGTGCTGCGATGCTGAATGGACCACATACATCGGTATGTATGAGGTCAAGCATATCTAGAAGCACGCAATGACATAGTCAATAAGTATTTTTGTAACGAGTAAGCGGGACACGATGATGTGTGGCACATAACACATTTAAACCAGATGTACTTCACCAAATATGCGAAGGGGAATATTCATGCTTTAGTGTTTTATAATACCCTATCTATCTTACACATCGATTAGTTGAGACGGAATGGTGTGCTGCACTTATTATGAGATTGAATAACGTTTTAAATATGAGATTATAAATTTACCAATTTGATGTACTTGCAGAGGAGATGTTGCAGTATGATCCGGACATATCACATTCTTTAAACATTCAATTATGCATGTATTGCCATAATTACAAATTATCGATCGTATATACAGGTCTAGGTCATGGATAATTGGACACATGACATGGTTACCCTCCTTTAAACTATTAAGTATAGTGTGGGGATTCATCACGATCCGTGTGAGTGCTTCTTGAGACAGCAATGGAGTTGATTTGCTCACCCTTGAATGCTTGCCAATAACTTTCCATACCAGCGACCTGCCTAAGGAATATATGGGACTATCTTTCCTTCTTATCGACAAGTCAAAATTCGTTCAATGAGGAGACATTTCTCATGTACACCTGCCAATGAATGGAAACTCCGTGGGAAACAGTAAAATTACTTAAGGACATCTATGATAATGCATGTGAAATAATGTGTGTTCTTAGTAGTATGATCATTTGATGCTGTAGGTGAAGCAATGTTCTACTCATTAAGGGACTACAATCGTGCGGTTCAACAATATGCAATATGTCTTACACTGGGAGGCTAGATATGTATGAGTGTAGTTGTCCTCCCCTTATTGGTCCTTTGTTATTCTCCCCCTTTACATGGAACCTCTTTATCTTATAAGACAATATACCGGTTATCATGATTTAGCCTAATTATAGTAGACTTTTGCATATTTATGTGTAACTTTGTATATTTGCATCACAATATCTAAAATTCCATAATTCCAGGAAAAATCCTAAATTCGTGTCATTATGTAGATCATGAACTACTGGAAACCATAGATGCATTGGAAGCTTGTGCATACCATATACTACCATGTGCACATGTCTTTAGATCGACAAGATTAGTTCTTGCATGACAGTTAGGACAAAGCCGCCTTGCATTTTTAATTAATAGCCTTGGTACCGACATGATCCTTGCACATTCACTTAAGAGATTATTCCATGCACTACATGATATTTACCTACTTATATAGGAACTATATTCTCGAATGTTTTATTGTAGCACCCAAAACATAATACCAAATCTAGTAATCACAAAGTGTGGTAGTAGTTTATAAGTAGTATGGGCTACTACTAGTCTACTAGAGAACCCAAATTATGCATTTTAGGTTGTGGTCAAGGGCTCACGTTGGACCCAAACCCAGCAGGTTGTCTGGGCCAGCAATCTCCCAAAACGGATCAGGTCCAAGGCTCGAAACATTACATATGATATCAGAGCAAATTCCCCCTAATAATGGAAATAGTTGTCCAATAGGTGGGGCCGCCTCTACTATAGAGTTAGAAGGAAATGGTTATCCAAGAGGTGAAGCTGTCACTAGTGGGAGTAGGTCACCGACCATTGTGCAAGGCGTCTGTTACTGAGAGTAGGTTACATGCCATTGCAAATATAAGTGAGGTTGATTGTAGCACCTCAAACATAGTACCCCTTCTAGCAATCACAAAGTGTGAAAGTAACATATAAGTAGTTGGGGCTGCTACTAGAGAACCTGTGTTAAGCAATTTGGGATGTGGTCAAGGGCTTAGTGGGGCCAAGCCCAACAGATTTTCTGGGCCAATAATCACTATAATGGACTGGTTCCATGGCCCAAGACATTACATTATAACATTAACACTCGCCTGGTGGATCCACCAAAATATATGGACAATCCCTGGGACAGAGTATAATTTTAGTCATATTGTCTTCACCAATTCACTTGCAAATCGACTATACTCCAAAGTTATATATATATATATATTGTTACAAGTGGACCTAAGGTTCTTGGCATTGAGGAGTTATGCCTTCCCATGATATCACACCACGATGGTGATCATGGTGTTGTTAGGAGACAAGGAGGAAGTTCTTCCATCATTGAATTTTCTATCGATGCGCCTATTTGTTAAACTATGATTGTAAGAATGGAAGTTGTGACGGGAATTCTTGCTGTCTTTTATGACAATTGAGTTTGCTTGGTATTAACAATGGATTCTGGTGGAATGTAAGGAAAACAACTCTTAAAATATGATTCTTAATTGATTTTAGTTAATGTATTAATGAATTTGATTAATATCAACGACTGAGTATGGTGGAATGTCCTAGCCAATACAGTATTAAGAAATGATTGAGGAAAATAATCATTGCATTTTGGAGTATTAAATTCGAATATAATCATTTTTAAACATGCAATTACACAATCAAATATTAGAATAACTAATTACAAGATTAAATGATAGGCTAAAATTAGTATTAATTGGTTACTCAACGAATTAACAACTACCCATGTAATAATTAAACCTCACATATAATCTACTACTCAAATAAAAGTCACTTTAACAAAAAATATTATAACATCTTCTCCACATTCCACTCATCATAAAAAACATTCAACAACCAATCATTTCTCAAAATTTAAATAAATTACATTACAATAAACCCTCTAAAAATATCAAAATAAACAAACAATTTACCCACCAACTTAACCTAAAAAGTCACACTTCACGGGATTACCCTTAACCAAACATACCTAAAGTGCATTGCAAGAATTAGGGCCTGTTTGGTAACGAGGTTGGGTTAAGGTATCCCCTGTGAATAGTAGCTGTTTGGGGGGTTGAGAGGGTTGCAGTGATAATTGTGATGTGATATGACATTGATTATATGTGTTATATTAAATTTTTTAATAATTATAATATATTTTTATATTAATAAATATTTTTGGATGTAACTAAAAATATTATATCAGAGAAATTGTATGGTTAATACAAGTAATCCCAACCCAGATTGGGAGGGTTGGAAGGAGGGGTATGCTAGTGTACACCAGTGTACATCGACTACCAAACGAATCCTTAGTATGCCAAAGAGAAAATACCTCCTACCACTATATGTCATACTAAACCTACCAATATTTTGATACTTTTGTATTTTTATAGCAAATAAAAGAGATATATATTTATATATACGTAAAATTTTTGGTAATTTTTTTTGCTTATGAATGAACTTTCGAGCATTAAAAGGAAAAAGATTTTTTAATAGCAAAATAGTAAGGCATCACTTTTTGGTACCGGCACACAGATGTTCGAATCCTTTTGCTCTATTGGATTTACAAAAGCGGTATGCCACTCCACATCAAAAGAAAGAAGACAAGTACTTAACTTCAACCTACTTGCAAGATAACTTATGCTTGAATTTAGTTAATGGAAGAGTTGATATGATCGATCCTTCTTTAGAAGCCTTGAAGAAAGACAATTATGATCGATTAGTCCTCCCTTTTCTCTCACGGAAAGACCTCACTTCTCCCGGGTCAAACATATTTATAATATACATTCGGATTCGGGTTTCCTCTACTACTGTTATCGGGTTGGATATCCCGGAGGGAACACATATGAGCCTCGTCTATAAATCGGTACTCCCATCACATGTTACAAAATACCGGCGGTAGACCACCAAGAACAAAACCTCCCTGCCTCCCTCGGTCATCTCCACTGCGTGCCCTAATTTTTGTTCCTTCTCACCGCTATCAGTTTCGCACATCGGATTTAGCGATTTGATTGCAATGGCTGCTCGTAAGTGACGTTTTGATTGTGTATACTTGATCGATGGTGATCGTTTGTTTTGAGTTTTCTGCTGATCGATTCGCCGTTGCATTTTCGGCGTTGCAGCGATGACTAGATCGTTTCTGCAGGCGGTGGTGACGGAAGAGGTTGCGCCGCCCCTCAGGGTCGTGCAGATGGAAGGACTGGTTAGCACCCCGGCTTCTGTGCTTCATCATAGTTTTTCGTCGATTTATGCGTGGGGGTGGTTCGTAGTGTCTGATTCTGATGCTATTTTGCAATTTAAATTTATATAGTGTAGATGAATGCGAGCTAAATAGAGAAATAGCTTTCTGATACGTATGGGGGAGGAGATAAAATTTTTTTATGAACGATTATAAGCTGTTCTTATTTTATTTCGTGAGAAGGGTGGGGCGTGAGAAGGGTGGGGCGTGAGACCTGCTATGCTCTATGGATCTGCATGTTGGCCTGTGAACCATAGACATGTGTAGAGAATGACTGCAGCATAAATGAAAGTGCTAAGGTGGATGTGTGGACACACATGTAAAGATCGGATTCGGAATGATGCAATCAGAAAGAAAGTTGGTGTTGCTTCGATCGAGGATAAGATGCGAGAAAACCACTTAAGATGGTTTGGTCATTTGCAAAGAAGATCAACTGATGCACCGGTTAGGAGATGCGAGTGTTGGGATGTTGAGCTGGATAAGAGAGGGCGTGGACGACCCAAGGCAAGAAGTATTGGAAAGAGACCATACGAAGGGATCTTTGTTTTGTGGATATAAGCCCGGGATTGACCCAAGATAGATCTGAATGGAGGCGAAGAATCCATGTAGCCGACCCTACTTAATTGTGGGAAAAGGCTTTGTTGTTGTTGTTGTAGAAGGGTTGGGCGTGCAATTATACGGTGAAGGTTAGCTAAGAGCATAACACCATACTAATTGTTCGTATGCATAATTGCTTCCCAGTGGCATTCATCACATATGACCCACTTTTATAAACACGGAGGGCATACAATTAAATTGTTGAAGTAGGTATAAATTGAACGGCCACCGAACCAACTAATTAAAAGGAACTGTCATTTAATCTAGTAGTTGGCTGATTGTTGCAGTTTTGGATCAACTAATTAGCCTACATTATATTTTTTGCATGATGTTATTAGTTGTTGTGGACCTCGATTCACATATATGACCTGTTATTAAGAGCTAGGATTGTGTTATAAACAATGATCGTGAAATACTAGGGGGTGGGTTATTGCTCAACTATCTTTATTAATGATTTAATTTGTTAATAAATGAAGAAATATTCTGACGGGTGATGGGAAAAATACATTGATGCAATCAAACCCAATTTGAGGAGTCAAGTATAATTTTGCTATAATTTAAAGAAGCACACGGATCTCCATGCAATCACACAATTGGGAATTTCGTGAAATTAACGGTTTCGTCTTTAATTAGTCAAATTAGTCGGTCAGTTATTTTTATTTACGTTGAATAAATTGATATTGATTGTAATTTTAACCTTTATGGTAGACAATGTTAGTAGAGTCATTTTAGGGTTATTGTAATTATACCCTTTGTATATAAAATTGGCAATAATCTATTGTAAAGTCAAGTTAAGTTATGAATTGAATTTGAGAATTTCGGTTTGGAGAGTGCCTCCACCACTATCCCCATGTCCCCCAATCTATAGGGTTTCTCCTCTCAATTCCTGCCCTCTCAACCACGCGAGGCGCTTCATGCATCTTTCTCTCTTCTCTCCTTCCTCTCAATTTTCCTACTGCATCAGTTGGTGTAAGAGCATGGAAGTCAAATCGTTCCCACAGTTTGACGATTCTGATGAATATTGGCGGCTGAAGTTTGATCTGAGTCGTCTTGGCCAAGGTTTGCGTTCACGTCAGAAAACCTTCAAGTAACAAATCTTGTCGAGCATGAAGGTAACACAATGGTTGTAATCATGGCTAGTGGCCGGTTAGACACCAATTTATTCATGATAGAAGAAAATACATTCATTCATGAAGAAGAGTCTTCCAAGACAACACCTATACAATGTGTTACCACATACGGATGAGGATACTGATGTTGACAGATAGTATAACTATGTTATCATATCCTTACAAAACAAATACGGATGTCAAACGAATATTGATGGCATACAAATAATACTACAAATACCTTATAGATTAGCTAAACTATTCATGTATTGGATGAAATATGCATGATATAAATATACTAAATGTTCTTCTATGATAATTATATCAAATATAGTGAGAGGAGGTATACAATTATGTTGAACATGATTAAAATAAATCCACTATCATATTTATATATGAAAACATATGTAGAAATACGGATGCGGATGTTCGCAGACATCAAAGTGATCCATATCTGTATCCATTTTAAAATAGATACTTACACGGATGTCAAAGCAAATATAAAACATATATGTTGGCAGATCGGATACGGGTATATCCATATCCGTTTGCGTCACTAGACAAAACCCCAGGAGCTCCTCCCCAAGTGTCCTCATCGAAATCCTAGGCCAACATGCTTCCCAATGCATCCTAACCTCATGCAATCATTCCATACCATGCGGCGATCTCGCTGTGTGACCTTTACCTCTCGACTTTGATCCTCTTGCACACCTCCAGGTGCTTCCCTCTCACGATAACCCTGGGTAGCAACACCCAATTGACGAAGGCAACAACATCAACGAGAAGATATGCATGTCTCCCCATGCATAAACGATGCCCCAGGGATGAATATAGGGATGCAAACAAACGAATACTGATACAAATATAGGTGTTAGCATATCCTTATTCATTTTTAAATACGAATATGGATGTAGATATGGATATTGGTGGATATTACAATTACATTACCATATCCATACAAAACGGGTATGGATGTAAAAGAGATACTTATGGCACACAGATACTATTAGAAATACCCTATACATTAGCTTAAATACATATGTATTTGATGGAATATGCATGATATAGATATACTAAATATGCGTCTATAATAACTATACCAAATATAGTGAGATAAGGTATAAAGTTATGTTAAATATAGTTGAAAATAAATCCATACCCATATTTATATATGAAAACGGATATACGGATATAGATACAGATGTTAGCGGATATCAAAGTGATATCCATATTCTTATCCATTTTAAAATGGATACAAATACAGATGCCAAAATCAATATAAAATGATACAATGGTGGCGGTTTGGATACAAATATATCCATATTTGCATCCCTAGACAAAACCCTAGGAGCATCTCCCCAGGTGCCCTCATCGAAATTCTAGGATAGCATGATTCCCAACGCATCTCGACCCTACGCAATCAGTCCACCATGCGCTAATCTCCTTGCGTGACCCTCACTCTAGTTTGGGTTCAAGGAACACTAACAACCGCCCTCTCACGCACATCTGCTAGAAGAAGAGGGGGGCTGATGCTCCCATGAAGAACCCTAGGTAGATGGAATCTCATGCACGCGAGGACTTCAAGCGGCGATTTCCTCTTGCACATGTGCACACTAGTGCACCTCCTACTCTGATCTCTAGGCAATCTCCAGGAATACTAAGCAACGAGGGCATCGAAGAGATAGGTTTCACTCATCCTAATAGGAGAAAGCCATATCAGGGGTGGTATGATTTGGGTATCGATTGGAATCCTAAATTCTCCAACCCATTGAGGATGTGGATCACCTGTCGAGCCCTCTCTTGACATTATGCCATTATTTTTTGTTTATTGGCTCTATGGGCTATAAGTGTATGTATCACAAAAAAGTGCAAATATTGGGCCCAATTGGGCCATAGCTAGAGAGGGAGAGAAAAAAGGGCATAAAAAGAATGAATGGCCAACAAAAAAATTGATGGTTGTACTAAAAAATATAGTCCAAAACAATGTTGGGACTAAAAGAAGATGGTTTTAAAAAAGATGATGAAAAAAGAGAGGTGATGAGTAAAGAAGGAGAAAAGGTGAATTAAAAAAAAGAGGAGAAGAAGAAAAAAGGGCACATTGTTTTGTTTTCCCTTCTTTATTTGTTCTCCTAACTTGGTTGCATACCATCTTTTTTCCAGCAAGTATGTGAGAAAGTGGGAATAATGTCTAGAGGTTTTAGAATGTTTCAGACTCTACATGATGTGCTGTATGTCTATCAAGAGGTAGCCGCCTGCTGTTTTTGTTGAAGGCGCTTCTGTCGGCCGTCTTGGTGTTCTTCCTGTGTACGCGTCTATTGCCCGTTAGGGTAAGTAGGAGATTGGGGGCGATCATGAGATGGTTCTTTTGAGCTCCTCTGGGGAGGAGGGGGTGATTTTGATGTGATGGAAAACTCTTATGTTTGCAAAGAAGGATGAAGGACTGGAGATGCGCAATCTTAAAGCCATGAACTGTGCCCTTTTGGCGAAGTTGGTGACCCAAATTTTGGGTGGAGGATTAGATTTGCTCTGCAGGATTTTACGCTCAATTTATGGGATCTCCCATGATCTTATGCTATAGGATGTTGGTACCCCTTTGCCTTCCAACCTTTGGAGGGGAATTTGCTTAATATGCCACACATGGTGTCTCAAATGAAGCATGTTTTGGATGATGGACACATCTTCAAAATTTGGAGTTATGATTGGACTAGATATGTGGCCCTACAGCCTCGTTTTCCATGCATGTTTGTGTTGGATATTGACATTGAGGTTTCTGCCAAAGATTGTTTGGAGAGTAGTAGTTGGATACCACTGTTCTGTACAAAGTTGTCAGATCAATGATCGATGGATTTCCTACTATTGCTTGATGCACTACAGGGTGCTGGAGGAATGGTTGGTTCCATTGATTATTGGTCCTTTTCCCATGGAAATTTCACGATGTGGAAGACATATAAAGTTTTCTAACATTTGGTGCACCTGGCTCGGATGGCTTTCCCATTTTCTTCTACAAAGAGTTCTGGGAGGTTGTAGGCAAAGAGGCGCTGGATGTTATGCTAGAGTTTCTAAATAGATCTCGGACTTTGATGTGATTTAAAGGCCCCTTTCATTCCTTCGACCTAAGAAGAGGGTATCTGAGAGGATGGAAGATTTTAGCCCAATTGCCATCTCTAATGCAATTTATCTTGTGATTACTAAGGTGCTGGCAAATAGACTCAATGTGGCTATGAACGGTATCATCTCTCCAGTAAAATCTGTGTTCATTCCTTGGAGGCAGATATGTGACAGCCTAGCTATGGCTACGAGGCATCATAGACAGGAAGAGACGACATGCAAATAGGCTTCGTTGACTTGTTGTAGACTTAGAATTTGCTAGAGTATGCGTCCATTGTAGAGATGGATAATTGGATCCCTCCAGGGTCCAATTACCACATCCACTGGTTTAGTCCCACATCTATTGTGAGTGGGGCTCGGTCTTACTTGTGAAGCTATATAAGAAGCCCCACACCCATTGTATCAGTTGAGAGAGAAAAATGAATAAAAACACAAGTCCTTTGGGGCCCCGCTCCTAACAGAGTAGGGTTCCATGTAAAATCCCGATGTTTTTCATGTTTATTCTATTTCTTTGTAGTACGCTTCCAAATTGTCGATTTCTAACATGATATTAGAGTGGGTTCGACTTTCGAGGATTTATTTTATGTTCTTGATTTATTTGAGATTCGATTGTCAGAGCAGTTTGATTCTTGATCTTTCTTGAAGATTAATTTTTATGACGTTCATGCTTATGATTTGTTCAAAATCAAGTTCTAGGTCTTCTTTTGGAGACCAGCATCAACAATCTACGGTTTTTGATGAAACCTTAATTCCATGCAGCATTATTGAATCACAACCTTCCAGCCGTTCCAACAAGTTCCGGGATCCAGCAATCCTGCAAATCGATCAACAATTATCTAGGGTTCTCATTGAGAAATTCAATCCTCAAGCTTCTTCACGATCGACCCCCAGGCGATCGAATCCACGCGGTTCCCAGTTCTTGAAAAAAAATTAGGGCTCCATCTCTGGAACCCTAGATCCAAGACGACAATGGCACTTCCTCCTCTTCACATGCGATCTATTTGGCATCTACATGCAATAGTTCCTAGGGTTTTGGAACCCCGACTAGGTAATTGGCACCCTAATTCTCCCAGTTTGACCACTCCTTCTAGCAACACGTCAATCTCCAGGCGATACCGGCACTGCCTTGCCCGATCTCCAGCATAACTCAAGGTAGTGTGAGCCACACCAACGACATTCCAGGAGACAATCCCAAGCCTCCTCCAAGTTCCATCCGATCATCACATATTTGCGCGAGGGCCTCATTATGTTCCATCCGATGCTGACTCCAAGTGCCTCCAAAAGCCAAACTTCTCAGTAGACCTTGCATAGACCTTATAGTCGAGTGGCTATATTCAAAGAAGATGAAGGAGTATCTCCGCCCGGAGCGAATCTCGCTCATAGACTGAGTTGTTTATGCCTCCTTACAACTAGAAGAAGATGAAGTCTACAGCCAGTGCCGACTCACATTGTTGTATGCCCCTTTGCTTCCGCCTCAGCCACCAATCTCCACTCCCAAGAGGTGGTAACCTCATCGCAAGAAGCTTCTCCAACATCCATGGAAAGCTCCATTAGGGAGCAGCGGTGCCTTCAGTGAGATGGGTTCCCACATATGGGAACCCTATTCGTTGAGAAGAAAGGGGCTTGATGGCCCTTTAATTAACGGGGTAGGAGGAATGCTATGCAATAAAAAGGGGTAGGTGCGATCTTTTTTTGTGCCCCCTACAATGGGTTGCAGTACGGAAAAAAAGAAAAAAAGCTGAGTTCCTTTGGACCCAAGTGAGGCCATGAGTTTTTGGAAAAAATGGAGGTGCACAAAAAAAAATCGTATGCAGAAAAAAGGGAGATGGCTAAAAAATAGCCAAAAAATTAATTTGAGAAAAAAATTGGAAAAAGGGAGATCGACTTATTGGCTCTTTTTTGTGTGTTTTCCCCATCTTCGTGTTCTCTCCCACTTGATAGAAATCATCTGTTCCGACCAGTATGGGAGAAAGAGGGAGTATTATGTAGAGTCTCCAATGTTTAAGATTCAGACTCTACATTCAGATTGATTTTAGAGTCTTCAGTTCGATTGCAGATGTGCGATCATTATTTGAGAGATCCCCATCTTTGATTTGGACTCATGGTTTTCATGTGATCCATAGAGACTCCAGAGTAGAGATCCCATTCTCTATGCCATTGTGGGCTAGGGTTTTTATAGGGACTCTAGAGTAAAGATCCCTTTCTTTGAACCAGTATGGGAGAGACCATCCAGTTCTCCGATGAGGAGACTTTCAGACTCCATTCTCCAGAGACTGCGGACTCCGACGAGGATGTTACCATGGCTTTTTTCAGTTCAGCCCTTTAGAGAGATGGAGCAGTTGTGGGCCAGAGTTCTCTAGGTGGAGACTCATTCCAGTTTCAGTGACTCTGATAGACACAATACAAAGTACATGTTCTCCGACGAGGAGATCTAGTTCAGTTCACATTCCAGCCCGTCATTTCGTCCTCACCAACACGACATGAGAAGCAACGTCCTCAGCAGGCATCCATCCATCATAGTTTGCGTTGAGTTGATATTGTTCGTACTGTCTTGTATTGTGAGTGAATGTTCTCTATTTGTCCAAGCTGAGCATTGCATGCTCCAGCTTGAGGGGGAATGTTAGAGTATGCATCCATTCTAGAGATGGGTAATTGGACCCTGAAGCATCCATTCTAGAGATGGGTAATTGGATCCCTTCAGGGTCCAATTACCACATCCACTAGTTTAGTCCTACATCTATTGTGAGTGCTCAGTGGGACTCGGTCTTACTGGTGAGGCTATATAAGAAGTCCCACACCTATTGCATATTGAGAGAGAAAAGTGAATAAAAAACACAAGCCCTTTAAGGCGTTCTCTCGTGGTTTCATCCCGCTCCTCATGGAGTTGGGTTCTACGTAAAATCCCTATGTTCTTGTTTATTCTATTTCTTTGATATTACACTTTTGCGTTGTCAATTTCAACAAAATTGCTAATTGGTTCCTATTATAGAAAAGATGGAGAGAACTGTATAGTTGGAAGGTGCCCTCTCAAGTGCAATTTATCTTGTGATTACTAAGGTGCTGGCAAATATACTCAATGTAGCTATGAACAATATCATTTCCTTAGTAAAATATGCGTTCATTCTCGGTTGGCAGATATGTGGTAACCTACCTATAGCTACGTGGCATCACAGACTGGAATAGACGGCGAGTAAATAGGCTTAATTGACTTGTTCTAGACCTAGAATTGATAATTGGTTCCCTATTATAGAAAAGATGGATAGAACTGCATACCTGGAAGGTATCCTTGTTATCGAGAGGTAGTCGTCTGGTTCTTGTGAAAGTAGTGCTTGCGGTGATACATGTTTTCTTTATATCATCGAAGCTCCATCCCATGTGCGTCCCTCGATGTATAGAAACAATTATGCGATATTTTTTTGGAGCAAAACATGCCAAAAATAAGTGGGTGTTCACCTTGGTGATTGGGATACTGTCACACTCCTTAATGAAGAAGGAGGCATTGAGATATCTCGTCTGGAGACCAAGGATAGAGCCCTCCTACTGAAATGGGTGGTACACATCTGGGGAAGAGTAGATGTTCTTTGTTGCAGACTTAGTCGCAGAATCTATGCGTTTGGAGCATCGTCGTTCTTCTGCCACTTTGACTTTTTGGAAGGGTTTATGCTCTCAGTTACCACAACTATCTAGCCTTTTTCAGTTGATTCTTGGAGACGATGTCTATGCTTTCAATTGGACTAACAATTGGACAGATGGGGACCCTCTTGCAACACGCTTTCCTCAGCTCTTTGCCTTGGCTGCTGATCGTTTGATCAATGCGGCAGACTACTGGGAGAATAGAACATGGATGACCTCTTTTTAAACGGGTTTTTCAGATCAACGGATGGATGAACTTCTAAAGCTTATTGGATACTTCAACAGATTGGGGGTTCGGTGGATGGTAGCGATAATTGGACATGGAGAGGGGGATTACTCTATTCGGCGAGCATATAAAGCAGTTGACAGACCATCAAATTAGATGCCCAAGAAGATAGTTCGTGATTGCAAACTGATTTAGGAGCTTAAGATACCTTCACACATCAAGATTTTCATTGCAAGGTGGCACCCAACAAATGAGGCCCTTCTTCCATTAACAATCATTTGGGGATCTGGTTAGTGAGAAATGGTGTTACCTTTGCAATATATCGCTTTTATTTTGAAAATATTTTATTCCACGTGCTTTTATTTTGAAAATATTTTATTCCACGCCAAAAACTCTCGTTGAGTCTTGGCTTATGCTAGATAACTATGTATCTCCCCTTTTTATATTTGGGACGGATACTGTAGCATATTTTCCTTTTTAGCTCAAAAAAGTTTCTACATGTGGAGAAAGAATGAATGACTTAATAAAGAAATAAGGAGAAATATCCTAGTAACAAAATAACTCTAACATTCCCCCTCAAGTTGGAGTATATCTATCAATCATGCCCAACTTGGAAATCATGAACGAGAGGCGTTTCTTTGGTAGCGTCTTCATGAATATATCTGCTAGCTGAAGATATGTGGAGATATGAGGGGTAGCGATCTCCCTTCCTTGTACCACATCTCGAATGAAGTGACAATTAACTTCAGTGTGCTTAGTCATCTCATGAAATACTGGATTGGTGGTAATGTATGTAGAAGACTTGTTGTCACAATATAAAGGTACATTGTTGTCCCCCACCAAAATCCGTATAGTCCGGATGCCCTGAAAATAGCAATGACACTCGTTAAAAATAACTCGTTAGTTCAATTCAACACAGCTTATGAAATGCTAATATGCTCAAAGGAAAATCCGGTGCACAGTAAACTCCAGAGAGCCCAGGCTTGGATGATAACTCCATTGTCCCTACGGTGGTGACAGGAGAATGTGCATTGTTGGCTACACGAATCGTCTTCACAGTGGAAGAAGGTTGAGAATATGTCAGAAGATTATCGTCTCCAGTCAAGTGAGTAGACACACTGGATTCAATGATCTAGGCTGGTGTTGTGGCAGAAGAAGAGTGGGCTGCAATATCTGAGGTAGTAGCAAGATGCGTAGTAGAAGTAGCCGTACTGGGAGTAGAATTCTGTAGAAGCTTCATCAAATGAGTGATAGAAGTCCCATGACCACAGACGAACACCTTGAAAGCATGAGACCAAATGACGTAGTTATATGTACCATTGAGTTTGATAGAAATGCCATGAACCTTCATAGAAGACATAATGTACATGTACTTGGTCTCGGTAGAATTTGATGTCATCGTGGTTTGATTGAAAGATCAAAAGATTATAGTAGAGTTTTAAACTTGCATGAGACTAGGGCACACGCGTCCTCTATGTCGTTATAAGATCCCAACGCAAGTGCTGACATATCAACTACAATTAGGATAGGAGGACCTTCAATAGGCCTGTTCATAGCAGTGGGACCTCAATATGTTTAAGATAGATCAACTGGCGACACCCTAAGATCCTGGCAGCACCTCTGATAGACCTAGAAGGGTTGTTGGTAGCATCGTAGGGCTCTAAAAGGGTTTTTTTGCCGTTCTAGGGTAGCGCTGGGCGGTGCTGGTACCGTTTAGACAGAGCCGGGTAAAGCTCGTGCAGCGTTGGGTAGCGCCTACGGTCTAGGATACTACTGGGGGACCCATCGAGGCCTCACGTGGGACCCTTAGATGAGGAAGAAAGGTTCGCACAAGGCCCGAGGAGGACGAAGGCTAGTGGCGGTGGTGGATTTTAGGTATAAGCCCCGGTCTAAGACCATTGCTCTGATACCATGTGGAGAAAGAAAGACTTAATAAATAAACAAAGAGAAATATCCTAGTAAGAAAATATGTCTAAGACAGATCAACTGGTAACACCCCAAGATCATGGCTGCACCTCTGATAGCCCTAGAAGGGCTGTTGGTAGCATCGTAGGGCTCTAAAAGGTTTTTTTGCGGTTCTAGGGTAGCGCTGGGCGGTGCTGGGTACAGTTTAGACAGTGCTGGGTAAAGCTTGTGCAGCGTTGGGTAGCGTATGTGGTCTAGGATACTGCTGGGGGACCCATCGAGGCCTCACGTGGGACCCTTAGATGATGAAGAAAGGTTCGCACAAGGCCCGATGAGGACGAAGGCTAGTGGTGGTGGTGGGTTTTAGGTATAAGCCCTGGTCTAGGACCATTGCTCTGATACCATGTGGAGAAAGAAAGACTTAATAAATAAACAAAGAGAAATATCCTAGTAATAAAATATGTCTAAGACAGATCAGCTGATGACACCCCAAGATCTTGGCTGCACCTCTGATAGCCCTAGAAGGGCTGTTGGTAGCATCGTAGGGCTCTAAAAGAGTTTTTTTGCGGTTCTAGGGTAGCGCTGGGTGGTGTTGGGTACTGTTTGGGCAGTGCTGGGTAAAGCTTGTGCAGCATTGGGTAGCGCATGCTGTCTAGGATACTGCTGGGAGACCCATTGAGGCCTCACGTGGGACCCTTAGATGAGGAAGAAAGGTCCGCACAAGGCTCGAGGAGGACAAATGCTAGTGGTGGTGGTGGGTTTTAGGTATAAGCCCCGGTCTAGGACCATTGCTCTGATACCATGTGGAGAAAGAAAGACTTAATAAATAAACAAAGAGAAATATCCTAGTAAGAAAATAACTCTAAGGGTGCGTTTGGTTGTCGGGTTAGCCCAGGTTAAACTGGGGGAGGGTAAACCGTTTTTGTGTTTTGGTGTTTAGAGAGAAGGTTAGGGGTTGAGTGGGTTTGTTGTGATGTGATTATATTGAAGTTTGTAAAAGTGAGTAGTTATTGTGATGCAATTCTATTGTAGTTTGGAAAAGTGAGTAGAAGTTGAGTAGTTTATAATTTTTAGATGATATGATGGTATAATATATTATTTTTTGATGGAATTGATGAAAGAGAAATGATTTTTTTAATGTATAGAAAAGAGAAGGGGAGTGGGCCCCACAAGTGAGAGAAAGGATGTGTTTTGGGGGGTAAACCCCCCAACCAAACGGGGTCTAACACTACCAATTGGAGGTTTTTGATCATGCGTTGATCTCATATCGATTCACTGACTTGTGGGGTTGAAAGATACCATCGCATGTCTGGATTTTTGTTTGACTGTTGAGAAGGAATCTTCTTCTGGCTAGTGATAGGAGAGTTCGGTTCTTTTGGACGTTTGGCAACACTTGTAAGCATTGTTTGACGTAAGTGGAGAATGTTGAGCATCTATTCTTTGGGTGCCTGATGCAGCATGATACCATGTGATCAATTTCTTTAGTCGAACATTTGTTTTATTTAATTTTATTTACTTATGTAAAAGGCTCATTATACAAGGCCTTATCATCTTTTCTATTTTTTTTTCTATTTTTAGTAAGGTTGTTGCTTGTTTTGGGGGATTTGGCCTCTATAAAGGCACCCCATTAGCTTGGGTTGGATTTAGTTTTTGAATGAAATTATTTTTCCTCACTTAATCTCTCTCTCTCTCTCTCCCTCTCATTTCCGCCTCCCCCCCTAATCTCTTCTCCCCGCACCGTTCCCAACCCTAACCCCTTCCCCCATACCGCCGCCTCCCCTCACCCCCCCATCTTTCACCCGCCAGCCTCCCCCGGTCTCTTCCTTCACAGACCCACCTTCATGCCATTCATTGCGCCGCCGCCTCTCCCTCCTCCGCCACCCTCCCTCACCCTCGCCCCGTTACAGACCCTCCCTCCCGCGCGCCAGTCTTCGCGACACCGCTTCCCCTCGCCGCCGCCTCTTCCGCAAATACCCCTCCTCACCGCCTCGCCCACCTACCTCCCTCCGCACCATATGTACCTCCCTTACGACCCCTCAGCAACCTCCGCCGCCGCCCTTCAACCGTCCAACGGCCTGCCAGTCGCCGCCAACTCGCTGCCCCCTCCTTCCCTGGACACCGGTTCTCAAGCGCTGCCGAAGGCGCCTAGCCGCTGTTCCCCTCAAGGACCAGGTCTGAAGCGTGCATACTCCCCTTGCCGGTTGTGGTATGAGAGCCCTTTCAGTTTATCACTCCACCGCATAATATTAGTATTGTGGAATGTTATGTTGCTGCTTGGTTTGGTGATGTATTGAGATCCCTAGTTAATGCAAACATCGCTATACTTTCCCCGGAACTTTTAACCATTTGGCTTGCCCTAAAACTGTGGTGAAATCGGTGCTAGGACTTGAGTATTTGTTGTCATTCGTTGCTGATTTTGCTAGACGTCTTTTTATCACCAGTTAATTCATTGCATTTCGACCTCCAGAGTTTTCACCTTGCACGTCATTTTATTCGTTCGGACATTTGGTCCTTTAGCACGAATTTTAGGGTTACATTTGAGTTTACATCCTAGCGATTCCAACTAGGTTGCATCAATTTGGTATCAGAGCGTAGTGATCCTGCATCTCGCCTGCATTTCGTTTGTTTTATTGCATATAAAAAAACAAACACAAAACAACAAAATCCAACAAAAAAATGAGAGAGAGCAGAAAGCCTAGGATTCCCATGGCTGAAAAATCGACTACCTCTAAAACCGGCTATACCCCACACCCTGAGTTATCATTATAAGCCTTGTCTGCCTAACTGGCGCACATATACAATCAACTGAGCGAAAAAATAGCCGCAGTGGATGGACGGGTTGCCGTTGCCCACGGACAAATTGCCACCCTACATAGCCGCGTGTTAGGAAAAGGTCATAATGACGAGACACCAAACAGGGGTCGGTATATTAGTCGGAAGCGACATTCCTGGAGTAACACCTCCCGAGACTCTAGTTCTTCTACCTTCGACGGACACGTTAGCGACTATCTTTCACAGGAGAGCGAGGACGAAGGATTTAGAGAAGATTCTCCTTTTATTTCAAAGACCCAAGAGCCACACACCACATGATATACGACACAACCCTCTAGTGGCCCTCAATTCCCGTCACGGCACGGTCGTAGACCCGATGACGGATGGGATCGAGGCATCCATCTTGATGTTCTGGAATTTGACGGAGGACGAGACCATGATGTCTTTTTGGATTGGCTCCAAACCGTCGAACACTTCTTTGTATGGAGGTCTATGCCTAGCGAACGAAAAGTTCAATTTGTCAGAATCATACTAAAGGGACATGCTCTGCTATGGTGGGACTGTTTGCAATCTGAACGCAAACGAAAAGGAAAAGGTAAGATCCGCAGTTGGAGCACGATGAAAGCCAAACTGAAAACCAAGTTCGTACCTGAAGATTACAAACGAGATCTATACGCGCGACTGCAATCATGGAAACAAGGCACCATGAGCGTGAGAGAATACACCGAAGGGTTCCAATCCCTCATTCATCGCAACCGATTGCAGGAGACTCGTGTCCAGGAAGTCACCCGTTATATGCAAGGACTCCGCCAAGTTATCCGGGATGAACTCTACCTCCACAACTGTCAGGACGTCGACGAAGCTTACAAGCAGGCTGAACGGGCTGAAACTAAGCTTGCTAAGGTCCAGACAAGGAGGATGTTTTTTTCTGTGAACTCCGTCCCACGCACCAGTACCCCGATGACGACCTCCAAACCAATAGTGTCCCCATCGACTCTTACGGGTAAATCCCAAGCAAAACCATCAACTCCTGCCGTCGCCCGAACACCTACTGTAAACCCCGGACCAGACATCTTGGGGAGTCGACCTGTTGTAGGACCTGACTCTTATTTCCGATGTTATCAAAAGGGACATCGAGCGGCAGAGTGTCCAAACCCTAAGGCTAGGCCCGCCCATTTATGCACCATCGAAGACCCTGAAGACCCTGACCCTAACCAACAAGAATCACCCGAAGAGGATCAAACCACTTTGACTGCTGTCACCACGGGAACTGATGACTATGAGCTTCTTGGAGTAGATGGAGATATATCCGGACCCTTCCTGGTCATTGAACATGAGGACTTTATCGCCACTGACAGCGCACCCACGAACATCTTGCTCACACCCGCTGCCAATGATGCTGATAGTTGGCTACGACGCAGCATATTCCGAACCACATGCATCTCGGGAGGGCGTCGCTGCTCGTTGATCATTGATGGAGGAAGCGTTGAGAACTTCGTGTCTCAAGAGATGGTCGACAAGTTGGATCTACCAACTCAACCACTCGAGAAACCATACAGTGTGGTTTGGTTTCGAGATGGCACTCAACTTCCGATCCACCGTCAGAGCCTCGTTAGCTTTTCGATTGGGCCTTCATACAAAGACGAGGTGTGGTGCCATGTAGCCCCTATGGATGTCTGTCATGTACTACTTGGGAGACCTTGGCAGTTCGATCGAGACACTGAGCACAGAGGAAAATTGAACACTTACTCATTTCTCATAGACAAGGTGCGTGTGACCCTTAGACCACAACGCGAAGCCCTTAGCCCTCGACAGGTGGCTACACTCCGAACCGCGACCGCACAATCTGGTAAAAATACTCCACCGTCAAAACCTTCGACTACTGGTCCAGTATTGCTGATGGAAGCCCAGACATTCCAATGTGAAGTTCAGGAGAGCTTTACTATTTACGCATTGATGGGACGTGAGGTAGTCAAACAAGAAGCGACTACACCCGAAATTCCGTCTGAGGTGAAGCCCATCATTCAGGAGTTCGCTGACATTATGCCTGAAGAATTACCTGAGGGACTACCCCCATTGCGAGACATCCAACATCACATTGACCTAGTTCCTGGAGCAAGCCTACCACATTTGCCACATCATCGGATGAGCCCAAGGGAGCACGAAGAAATGAACAAACAGGTCACCGATCTTCTACGTCGTGGGTATGTTCGAGAGAGTATGAGCCCAGTGGCCGTTCCTGCTCTACTTAACCCGAAAAAAGATGGCACGTGGAGGATGTGCGTGGATAGTCGTGCTATCAACAAGATAACGATCAAGTATCGTTTTCCAATTCCGCGCCTTGATGACATGCTCGATATGCTATCGGGTGCCAAATTGTTTTCCAAAATGGATCTTCGCAGTGGGCACCATCAGATTCGCCTCTGACCTGGAGACGAGTGGAAGACTGCTTTTAAGACCAAAGAGGGCCTTTATGAATGGACCGTAATGCCCTTCGGCCTGTCTAATGCTTTTAACACCTTCATGCGAACCATAAATCATGTATTGCGGCCCCTTATTGGTAAATTTGTGGTTGTGTACTTTGATGACATACTGATCTACAGCCTTACCAAACACGACCATTTGGCCCACTTACGACAAGTCTTGGAAACCTTAAGAGCCCAACAATTGTATGTCCACCTTAAGAAATGCTCCTTCATGTTTGACACGATCCTCTTCTTGGGATACATTGTCACTGACGATGGACTTAAAGTTGACCCCTCCAAGATTCATGCCATTCAGAGCTGGCCCGTGCCCAAAACCCTCACTGAGATTCGTAGCTTTTTGGGATTGGCTTCTTTCTACCGGCGCTTCATCCGGAACTTTAGCACTTGTGCGGCTCCGTTGGTAGATTGCACACGTAAAGGCGCACCCGCTTGGACTCTTGAAGCAGAAACCAGCTTTCAAAAACTAAAACATCAATTGACCCATGCCCCTGTTTTGGCACTTCCTGGCTTCACCAAGGTTTTCGTAGTCGATTGCGATGCCTCACATGTCGGGATTGGTGCCGTCCTGAGTCAAGAAGGACGACCTGTAGCATTCTACAGTGAAAAGTTGAACGAAGCTCGATCGCGGTACTCTACATATGATGTCGAATTCTATGCTGTGGTACAAGCTCTCAAGCATTGGAGGCACTATCTAATCCAGCGTGAATTTGTCCTTAATTCTGATCATGAAGCCTTAAGATATCTGAACTCTCAGAAGACCCTTAACAAGCGTCATGCAAAATGGGTTAGTTTCCTCCAAGAATACACGTTCCATCTCAAGCACAAGGCTGGCACCCTGAATCGCGTGGTCGACGCGTTAAGCAGACGGGCACATGCCCTGACCATAATGACCGTTAGCATAACAGGATTTGACACACTCAAGGATCTCTACCCCACTGATCCTGATTTTGGACAAGCGTATGCAGAATGTGTTGATACTGGACAGGATCCGACAACCACTTATGTCCTTCATGAGGGATTCATGTTCAAGGCCCACCGACTGTGCATTCCTGCCACTTCCCTTCGAGAGAATTTAATTTTAGAACTGCATAACGGTGGTTTAGCTGGACACTTTGTAAGGGACAAGACCTTGACTCTCCTCCAAGAGCGATTTTATTGGCCGCAACTACGAAAGGACGTTACGAAGTTCGTACAAAAATGCCAAACATGTCAGAGATTCAAAGGCCATAGGCAAAACACTGGGTTGTATACACCTCTGCCAATTCCTCTACGACCCTGGGAAGACATCACTATGGATTTTGTGCTAGGCTTACCCCTCAAAGTACGGAAAGTTGCCTCTATTTTTGTGGTCGTGGACAGATTTTCTAAAATGGCACATTTCATTGCATGTAAAAAAAACCTCAGATGCATCTCATGTCGCTGATTTGTTTTTTCGTGATGTCGTTCGATTGCATGGTGTTCCTCGTTCTTTAACTTCGGATCGTGATACCGGGTTTTTGAGTCATTTTTGGCGCACGCTTTGGTCTCGTCTTGGTAATCGTTTGCAATACAGCACTGCTTATCATCCACAAACAAATGGGCAAACCGAAGTAGTTAATAGATCGTTAGGGAATTTATTGCGATGTCTTGCAGGGGACTCTCCGTCCAAATGTGATCTAATTCTTCCCCAAGCCGAATTCGCGTATAACAGTTCCACTAATAGGTCCATCGGAAAATCGCCATTTGAGAGTGTGTACGGCTTTCCACTTACCCAATTTCTCGACCTTACACCCACAACCATGCAATGGAGAAGTAGTGCAGCTGCTGAGGACCTGGTCGAACACCTAACCAATATCCATACCGAAATCCGAACCAAACTCCAAACCATGACCCAGAAATACCAAGCCCAAGCCAACCTCCATCGTAGAGAGAGCGAGTTCAGAGTTGGAGAATTAGTGATGGTCCACCTAAAAAAAGAGAGGTTTCCTTTGAGAGTCCACCAAAAATTGAGTGTCCGAAAGATTGGTCCATTCCGAATCCTCAAGAAGATTGGGCCCAATGCTTACTTACTTGATATACCGTCAGACGTCCAGACATCGCCAGTCTTTAATGTATCAGACCTTTTCTTATATCACAGAGATGAGCAGACAGATGCCACCACGCTAGTAGTTTCCGCTGATAATACGCGCCAAACCACCGGCCGCGACTGATGCCGATCAGATTGAAGATGTTGCCGACATCCAAGATATGACGACTAGACGTGGGCTCTTCCGACGCTATCTAGTCAAATGGAAGGGACGACCTCTGATCGATTGCACCTGGATTGACGAGGATGAACTTCAACAACTCCGCCCTGATATACTTCAGAACTACCACGATGCCATCTCGACGGAGCGAGATTTTTCTCAGCAGGGGGGAGTTGATGCAACATGATACCACGTGATCAATTTCTTTAGTTGAACATTTGCTTTATTTAATTTTATTTATTTATGTAAAAGGCTCATTATACAAGGTCTTATCATCTTTTCTGTTTTTTTTTTCTATTTTTAGTAAGGTTGTTGCTTGTTTGAGGGGATTTGGCCTCTATAAAGGCACCCCATTAGCTAGGGTTGGATTTAGTTTTTGAATGAAATTATTTTTCCTCACTTAATCTCTCTCTCCCTCTCGTTTCCGCCTCCCCGCCTAATCTCTTCTCCCCGCGCCGTTCCCAACCCTAACCCCTTCCCCCGTACCGCCGCCTCCCCTCACCCCCATCTTTCACCCGCCAGCCGCCGCCCCCCCCCCCGTGCTCTCCTCCCCGTCTCTTCCTTCACAGACTCACCTCCCGCCTTCACGTCATTCATTGCGCCGCCGCCTCTCCCTCCTCCGCCACTCACCCTCGCCGACCCTCCCGCGCGCCAGTCTTTGCGACACCGCCTCCCCTCGCCGCCACCTCTTCCGCAAATACCCCTCCTCGCCGCCTCGCCCACCTATCTCCCTCCGCACCATCCGTACCTCCCCTGCGACCCCTCAGCAGCCTCCGCCGCTGCCCTTCAGCCGTCCAACAGCCTGCCAGTCGCCGCCAACTCGCTGCCCCCTCCTTCCCTGGACACCGGTTCTCAAGCGCTGTCGAAGGCGCCCAGCCGCTGTTCCCCTCAAGGACCAGGTCTGAAGCGTGCATACTCCCCTTGTCGGTTCTGGTATGAGAGCCCTTTCAGTTTATTACTCCACCGCATAATATTAGTATTGTGGAATGTTATGTTGCTGCTTAGTTTGGTGATGTATTGAGATCCCTAGTTATTGCAAACATCGCTATACTTTCCCCGAAACTTTTAACCATTTGGCTTGCCCTGAAATTGTGGTGAAATCGGTACTAGGACTCGAGTATTTGTTGTCATTTGTTGCTGATTTTGCTAGACGTCTTTTTATCACCAGTTAATTCATTGCATTTCGACCTCCAGAGTTTTCATCTTGCACGTCATTTTATTCGTTCAGACATTTGGTCCTTTAACACGAATTTTAGGGTTACATTTGAGTTTACATCCTAGCGATTCCAACTAGGTTGCATCTGTGCCCTTTTGCTATGGAGGTTTGGGCAATGACACAAGTGGAAAGGATTTCAACTGTGAAGTGGAATGAGTTTTGAGAGTTCCTAGATGCACTTAGGCGTGGAAGTAGCCAAACAAAAGTATGGGTAACGACCATCTTATGGGCTGTGCGACTTGCTCGAATGTTTTGTTTCTATCTTTGAGGGGGGGATATGTGGAAAATGCGATTGAACATTCTAAAAGTTCTTAAAGATGCTTTGGTCATTGTAATGGTTTTTATACTGTAAATACATAGAACTTACATGGTAGGTGTCTTCTTGATTTATACCCTCTTTCCCAAAAAAAGTTTTAGGGCCCGTTCGGTAGGAGAATAAGCAGGAATAAGGATGGGGAATAAGGGGAATAAGGGTCTATTCTCCGTTCGGCTGGAGGATAAGAATAAGGAGAATAAGGTGAAATAAAGGTAATTAAGGTGGGATAAAGATAGGAATAAGAGTGAAATAAGATGAAATAATGGGGAATAGTCGTACCACGGGGAAGCGTGTTGGGGGCTTATTCCCCTTATTCCATTCCTCCTTATACCCCAAACGAACATGGCCTTAGACTCCACCATTGTTTGAGGCACTCTACATTAAAGTGACCCCATCTTCTCAGAGTTCTCCACAGAAAAGGCTCATCGCAGTCAGTACGGGTTCCATCTTCCAGTGACCGTGAACTCCAGTACGAGATCACTCCGAGGTTATTATGAGAGAGAACCGACATCTACATATTGCTATTCCTACAGCTTTCTCTAGTGATCGTGAACTCCGGCACGAGATCCTTCACAGGTCCTTATGAGCATGGTTTTGAAAAATGTGAGGCAGATCGAGGCGTAAACCTTATTTTTTAGGTAAGCTTCATTTTTTAGGTTAAAAACTATACAAATATAGAACTTTGTAAAAAAATCTAGAAGCAAGAATGCATTAAAGTCTCTGGAATGAAAGTTGCAACATTGATTAACAAAATAAGAAAGTTTCTAGTGTCCCGCATATGAGTATAAAAAGAATGCAAGTTTCTAATAAAAAATAATGAAAGTTTCAAGACAACATCCATTAATCTAGCTAATTATCATTAGGAGCAATTTTCGTCTCGATGTCATCTTGCCCTTCATCATCAACAACATTGCTACTTACTGGGTCCTCCAATGAGTCATCATCATACTGCACAACTACATCCTCTTCGCCATCTTCATCAGTATGCCCTTCACTTTCTTTAAATTCATCTTCGTCAACATCCACGATACTTTTCCTATAAAATAGAAAGTAGCGAAATTTAGAAGCACGACTCCCCTAAATTTTCATCAAAGAAGTAAAAATGTGATTTGTGTTACTTTTCCCATAATGGTTCTTTCATTTTTTTCTTTTGTCGTCTCCCTCCACCTTGTTCCTCGACACTATCATTATTTGGCATGTCATCCTCAAGAGGAATGTTTCCATCAAGTTCATGGAAAGCTTCAACTTCACTTTCACATAGTCGGAGTTTGGAAATCCATTCATCATCTGAATCAACATCGTTCAAGGAAAAGGGTATCTACTAATGTTTTTTTTCTCACTTCCTTTTGCTTCAACTTTATATTGAACAAGCAGAAGACCATACCATTGAGTTTTTCTTATCTCAAGTTATTTCTTCGTTTAGTGTGGACCTACCATTGAGAACTCAAATGTTACATGATACATCACATGTGTTTCAATGTTGTAAATTTAGTTTGTGAATGTAAACTATGCCATGCTTGAGTAATCACCTGATTGAAGGAGCTCCAGTTACACTCACATCCAAATGCGCTACATGTCAAGCTTAAAACACGCATTGTAAATTTCTTTTGTCCAAGAGTTTCATCCCCATAGAGTTGCTACCAATTTGCTTAACATACAGATATGAAAAAAAGTTAAATACCAGGACTTCTTTTCTTTCGTGTCCTGATGGTTCCCGACCAACCAGACAACCCTCTTGCATTGATGAAAGAACTTATTTGCAAATAGATTTTCAGGCTTTCCTCCCTATCGACAATCAACCTTTCTAAATAAGACTACCATCCAATTTTCACTTCGTAATCATCTTTGAAAGATGGATCATATTGGCATTGAGGGTTGACGAAGTATGCAACGTCATATAAATAGGTATGTAGTTGCTTGTCCCTCCTCCTGTTAATACTTTCCATCTTGGCTTTTATTTACCTTCATTATTACCAAAGTTTCGAGCGATTTCTTCTTTGACTATATCCATGGCCTCATAAATGAACCCCATCGGTGGATGTCTTTTAGAGTCCACCATTCTAAGCACTATTACCAAATGCTTTGTCGTCCGGATCACATACACCATGCCATGCTAGAATGATCTACTTTTCAAAATAATATTCTTTACACTTTTACCTTGAGCTTTAATGATGTAGGAGCTGCTTTTCCATGTTTTTGAAGTGAAACATGACTCAAGTGGATCTTTGGCTTGAAGCAATTTATGCAATGTAAGGAAAGCTGTAGCAAAGCAAGTGATGACAGGTCGAACCAGTTCTCCATCAACATGTTTCCTCACCATTGCTAAAACCCAACCATGAGCTTAAATGTAGTTGATAATATTTTTTGCCTTGTTAAAGACGGACTCATGCAAGGGCAATTTCAAGATATCCTCCTGCATGAGATCGATGCAATGAGCTGCACATGAAGTCCAATATAAGTGCTTCCTTTTCAGCATAAACATCTCTTCGTCTGCCTTGTAAGCGACATCATTATCAATGATGCCTTGTTTGACATTGCTTTCTCCAACCTCCTCAACAACCTCATCTAGCATATTGAACAGAAATGTAACATTCTTGATTTCTTCAAATACATCAATTGATTTCAAGAATCGTGTGCCCTTGCGGCTATCCACCAAAAATTAATCAAAGTGCGACCTTTGACATTCGTCCAACAATCTGGCTTAATGTTGCATCCTACCTCTCTCCAGGATGTCTTAGCATCATCCATCTGTGACTTTGTAGTGCTCACTTCTTCCCTCAAGATCCAAGATCTCAATTCATGCAGAGTTGGAGGCTTCAAGCCCCTCCCAGAGTTGCCAATGTCTTGTACCATTGTCGTGTACGAAGGACCAGTGGCAACATTTAAAGGGATTCCATTTTTTATGAAAAATCTCCCTAGGCTTTGGCAATACCTCTTACTTTCTTCCTTTCTCGAAGTCACATCAATGTGATTTGTGTTGCATTCTCTGGAGTAGTTGCACATCCACCACTTCTGCTTGTCATTCCAGCTCCTCGTTCTCCTACAAAAAGATCCATGAGACATATAGCTTGTTGAGCTCCACTTGCTCCGGTAGGTACTAGGTACATGCTCACGAAAACCAGATCCTCCCTGCATTGCATATGCACCCACTTGACAGACCTCCTTCATCTCTTCAAGTGATCTTTTTTTATCCAACCCTTTCTTCATAAAAAACAACTTGATTTCATTCTTCACTTTGAGCGGTACATTTGGGCAACCACTAACATTCTTGTGACTTCTCGTCAAATATTCTTTTAATCTTGCAATACCACATGTAATGAGCTTATTACAAAAGTTACAACTCACATATTTGTATCCTTTCTTCTTTTATTCTCTCTAACTCAACCTCTTTACAATATTTCCATGCAATATTTGATCTATCACACACACTATCTTGTCCTTTTTTTCTTGGAGCCATTTCTGAAATAGGACAATGGTAAATAACATTACATCATAGAGTAAATACAAATATTTATATTAGATTAAATAAAATTATATGTTTTGGACTCTGGTTAACCTTTATAATTTACAATGATATAACATTGTTGCGATTTCTCGTCAAATATTCTTTTAATCCCACAATACCACATGTAATGAGCTTATTACAAAAGTTACAACTCACATATTTGTATCCTTTCTTCTTTTGTTCTCTCTCTAACTCAACCTCTTTACAATATTTCCATACAATGTTCGATCTATCACACACACTAACTTGTCCTTTTTTTCTTGGAGCCATTTCTGAATTAGGACAATGACAAATAACATTACATCATAGAATAAATACAAATATTGATATTAGAATTAAGTAAAATTATATTTTTGGACTCTTGTTAACCTTTATAATTTGCAATGATATTGTGTTTTCTCTAAATGGATCAAAGAACAATAGAAATCATATACACGACCAATGCAGAAGTAATGCAGGGATCTTAAAATCTGCTGCCCCATGTGGTGATGCAGCTCACTTTGGTATGCTATCCAGAATCAAAACCATCTGCCATATGGTTGCTTCAGAGGTCACCACAACATATTTGAGCATTCTGGAGATCACAACATTAAATTTTGAGCATTTGGTGTGATCCACTTTCAGCATGCTGTGCCCCAAGGAGGCGCATAACTCAATCTTTATCTTGTAACTTGTTAATATGCATTTTATCGTTGTTTGATTGTACTTTGATGATTTAATTTTGTGTTCTAAATATGACTTAGATTACAAACGAGAAAGAAATGCTAATGAGTTGAGAAAACAACCAGAGGCCTACAATGGCTGCAACATAACTGCACATGAATGGAGGCGGCGACAAGATGAGTTGTGATAGCCGACGAGGAAGAAGAATCTCGAGTGAAGGGAAGGAGGACTTATCGAAATACAGAGAAGGGAGGCGAGAAGATGCTAATTGGCGAGAAAGAAGCAAGAAAATGGAGTTTTGCAGCCCAAGTTCCCTACTATTGACAATTAGGGTTTTAGAGTAGGTCCCTTTGGGGCTTTTCTGGGTTTTAAGTGAAGTCTAGGAGAGGCGATGCCGCATAAGTAGACCTGGCCAAAGTGCGGGCCGGGCCGAACAGGTCAAGGTTTTAAAACCCCCTATACAGGGCCCGACTCGGCTTGTCCCATGGGACATATACTTCAAGGCCCAAGACCGGCCCATGTTTGGGTCGGGCTGGGGCGGGTCGGCCCGTGGGCCGAATGTAAGCTATTTTTTTTCTCGTCTTTTAATATAATTTATAGAGATTGTAAAGATGTATGTTATGTTATTTGTACTGTTTCATATTTTCTATATTCTTATGGATTCCTGATGTAATTTACCAATAGGCTACTATCCTATATAAGAGAGCCTAAGGCGTATGGAATAAACAACTCTCTGATTTTTCCCAACTTGGTATCAGAGCGACGGTCCTAGACCGGAGTTCTCGAACCAAACCCTAACCCTAGCCCCCACCTCCAAGCCCAAGCACACGTCGCCCCTCCGTGCGCCCATCCCCACACCGCCCATCCGACGCTCCTCGGCCCCGCGCCGCCCATCCAGCGCTCCTCGGCCCCGTGCCGCCCATCTGGCGCTACTCGGCCTCGCGCGCTCCATACGCCGTGCCTCGTGTGCTGCCCCTTTGCCACTCGGCCCCGTGACTCGGCCACACGCGCCGTGACTCGGCCCCGTGCGCCGTGCGCTGTGACTCGCCCCGTGCCGTGACTCGCACGCTGCCTCTCTTCTTTTGGGCCTTCACGTCTTAGGGTTCGAACAACCCTGGGGTATCTTCGTCATCGAAGAGACCTTCGCCCGCGTCTCCACGTTAATGGGTTTGGTTGCTTGAGTCTACACATGCAACCGAACCCGTGAATGTCAATGTAGACAATCATATCTTCAGTCTACAACCCTAGTCTTCTATTATCATCATGTCAGAAAGCAAGGCAGATATTATGAAGATGCGCCTTCAGAGGCACCTTCAGAGGTCCTGCGCCTATTATGAAGATGGACGGGTCAAATTACGAACTGTGGGCAATGCAGTTCATGAGTATGATGAAGTCGACCGGTAAGAAGCACATTCTTACTGAGGAAGAGCCCGCTGAGGAGACTGGGGTTAACGCCTCATGGGAGGCAGATGATGCATATGCCAAGGTTTGGCTATCAGGAACATTAGCAATAGAGATTGCAAATGATATTCTCCATCAGCCCACTGCAAAAGCAATGTGGGATATTCTAGCTGCTACTTATTTACAGGAAAAGAATGAGGCGAAGACTCCGTAACTCCAGCATGACATCTTTACAATCAAGCATAATGGACGGCCTCTACATTCATTATACACGTCTTTACGTGGAATGTTCGAGAAGCTTTACAGCTTCATGCCTCTCACAACCACTCCTGAGCAACAGAAGACCTACTGGAATGCCACCATGGTTGGTGTATTCCTGGCAGCCCTTGATCCAGAGTACGAGGCAGCACGTTCCCAGATCTTGGCAGATTCCACTATTCCTCCGATAGAAGAAGCCTTTCACAGATTGAATCGTATTACTGTTCCTTCATCTACTACCAATCAGACCGCCTCAGCTATGGCAACATCTCGCGGTCGTGGGGGTCATCACCAGTTTTGTGGTCGTGAACCTTGAGGCAGAGGGGGTCGTGTTCGGCCATCATTCTGCCACCGTTCTGGACATATCGATGACGCATGTTATTCCAAACATGGATTTCCCGCTTTTGCACGAGTAGCTGAACAGATTGAACCTCCATCTGCTTCCTCTTTGGATCAATGCTTTGATGATCTTGTAGCTCGTTTGAGGGGCATTATTCCTCCATCCCGTCCTGTTGCATCAACGCCTGCCTCTGAGAGTCATTTTGACGTTGCTGCTTCTACATCCACCAGTACCTCAGGTAGTACTTATGCATTCATTAGCAGTAGTAGATCTGATACTTTAGAGTGGATTATGGACTCTGGTGCCACCCATCATCTATGTGGTGATCGAGGTCTACTTACAGCCTACCGACAGGTTCCTCCAGGCCGTACTGTTGTTATTGCTAATGGGACACACTCCCCGATTATTGGTCAGGGGGAGATTAGCCTGACACCATCTATGCACCTCAATAATGTGCCGTACGCACCTGATTTTTCTATGAATTTGTTATCCTTTAGCCAACTTACAAAGGATTTACATTGTCGAGCAATTTTTGATCCATCTTCTCTCATTTTTCAGGACATCCTTACGGGCAACGTGATTGGGCGTGGCTATGAGCAGGGTGGCCTATATCGTCTCAGTCGGACCCCATATGCTGGATTCTCCTCTCTTCCTGCTGGACCTGTCTCTCCATTCATGTGGCACTTGCGCTTTGGCCATCTACCACTTCAGAAATTGTGTCATGTTTTACCTCAGGTTTCACCTCACGCGTCCATCCAATGTGAGGCTTGTCAGTTGGAAAAGCATAATCGGTCTACCTTTCCCAGTCGTCAGAGTCGGAGTAGTAGCTCCAAGTTTGAGCTGTTTCACGTTGATATCTGGGGTCCTAGTCGTGTTCCTGATTATCAAGGACAAATGTTTTATATGGTCATAGTGGATGATTTTCTCGTGTATCTTGGGTCTTTTTGTTAAAGAATAAATCTGAAGCTGAGAATATTATCATAAATTTCATAAATGAAGTTCGTAATATCTTTTCTGCATCAGTAAAGATTGTGAGAAGTGATAATGCCTTGGAATTTTGTACTCATACTCTCTCAAATTACTTTTCAACACAAGGGATTATCCTTCAAACATCCTGTGCCTATACTTCCCAACAAAATGGAGTTGCAAAAAAGGAAACATCGTCATTTACTTGATGTCACCAGGACGCTTCTCATACAGAGTTATGCACCTCATTCTTTGTGGGACGATGCTGTTCTTACGACATGTTATCTCATTAGTCGCATGCCGTCGTCTGTCTTAGGTGAGAAGATTCCTTTCTCCCTTGTTTTTCCTGAAAAAGAATTATTCTCTCTTACCCCACGTGTGTTTGGCTCGGTTGCCTTTATCCATCAGTTGTCTCCAGGTATTGACAAGCTCTCTCCTAGGGCTGTCAAGTGTGTTTTCGTCGGGTACTCCAGGACACAAAAAGGGTATAGATGTTATGATCCGTTGCGCAGGAAATACTTTGTTAGTGCTGATGTCACCTTTTTTGAGTCTGTTATGTACTTCTTTCCTACAGGTGATCGGTTGGTATCCTCAGACACTGATGAAGCCATATACATGCCACCTCCACCACCACCTCCACCACTACCTACATCACCTACACCGCCTGTTACAGTTCCTACCCTTCTGCTCATGGTCATCGCTCATCATCTAGCTCGTCTGAGGTATGTTCTGAGAATATAATCAATAATGATGGATCTAATGATATACCTGCGCAGGATGTGTTACAGAGGTCAGATGAGGATGCAAGTGATTTGGATCTACCTATTGCACTTCGGAAGCAGAAGCGTAGCTACGTGTCATATCCTATAGCATCCACGGTTTCTTTTGATCGTTTATCTGGTGAATTCGGGAGCTTTGCCATTGCACTATCTGCTGTGGATATTCTACGTAATTACCAAGATGCATTGAAGGACAGTAGATGGCGTTTAGCTATGGAAGAAGAGATGGTTGCTCTTCAGTCAAGAGGTACCTGGAGCCTTGTCCCTGCACCTACCGGTGTGTCTACAGTGAGCTATAAGTGGGTCTTCACAGTTAAGCAGAATGCAAATGGCAGCATTGACAGATACACGGCATGCGTGGTTGCCCGTGGGTTTTCACAGACATATGGGGTGGACTATCTTGATACATTCTCGCCGGTTGCTCGCCATTCAACCTTACAGATCCTTCTTTCTGTTGCGGTTACTCGTGATTGGCCATTATTCCAATTATATGTTAAGAATGCATTTTTATATGGTGACTTGCAGGAGGAAGTCTACATGCACCAGCCACCTGCTTTTGCTGTTGAGGGGGAGTATTCTAAGGTGTCTAGACTTCATAAGTCCATCTATGGCCTTAAGCAGAGCCCTAGAGCTTGGTTCCAGAAGCTCTCAGACTTGTTTGAAAAACATGGGTACAGACGTTCCAATGCAGATCATTCCTTATTTATACATAAAACATCCAGAGGTTTGTTGCAATTACAGGTGATGATGGACAAGGAATTCAGAGGGCGAAAGAAATGCTGGGTCGTGAATTTGTCACCAAGGATCTTGGAGTCCTTAGATATTTTCTGGGACCGGAGTTCGTCAGAAATCCACATGGACTTGTAATAACCCAGAGGAAATATGTCACTGATCTGCTGAGTGAAACGGGAATGCTTGGATGCCGACCGGCCACTACACCTATGGATCCGAGCATGAAATTATATGATGATGACATTGATGAGGTGGATAGGAGAAGATATAGAGAACTGGTGGGAAAACTTCTTTATGTTACCATTACCAGACCTGATATTTCTTTTACAGTCAGTCGAGTGAGCCAGTCCATGGAGCAACCACTCAGGTACACATGGATGCTATACATATGCTATTGATAATGTAAAATAAAAACTTGAAGTATATTATATTAGATGTATGTAAATTGTAATTTTTAAATATATTTTTTATATTTGCGAGTTGGGTTGGGCTGGGCCTTGTGGCACATGTCCACAGCCCGCCCAGTTGACGACCGGGCCAAAGAACAAGCCGGGCCGGGCCGTCCCATTCATGAAATCTCTTGACCTAAGCCCGACCCATGAGCGGGCTGGACGGGCTGGGTGGGCGGGCCCCCGTCCCATTGGCCAGGTCTACTCACAAGTGCCTCGACGCCTCAAAGACCGCCTCGGAGCCTCGAGATGTAAGTTGCCATTTCCACCAATGACGCGTGTGCCTCGAGGCGGTTTTTGGCGAAAAAAGCTCGAAGGCATACGCCTCAGCACATCGATGCACTTTTTTTAATGGCCTATTTCTCAGGTCTACATATGGATATCATTAAAGTGTTTTATGTTATGCTACTGTTTTATAGTTATTTATCTCTTTTGTCCCTAATATGTAATTGACCCATTATGGTTCTCTCTTCTGTATAAGAGAACCCTTGGGCTCTATGAATAAACGCAACAAGTATTCTCTTCCACATGGTATCAAAGCGACGGTCCTAGATCGGAGTTCTGAACCGAAAAAAAATCCTAATCCTACATCCATCCCATCTTCGTGCGATGCGCAACACCCCCAGCAGGGCCGTGCGTCGCCCCTAGCGGTACCGCATGCCGCTCAACACTCTAGCGGGGCCGTGCACCATCGTAAACAGCACCCAACGCTGCCGCACAACAGCTCAGGTGCCATCCAGCGGCTCTAGCATCGCCACCGAGCGGCCCCGAGCGCTGCCAACAACAATCCGGTGCCGCTCAGCAGCATCATGCGGTGCTGTAGCAACCTGTGTGCCGCCGGTAGCCTGCGGTTGCGCCACCTGTGGGCTTAGTGGCTCCTTGCGCGTTGTCATGCTGCTGTCCATATCCTCGTGAAACCCTAAAATCGTGATTTTTTGGTCAGATTTCAATGATTTAGGGTCTGATTTACCATATTTTTATCAAAATCAGACCACGTTTCTTCTGTAGATAGTTGCGATATGAGTCTAAGATCACAAACATCTTGTTTCATGTCTGCTTAGACGTAACACGATTGGTCTAAGGTCTTAGTGTTCACGATGTCAAAAGGCAAAGCTGATACGCCATCTACGGGTGCCTTATAGGGTTTCACACCTATTTTCAAGATGGACATTACCAACTACGAGTTGTGGGCAATGCAGTTCATGAATTTGATGCGATGCCATGGTAAGAAGCATATTCAGACACAGGATGAGCCGGTGGACAAGACTGGGACCAACGCCTCATGGGAGGCTGATGATGCATATGCAAATGTGCGGCTATCTTGTACCGTTTCTGTGGAGATAGCCAACGATATCCTTAGTCAACTCATAGCAAAGGTAATGTGGGACATTCTCGTAGGGACATATTCTCAGGCGAAGAATGAGTCGAAGATATTGCAGCTCCAACACTATATCTTCATGACCAAATAGGGTAATCATCCCCTTCACGCCTTGTATGCAACTCCGAGGGGTATGTTTGAGCGACTTCTCAGCTACATACCCCTGACGGCCTCCTCAGAGCAACATAAGGCCTACCGAGATTCTGTCATGACAGGTGTATTTCGGGCTGCCCTTAACTCAGAATATGATTCGGCTCGCTCTCAGCTTCTTACGGATGCTACCATACCTCCTATGAAGGAAGCATACTGCAAGTTGAGCCGATTGAGTATCTTCTTTGTCACACCTTCTCAGACATCGTCGGCTGTGGCTGCATCACGTGGTAGAGGTGGATTTACTCCTTTCAGAGGATGAGGCACACACAGCAGAGGCGGTTCACGCCTACGTCAGATGTGTTCATACTGCCATCGTTCATGTCATTCAGAGGACACGTGCTACTCCAAGCATGGATTCCCACAATTAGCTCGTGTCGCAAAGCAGAGTCAGACCACTCCTGATCTTATTGATCATCGCTATGATGATTTTGTTACTCGCTGGAGAGAGATCATGCCTCCAACTGCTAGTTCTTCTAGCAACGGTCCATCAGACACTGTAACCTCTACCTCTACTAGTAGCTCAGGTATTACTCATGCATTTACTGGTCGCTCTCAACAGAACGATGTGGCAGAACCCAAGCACCGGCATTTTTTAGATATCACTAGAACTCTCCTTATACATAGTCGGGCTCCACATTCTTTTTGGGGTTATGCTATGGTGACAACTTGTTATCTCATAAATCGGATGCCCTCCAAAATTTTGGGTGAAAATGCACCATTTGATCTTTCTTTTCCTGATAAAGACCTCTTCTCTCTTATCCCACGAGTGTTTGGGTGCGTGTTGTCCTTATCCTATGTCTCGGTCATGACAAGCTCGCTCCTCGAGCTGTCAAATGTATGTTTGTTGGTTACTCCCGCACTTATAAGGGTTATCAATTTTTTGATCTTGTACATGGATAGTACTATATAAGTGGTGACATCACCTTCTTTGAGTCCATCATGTATAATTCTCCTACATGTGACATGATGAGTCCCTTTGAGTTTGAGGATGTTGCTATTCTACCATCTCCACCTACACATATACCTCAGCTTGCACTCTATGTTCCAATGCCTTCCCAGCATCCATCACGCCTTAGGTATATTCTGAAAACTTGGTTTTAGCTGATGGAACTAATGGTCTGCATGATGTACAAGATGAGGATGCAGATATACAGGTTGAGCTAGAACCACCAGCAGAGAATGATTTAGAGTGGTCCATTGCCTTATAGAAAGGCAAACATTATTGTACACGATATCCCATGGCAGGCCATGTGTCTCTTGAGTGGCTTTCACTAGGCTTCCGGAAATTTATATGGGATTATCCGTTGTTGAAATCCCATGCACATATCAAGAGGCACTCAAGGTGAGCGAACAACGTCTGTCCATGTAAGCAGAGATAGTTGCTTTACAGTCTCGTGGCACATGGACTACTGTTACATCTCCTGCAGACCTGTCTGTTGTAGGATGCAAGTGGGTGTTCACCATGAATCATCGAGCAAATGGCAGCATTGATCGCTACAATGCACGACTCGTAGCTCGTGGGTTCACCTAGACCTATGGGGTGAACTATCAGGACACTTTCTCTCCAGTAGTTCGACACTCCACTCTTCGGGTTCTCTCTATCGTTGTCACATGGGTCTGGCCTCTGTACCAGCTTGATGTGACAAATGCCTTCCTCTATGGTGATCTCAGGAGGAAGTCTACATGCAACAACCACTTGGGTTCGCTGCTGAGGGGATGTCTCAGAAGGTGTGCTGACTTCATAAGGCGATCTATGACCTAAAGTAGATTCTGAGAGCATGGTTTCAGAAACTCTCAGATGTGATAGAACAGAAGGGGTTGGTGACATACATTGCAGATTACTCCTTATTTGTTTAGATGTCCCAGAAGGGTACTGTTGCTATATTGGTATATGTCGGGGCATCATCATTACAAGGGACAACACACATGGGATTCAAGCAGCTAATGCTTTCCCGGGTCAGCAGTTTGTGACCAAGGACCTTCGCAGTCTACGCTACTTCCTTGGACTGGAGTTCACCATGAACTAACGAGGTCTTGTGATGACCCAGAGGAAGTATGTTACAGATCTCCTATCAGAGACATGTACGACAGATTGCAAGCCAACCATTACTCCCATGGACCCTAGCATGAAGTTCTATGATGAAGACACTGTTGAGGTCATCAAGAGGAGATAAATGGAGCTAGTTGGGAAACTGCTATATGTGACCATCACCAGGTCAGGCATATCTTTTGGAGTAAGCAAAGTGAATCAATTCATGGAGCAACCAAGACAAACCCTTATGTATGTAGTCCATATGATTTTGAGGTATCTGAAGACTTCACATAGCACTGGTCCTTTGTTTAGTAGAGGCGTATCCCTTGCTGTTACAACTTGTGCAGATGCAGATTATGCAGGATGTCCCAAGGACAGGAAGTCAACTTCTGGGTTTGCAGTATTTGTTTGGAATTCATTAGTATCGTGGAAGAGCAAGAAACAAACAGTTACTTGTCGCCCGATCGCGTGCTGAATCAGAGTACAGAGCTATGGCACAAGGCAACCTAGAGATGATGTGGGTTAGATCAATTCTCACTGACCTAGCCATTGAGATGCCTCTTCCTATGCACCTCCAATGCGACAACTAGACCACACTGTTCCTTGTCAAACAATCCATCCTTCCATGATTGACCAAACATATCGAGATAGACCGCCACTACACTCGAGATATGATCCAGAAGAACCTCATTTCTACATCCTATGTCAGTTCTAGTGAGTAGATAACAGATGCGCTCACCAAGGCTCTAGCCAGAGGACCCTTTCGGAGGTGCTGTTCCAAGCTGAGCCTAATCGACATCTATGCTCCATCTTGAGGGGAGTGTTGAAGAGTGTTATGTTATGTCACTGTTTTACAATAATTTATTTCTTTTGTCCGTAATATGTAATTTACCCATTAAGGTTTCTCTCTTCTATATAAGAGAACCCTTGGGCTTTATGAATAAGCACAATATTCACTTCCACAAATATTCTCACGACTTTCCTTGTTTTGGCTTTTAGATAGATGGGGAAATCTTCTTATGATGCACATTCTTCCACATGTTGCCGGTCGGAGTACTCCATGAAGGAGACTCGTTCCGATACCAGTGACAAGAGCACATATACATAACACCTGAGCCAAGCGATTAATGTTTTTCTTGAGATCATTACGTGCATTCCAGCCCTCCCGTTCCTCCTCATCAACTTGACGTAAGAGGCAATGTCCTCAGCAACCGAATATGTGTTGAGTTGATATTGTTCGTAGTGTCTTGTATTAAATGTATGAGGGAGTGCCTTCATTTTATCTGTGCAAATCTGAGCATTGCATGCTCCAGCTTGAGGGGGAGTGTTGAAGAATGTCTTAGGCAGTATTATCAAAAGGCGTGAGGTACTCCAAGGTGCCAAGGGTCCAGAAAGCCTGAGGCGCTCCAAGGCGCCAAGGGTCCAGAAAGCATGAGGCGCTAGGCGCTCTCCTAGGGTGTACGGATCCAATGCATGTTCTTCATCTTCATCATCATTATCATCATCAAAATTGATCTCACAAGCACCATCTTTAACTCCATCTTCATTCCCTTCAATCTCTTCTTGATCTTGGTCTTCATTATAACGTGATGCAATAGCTCGTCTTGAAGAAGATCCAACAATGGGTGCAACAAGACCATGTCTCATATGTTGTCATGTATATGTTCGTGTCTATGCAACTCCAGATGCCCTTGCCACATTTCCCCTTGCTAATATATCATCTTTGAAGATAAAATATTCATCTGCATCATTTGTTTCCATTTCACCCAACAACCATTCATTGACATCATCAATTTCATTGAGTGCAATCGGATCAACGATGTCTCGTAAGTTATATCGATCCTTCAAAGCTTGATTGTATTTGATATATACTAAATCTTGAAACCTTTGATGTTCCAATCTGTTTCTTTTTTTATAATGTATCTGTAAACATTCTATTGATTGTTATTGTTAAATTAGAAGAGTCTAAAGCTTGACTAAACATAAAGTTACTTACGTGCTCCAATACACTTTAATTGTGTTCACATCCTGATGAGCTACATGTCAAATTCAAAATCTTCATAGCTAGATGTTGTAAATTTGGAGCTGAACTTTCAAAAGAGCTCCACCATACCACTACATTATTAAATGAAAATGTCAGCTAAAATTTATAAAAATTTTTATGTACCAAAAATTGTAATGGTTACCTGGAGATTTTGAGCTTCTTGATCTGATTGCCATTGGATTTCCAAAAATCCTTTAGGCATTTTTATACGAGCTCAGCTCAATCATTATTTTATCTTGAATAGTTATATCACGAACCAATCTTTGTATGCACTTATACAATCCATCAATAAATCTCCCCATCAAATGCAATTGATTGGTTGCCATAATAGAACCCAAGATTCAAAAAATTCCCCGCATCACTGAATGATGAAGTTGGCATTCCCATCTTTTGTCAATAATTTGAAATATGTCCTTGTACTTATCTTCCTTCCCATTGAAGCTTTTCTCAATTGCTTCCTTTGCATGATCCATAGCTTTGTATATGTATCCCATTGATGATTTTCTTTCATTGTCAACTAGGCGAAGAACTTTTACAAGTGGTCCCATGCACTTGAGCGTATCAAGTACATAATTCCAAAATGAGGACATTAACATAATATCCCTTGCCTTTCTACCCTTGTCTTCCTTGGTCCATTTGCTTGTAGCCCATTTCTTTGAAGTAAACATGGTCCTTAAACCGTGCTTAATCGATTCAAAGAGAGAAATGTATTTGCAAATCGAGTTACCATGACAAACAAATTCCTTACCATTTGTAAACTCCCTCATCATGTTCAACAACCCAATGCGGTTGAAAATGTAACTTGCAATAGCAATGACTCTTTCGAGATTCTTCTTGATGGTCGGGATCTTTCCAATATCCTCTAGCATAAGATAAGATCGATGTAATGTGCTGCACAAGGAGCCCGGTACAAATGTGGCCTTTTCTCTTGTAAAAACATGCCTACATAGAAGTACAATGATGAAGTACCTTGAATCTAAAAACAAGTCAATGCATATAATCAATATAGGTAATTATATACTTGCAAAGACATAGTTGCTTCTGTTATCATTTATTACTTGCACCACATTTTGTTCTCTGATTTGCTCCACAAACGTATCAAGAGGCTTATATATCTTCTCTCTTGTCTTCGCATATGCAGCTGCATCGATTGATTGCACAAAAGGTAGGAAATGTCGATATCGACACCATATCGATATGGTGTTGATACGATATTTCGACGATATATCGCCAAAATATTGCCCATATCGACACACTTTTGTGAATGATCAATGATATATCGGTCCCATGTCGATATATCGTCGATATATCACGATATTTCCTACCCTGATTCCACGAACACTGTGCCTTTTGAATAGTTTACCATAAAATTGAATATGCTTCTATTTCTTTTATCTGTCTAAGCGTCAGACATAATGGAGCATCTATACTTTACCCAAGTATCTTTATGCCCGACCATCAACTTGGATTTGTATTCCTTTCCAATGCGAAGTAATGGGACTCTCAACTCATGGTACGAGGGTGCCTTCAACTAAGGTCCATACAACGCGATAGCTTGAATCATGTCCTTGAAGCATTGTATATTCGCAACATTAAATGGTATACTAGCGCGATAGAAGAAGCGAGCAATATGTTGAATAGTTCTGGGTCTCATCTCCTTATCATAATCATCTACAATGGAAGTTTGTCTCGTAGGTGCTTTTCCTTTCCATGTTGCTACTTTCTTGTCCAAAAATGAACCCATAGGTCCTTTGGCCCTTTTAGTTGGTTGTGAATGTGCATTACTCTCTCTACTTGGACAAATCCTTTTCCCATTCATAATATCATTTTCTTCTGTACTGGTATCATCATCAAAGTCAACATCATCCACTTCGAAGTTCCCGCCTTCAATGGAATCCTTTTGAGACTTCTTCTGGTTCATATATGCACGTAATTCTTCCTTTACTTCTAGAGGGCATTTCTTACAAGTTGTAGCATTCATGAATGATCCCACTTGATGTTATTTGGCTCTGTAAAATTCCACCTTTAGTGGTATTCTCACAAAACATGCATGTATCATTGTTTGTTTCTTTTCGATCTTTCAAATAATTGTACTTCCATGCGATGTCTTTTTTAGAAGCTCTTTCTTCAGGCATAGACATGTCATATCCGCTTCCTGTAGCCATTCTTATTATACATGAACATGCCAATCTTCTAAATAGTTCCAAATAAATTGAATCTCACATAATCGTTCAACTAAACAATAAATAGTATACATTATAGACATTATAGTTATTAGTTATATAATACTATAAACAATAGAGCAATATAAAATCTGTGTAATATTATATCCAAATTTTATTTTTGGTAACAAGAATATAATATATAAACTATACCCTATATGTTACAGTACATCATATGGCAAATAAAAGACATAAGTTGTTGTACAACATATAACAAATAAAAAAGGCATATGTTACTATACAATTGTACAATATATAACAAATAAAAAAGGCATATGTTACTATACATCTGATGTTACTGTACAACATATGCCAAATAAAAAAGACATATGTTATTGTACAATATGTGAAATAAAAAAGATACACGTTATTGTACAATATATGTTACTACAACATATGAGAAATAAAAAGAGGCCCAACCTATCTTATCGTACAACATATGACAAATAAAAATATGTTTCTGTGTATATGACCAACCTAATCTTATGCCCCAAAGTGTTAAAATATACTTACTGTTAATATATTGCCAATAAAAAAGACAAACTTAAAAGAGAAATGGGTGGCGATGACTCCACAAGAGACGAGGAAGCTGCTGGGGCCGAGGTGATCATAGAGGAGTTGCTGGAGCCAAGATGCGAAGACTTTGGCGACCGAAGAGTTGCCACATGAGAAAGCTATTGGAGCGGAGGTGACCGTAGATGGGTTTTGGGTGATCGCAACAGGGAAGAATGGTCCAGGGAGGTCTATCAAAGCAGGCGAAATGTTTGGGTAGGGATTCTCATTGGTCATTTGGAAAGACATCTGATTAAACCCTCATCGTTCACCCAACATAAGAGATATCCGATTAAATCGTATTGGGTCATCTCGAAGCAGAGAAAAATGGTCCAGGGAGCTTGCTGCAAGAGGTTAGGCGCTCGCCTCATGCCTTGTGCATCCCGTTTAAGCACTCGCCTTGACAACGCCTAGCCTGGGAGGGAGCGAGGCTTCAAGGCCTCGCCTCGCCTTGCCTAAGCGCCTAGGGCGCTTTTGCCAACACTGATCTTTGGTGGGTAATTGGATCTCTCAAAGATCCACCATATCCCATGTTCAGTCCCACATCATCTATTGGTGGGACTTTGGTTACAAGTATGGTTATGTAAAAAACCCACACTCCTGAGTAAGGGAGTTGAATAGAACATCTGGTCCTTCTAGGTGTTTTGTGGCTTCATCAACGTAAATTCATGTGTTCTTCCTTGTTCTTATTCAATTCTTTGATTATTTGCTTCTGCATTATATTTTTCACAATATACAAACATGCATATACATACATGTGCACATATATATGTACATATATTTATATATATCATATACACATAGATTTATACACATACAAGTAAAACACATACACATGTATATACGTATACATAGACACACACACACACACGTATACATATAATGGGATTGATCAAATTGTAATTTAGGTGTGTGGATTAGTTACACACCCATACTTGCGCGCACACATACAAGACATCAATTTCGATTTTTTGCAGTCTTGGCGCGATGGAAGAAGCAGATTAAGTGAAAAAAAATGCATCAAATGGAGGTATGCACAAAGTAGAGTCTCCGAACAAGGTTGATGATGCCACATACTTCCAGAGGTGGAATATGAAGATAAGAGGTGTATTTGGTTTGTGGTGGAATATGAAGATAAGAGGTGTATTTGGTTTGTAGCTGTGGAAGACGATGTAGATGAGATTGATTGATGTCAAAAATCTAAGCAAACATAGCTCTGCAAGAAAGATATTTGATCAACAGATTTTTTTTCACATGTTTGCAAAGCTATTGTTAAAGAAATAATTTCATTAGTTGGTGGATAAATGATTGTGGGATTTTTTAGGAGAGAGGCATGACTACAATGGTGCGTTATTTTAGGGCTTTATGGTTGAGTGATGACAAACGAAGTTGGGCTTGGGGAGACGTGGACTAGTGCAAATTTAGGAAGAAGGTGTGTTTAGTATGACGCTTCCAATGATGGCTATATACGATGATATGGTTAATTGGGATGAGGGTTGATATGGGTGTAAGTCATTTCGATACAATGAATAATGCATTGCATCATCCCTTCCACAGATTCCTATTGGCAACCTATGCACACGCAAGTTGAATATTATTTTTAGTGGAAAGCATCGACTTCAACATAACCAACATTCTCCCCTCATAAATATGCCTAAAATCACGTTTCTAAACCACTTTCACATTTTTACTAAAGAGACATGAGAAGGGAATGCAATAGGAGAAGAATGCCATTGGGATCAGTTTTTCTCTTAAGATATCAAGACTTTGTCCTCGTAATGGTGCTAGAATTAATATATTTGGGCTTAGTTGCTTGATAGATTCTTATTGCAGACAAGTTGGAAATAAGGTTTAAGAAAGCGAAGCACATAATGCAATCGAGTAGATGCATTTTTTTGAAAGGTAACTATCTCGGTTTCATATATGAAATTTATATAGTCTTTGAAAAAGACTTCCTTCCATAAGAAACAAGGCTTGCTATCTTTGGGATTTGACGTTACTCAATATTTTAGTGGATTGACTCTATTATAGAAGTGCATTCCTTAATTTTATTTCATATGATGAGATAAGTACACAATTCTTATTGCCATTATTTTTTTATTCCAATTAATCAGAAACCTGGTCGAATGATCTACACACGCTCTATCTGTATAAAGAGAAGGAGGTGTAGTGTCATGGATGACTAGGATAGGAGGTTTAGATGGAGCGGGACATACCTCCTCCCATTGATGTATATGTATAGATCTCTGAGGGCATTCCATTCTGTCTAGGGAGCCGCTGGAAAAGTGGGCATTTCCGAAATCAACCAGCGACCTCCCCGTATCTCCGGCCTCCCTCTTTATACGCATCTTTGATGCCCTAAATGACTACCAGCTCTTCCCGCGCATTCTAGTAATTAGTTCCGCTCATAGGAGCCCCGTGCTTTAGAGAGGTCAGTTCCGCGCCTTTATTCTCCACTAAGAAAAATGCTTCGCCACTAGATATCTGGGGCTCAGGATTCCTCAGATAGTCGCTCCAGACTCAAAGCCAAGCCAAAGTCACTATAGGCTAGCCGTTCCTCATTCCGGAACTGCGCTGCCTTTCATCAGTCCCATCATCAGATGGCAATGGTGTCGGAAGCCTATAATGTAGTAGGATAGGACCACTCGCACTCGCAGGAAGTTCCGGGCGCACGTAGCCCAACCAGCATGCAGTGCTATTTGAAAGAGGTCGAGGACTGCTAATCCTGAAAGGCTGACTTGTGAGAAGGTTGATCCCTCCTGACTCGTCTGAAATATGAGAAAGATGATAGGGTCTCGAGAGGATGACTAACAAAGGCAAATATCATACATAGGCTAGGGCGACGAGGCTAACTCCATAAATGCATTGGCTGACTCCACTTTTGCTCCCGTTCCTGACGATATCCGTACATTCTTATCAGGGACAAACTAGCTCTAGCTACAGAACCAGGGGCGGACTTGCTTCGTGCCTTTTCTCACTTGTTTACGGGTATATGTATTATGAAAAACTTGCCGGGATTCGCTTAGTTCACCTCCTCTTGGTTGGCGCCGTTTTGGTGATGGTCCCCTTTCCTGCTGAAAGATCGTTTCGTTCCGGTGGGCCCCTGATCTATTAATAGAGGGAGCAAAAAAGGGGCTTGCCCCCCCCCCCCCCCCAGAAATTTTGGTCGAAGTTTAGACCGCTCACAGTAGTTCTACCTATAGAAAAGATCATGAAAGAGGCGAATAGAATGGTACTCGAATTCGTTTATGATCCAGAGTTTCCAGACACATCACACTTCCGCTCGGGTCGAGGCTCGGCCCTCAGACGAATCAAAGAAGAGTGGGGAACTTCTTGCTGATTTTTGGAATTCGAGGTCAGGAAGTGTTTTCACACCATCGACCGACATCGATTCATCCCAATCTTTAAGGAAGAGATCGACGATCTCAAGTTCTTTTACCCCATTGAGAAACTGTTTTCCGTCGGACGACTCGTAGGAGGTGAGAAGGGCCCAGACTCCGTCGCTCACAGTATACTACTATCGGCCCTATTAGGCAACATCTACCTAAACAAGCTCGATCAGGAGATAGGGAGGATCTGACAGAAACACGAAATTCCTCTTGTTCATTAACAAATCAAATGATTGATATGATTTGAAATAAAATTCCTTGTTATTGAAGCAAGAACACGCCCCATTTTTATTTCTGTAAGTGTTATTTATTTATTATTATTATTTTTAGCAATTTACTTATTGAATAAGACATTATCCTATTCTTTTATTTATTATTTATAGTGAAACAAGTTGGGAAGACATTGTCAATAAAGAAATTTCCATCCAAGATTTAGTAGTTGGTCCATTCTCATCCTCGGTAAAGTCCATCATGTTGTAATAGAAATAAACATGAACATGCACGATTGGTACATTCCAAAATAACTCTTACTTAAACATCTTTACCCTTCACCATGAACCCCATTTCTTTTGATTTTCTGGATCGAATTAACTCTTCTATTCTAGAAGAAAGCGTGGAAGGAAATATCGCGATATATCGCCGATATATCGATATCGAGATAAGACCGATATCAGTATCGATATGGCGATATATCATCCTTTTCAGGCCATTCCTTCACAAAAGTGTGTCGATATGGGCAATATTTCAGCGATATATCACCGATATATCATTAAAATATCGTATCAACACGGTATCGAAACGATATCGATATCGATATTGCCTCCCATGGAAGAAAGGAACATAAGATCCATGAATTTAGGAACTTTTGCTTGCATTGTATTATTTGGTATACGTACCAGGACCAATAACATTCGAGATTATGCAGAATTACGTACGAAAGATCCTTTTTTTGCTTTCTCTTTAGCCCTATGTCTCTTACTCCTAGGGGGTCTTCCTCCACTAGCAGATTTTTTTTTCAAAATAAAAATCTATCTATTCAGATGGCATGCATGACTGTATTTCTTGGTTTCAATATCATTAGATGTCTTACAATTAGAATCCCTTTTTTCTCCGACCTGGTTCGTCCACCATTGCGAACTCCGGTTAGATTCAGACATGATCACTTTTGATTTCTTTTATTTATTGGGAGAACCCAAGCACTCTTTTGCGGATCCATGCAAAGTTACAGATTGGTAGTCGACACTCGGTCAGTGGGGTTACTGATTAAGGATTAATCGACAATCGGATGACTAATCGGATTTAATCGACCACAAGTTGATTTTGAATTTTTTAATTATTTTAAATATATAAATCTATTTTATACATATATTCTTATATATTTCATAGATTTGTATATTTTCTATACTATTATAATGAAATAAAATAAGTAATTGACTTTACATATAACATTAAGACTATTAGTATAAGTTTGATTTTAAAAAAAATAAAAAAAATAAAAAAGCTCTACGTAAAAGTCGGTCGATTAGTCAACTGACTAGGCCGATTAGTCCTCCCGATTGGTCGAATTGACCGACTAATGGCTGGCTAGGCCTAGTCGAGTCGGCTACCCCCCGACTCGACTAGTCGGAGCTATTAGTCGACTTAGTCGGCTGACTTTTACAACAATGGATACATGGTTGGAGTACTGGTCTGTCACGCCAGAAGTTGTGGATTTGATCTCGTTTTCCCGTTCGTACTACTTGCTTCGGGTTCGGTTTCGCATTCAGAAAGCGGGTTGAGAATACCTTGGTCCTGTAAGCTCTCTTTTTGCCATTAAAAGCGATGATTCCGTTATCCTAATAGTTGGGAAATGCCATACTTCCAGGAAAAGCTCGAACAACCTTCAACAAAAGGATACCTGTACCTGAAATCAACACATGTGGGTAGGTAGACAATACATAGGGGCGCGAGACAACATTATCTAAGGAACTTGGCAAAATAGCCCCTAACTTCGGGAGAAGAGGTATTAGGATATCCTGAAAATGAATAGTCCAATCAATGAATCTTCTTCCCTTTTTCTATCCAATCAGTTTATATTCATTAATATTATAAAATAGAAAGCTAAAAATCCTTTATTTTTGCAACCCAATCACTCTTTTGAATTTGTAATGAATTCTATTATTAGTATGTTGTTTCTTCTACAGATACATCTGCACTCCATAATAGAAAAATAGTTAGGATTAAAAGAATGGACGATCTTTTCGTGGAAGAACCCCTCCCCCCAATTAGGCACTAATTTATTTTATTAAATTATGGTATACTTGAAATAAAAAGCCCCTTTCTCGTATTTGTCCTCTAGTGCATTGACATGATAACAATATTGAATTCTGTAATCAAAGAAATATATTGCAAAATAGATTATAAAAAAACTTCTTCTTTGTGGCGTAAATGAATAGCAATTTCTTTTTATAAAAGCTAACGAGAAAAATATATCGGAAATATTGGTAAAATAGTAAGGTCTCCCAACTACATTTCATGTCTAAATCTAAATAAAACAAAGAGTGGTAGCAAGTTCTAAAGAATCAATTAATTGATTCATGATTAAATCTCCCCACAATGTATTTTATCAGAATTTTAACTAAGCGAGGGATTAAATGATATAGTTAATTTATGATCCTATCCCAATTTTTCTTTTGCTAGACCCATAACTAAAAATCCTACTTTTTTACGATTATGAGGTTTATTCGAATATGGAATCCATTATGGAAATATAGTATCCCGCTTTTTTTACTCCCCAAGTCTTCGAGGCATTTTGAATTCGAGAAATTTGATTGGAGCAGGTGCTATCAGAGAGCAGTTAGTCGATTTAGATTTGTGAATTATTATAGATAATTCATTAGTACAAATGAAGGAATTAAGAGATGAAGAATCCACTGGGAATAAATGAGAAGATAGAAAAATTTCTTCATAGTTAGAAGGTGGCGCGGAATAATAGACAAGCGACCTGACCTTTGAAGAAAAGGGGTAGAAGGGGGACAGTCTTTGTTAGAAAATAGGAAGCGGAAGCGAAATTGATAAACATAGAATAAGAACTAGAAAGATAAACTTGGAACACAAGAATTTTACGTGGAGCCCTACTCCCTAAGGAGTGGGATGAAACCACGGGAGAAGCCCTCAAAGGGGCGGATTTTGCATTCCTATTTCTCATGGGATACAGGAGGTCTGGGGCTCCTTATATAGCCTCCACAGAGCCTCCAAGTCCCACCACTGGTAGATGTGAGACTAAACTCAGTGATGGGGTATATAGACCCTGGAGGGATTCATTTACCCACCTATTACATAAGTGACGCATGCTCCAATACTCTAACACTCCCCTCAAGCTGGAGCATGCAATGCTCAGCTTGGACAAACAGAAAGAAACTCAATTCAATACATGACACTACAGATAACATCAACTCAACGCGCACAACTGTCGGCTACTGTCGAGGACGTTGCTTCTCATGACGTGCATGTGAGGAGTATGAACGGGCTGGAGTGTGAAACTGGGTCTCTCCCATCTGGCTCAGAGGATGGTACTCTACTCTGGAGTACCTATTACCACATGAAAACCCTTGCCCACTTGGCATAGGGAATGGCCCTCTACTCTGGAGTCCCTATGGCTCACATGAAAACTCTGCCCGACAAAACAAGAAAAGAATGATGGGGATCATGACAAATGATGGCATGCGTCGTCGTCAAGTCTGAACAACTGTCAAACTGTAGAGTCTGGAATCTGTATCTGGAGAAATTGGATAATCTAGCCTGTCTGGAATTTTGAATCTGAAATCTGGAACATACATGTGACTCTACACCATACTCCCCCTTTCTCCCATACTTGTCAGAAAACAATCACATCGACAAAGTTAGGAGAAGACAAGATAATACATAAACGTGGGAGAAAATAAAACATCGCAAATGCCGATTTTATTTTTTTAACATTTTTTGCAATTTTTTTAATCTTGCATACAACTTTTCTTTGTACGCACCTTTTCTCATTTCTTTTTCTCTCTTTTTTTCATAAATCTTTTGCGTACGATTTTTTTTAATTGTACGCCCTTTTTTTCCGATCGAGCTGAGCCCCTAAAAACCAACATTTTCTTCTTTTTTTTGCAAAAAAAATCAGCCCACATCTGGGCCCAAAACCAAGCCCCTTCCCCCTTTTTCTTTATGACCTTTCTCTCTCCCCCCTTTTTTTTTAAAAACAAGCCTCTCTACCCCTCCCCCTTTTTCTAACTGTTTTTTTTCAAACTAGGCACGGCCCACGTGCGTACAAACAAAAAATGCTTTTTTTAAATAAACCCGCAAGGCTCATTTAGTGTTCACCATCGACTGGGAACCCCTCTTTTCCCTGTACTGCCTCCGATGGAGGGACTTGCTCACTCGCGGGCACCGCCAAGAGAAGCTGGAGATGGGAGTGCTCCGCCGCCTGCCGCCTGGAGCTCTTGGAGATGAAGGATGCCGCATGGGGCTTTGTTGCTCGCACGCACGCGGTCGATGCACCGCGTGAGGCGATGGAGGGTGCGCGTGGGGATAGGGCTTGCATGGGGATGCTCCTCCTCCCTTGCGCAATTGGTGCTGCTGGAAGATGTTTCGCCCGCTAGGGTTCCCATTTGGAATCTGATGCCTGAAGAACGAGAGCCGTGGTTGGAAGAGAGTGAATCACGGGTTGAGGCATCACCAATCTGGAGGGTGCGATCTGAAGCCACGCAAGATGATGGGGAGGTGCGCGCGGTGGAGGGGGGTCCCTACTAGTGCCGCCTACGGCTGCGACAAGATAGGGGGTTCGTTTGCGGCTTGGGTACCATGGGAAGATGCGACCTCGCGCTTGGAGCGATGGAAGACGCTGGAGCGTGGACGGCACGTCGCCTGCGGACTTCTAGTTGGGCGTGCCATCTTCACGAGTGAAGGGAACGACCGCCATCTGAGATATGGAATGGCGCCGCATGGGGTTCGACGAACTGGTCAGAGCTGGGTTTCGTCGCCTGACACACCGCAGGAGAGATGAAGCGGTGCGTGGAGGTGATGCGGCCCAAGGGGCGACTGCAGCCTATAGATGTCGTCTGGGCGCGCGATGGGGCTTTGCTTAGAGCTCTTGGATGCACATGGAGGACCAAAGATTATGCGGCTAAGTAGATCCTGGAGGTTGCCGTTGTGAAACCCTAGAGCTTGATCTTGAGCAACCTTGAACATAAACTTGAAAAAAATCTTCACGAATAATCTTCAAGAAAAATAATTAGGGGTTCAGTAGAAACCCTACAATTGTATCTCGAATCTCGAACACAAAAATACATAACATAAAAATCCTCGAGAAACGAACCTGCTCTGATACCATGTTAGAAAATAGGAAGCAGAAGCGAAATTGATAAACAGAGCATAAAAACTAGAAAGATAAACTTGGAACACAAGAATTTACATGGAACCCTACTCCCTAAGGAGCGAGATGAAACCACGAGAGACTCCCTCAAAGGGGCGGATATTGTGTTCCTTTTTCTCGTGGGATACAAGAGGTCTGGGGCTCCTTATATAGCCTCCACAGAGCCTCCAAGTCCCACTACTGATAGATGTGGAAGGATCCATTTACCCACCTATTACATAAGTGATACATGCTCCAAATACTCTAACAGTCTTTTCAATATTTTGAGGGATTCTCTCAATTATGGGAAAAAATAAACATAAAACAAATAGAAAAAGATGACCGTGTCATTTCAGATGCAATTCTCTAACCTCTGAGCGAAGCGAGCTCAGAATTATATCTTCTACCAAAACGTTACCAGGGATGTAGAAGTTATTTTGAAGGAACAACTGTTTCTACTTCAGGAACAAGCATAGTTTATAGATGTCTTATTCTTATTCTATTACTCCTTTTTTACATTTATTTTTAGTGAAATAAAAGAGTTATTATTGGTGAATGTCTTTGATTCAACGATCAATATTACTAGAATGGCAACTCCCTTTATCATGCCAACTGGAAATGTTTTTATCTCTATCATTTATAATGGTGTCATCATTTTCATCAATATACCCAATGGGATCAAGACTACATTGATTTATTTAACTCACATCCGTGTTTTTACTCATTGTTAAAGGACATCGAATCAAACCACTATTTTTTCATAAATTCTTATTGTCCCTTACTTGAAAATACAAGAGATAATAGTTATTCGATGAATAACGAATATATATTGATTCGATTATTAGGATCATTAACTAATAACGTATATATTGAAATAAATGGTTCTCTTTGCGTCGATATCCTATGAATCGATTAAATATTGGCCTAATAAATATATGAAAAACAGAAGATTTACAATTGATATTTCAATTTCTTTCACTTTACTTTTTACAATATATATATATATATATATATAATATTTATGAAAGATTAATTGGTGAAAAAATTACGTACCATGAGTGCTAATTCGATAAAGGTTGCATATATGTGACATGGGAGGTATGTAGAGGAGGCATGTTTATTATCACGACCTTAAATATCGGTTTCGGTCACCATTTCGGTGATCGACCGAAACAAAATTTCAGTCGAATTTCGGTCAAAATTCGACTGTAATTTCGATCATTTTGTACTAGGGCCCTCCATATTTTGGACATTTTGGCCATTTTAGCCGAATTTGAACAGGGGGAACATTGATGTAAATGGCACATACATAATAGGCTCATTTGTCAGCGATGTATTTGGGGTGGGGAAGTTGGTGCTGGGAAAAGAACATTTTTACATCTTACCTTGTTTCAAATTTGACTGTGGTGAACACACAAACATTTGTGTTCATTGCCCATCTTGGATGCACAATTTCGTCTTTGAACGTACAATTATCAAAAGCCACTACAATTATCAAAAGCCACTCCTAGTTATTGGCATCACGGTAAATGAATGTGATGTTTTTTTTTTGATCAAAAAGAGGGAGATATCCCGAGGCGGGAGTCACCAGACTCACCACAACAACATTTCATAATAAAACGATAGAGTACATTACCGAGAAGCTCAAAAATTGTAAAGAGCATTACAATGTGACGCAATATTCTCCGAATAGAACCTCTGATTTTTAAAGATCAGATCATTCCATCCAGCCCATATGGCCCAAAGCACAACAAACGGCTTGGAACAATCATCCGACAAGTCCATACCCACTGTGTGAACCGATCTCCTAAACGACTCTAACCCGTTGGCCGCCACCCATGTGATCCCCGTCTCCCTCCAAACTTGCGCCGATGACGCGCAACCGAAGAAAATGTGGTCGGCATCCTCAACTGGGCCCTCACACCTGTCACAACGTGTGTTTGCCAAGCCAAACAATCTCCCCTCCTTGCTTTATCGCATAAACGATTTCTTCTTAAACACCACAGGAAAATCTTCACCCTGTTTGGGATCCTGGCCGCCCAAATTACCTTCATGTCCTGACACAGCTCCTCGTCTCGAACCATTGCCGACCCCCTCATCGCATCATATGCTTTCTTAACTAGGAATCTCGTCCCTTCCCATTCAAAATGGTCCGCCTCCTAAGACAACTCCCTTGGTGGAGGTATCTCCGCCAGCATCCTCATAAAGTCCACCATGCGTTGCTCCGACATATCCGAGACGAACAACGGTGCCTACGAGCCAGAATTCGCCACCTGAGCAAGAAGGGCATCCTTCGTTGCCGCCAAAGCCAACAGTCTAGGGAACCACCTCCCAAGAGCACCCTTCCCCGTCCAATCGTCAATCCGAAATCTAAAAACCTGGCCGTTCCTCACCCTAGGACGTAAATTTGGTGCTATAGTCGGTAAGACGACACAGATCTCGACCCATAGCAGCGATTCGAATCTCTTTCTGCCAGCCACCAACTCTCCCTTGACACCATATATACTCCTCAATACTCTGGCCGCCAGCGAGGTCGAGGAGCCCCAAATCTGAGTCACCCACTTGACCAACAAAGCTTTGTTCATGTGTTCCACATCACGAATCCCAAGGCCTCCATCACGAAGGCCCTTTGTAACATCTTCCCAGCTCACCAGATGCAACCCGGATCTCTGTTGTCTACATCCGACCAGAAGAAGGTCCTCATCAAAGACTCAACCTTCTTTCTGACCCCAACCGGCATCAGCCGAGTCGAATAGAAGAATATAGGGATGGCAGCGAGAACATGTTTAAGGAGGGTCAACTTCCCTCCCCTAGATAAAGCGACCACCTTCCATCCAGCCAATCTCTCCTCCATTCTGCGCACCACCCTGTCCCAATCCGACTTCCTTAATCTGCCATCCACCAGCGACAAACCCATGTAGGAAATAGGGAGGTCCCCCAAGGGGTATCCTGCCCACTCCGTGAGTCTGTCGTGCTCCGCGTCGTCCATCCCGAAGCTAATCACCACCGACTTGTGTCTGTTGATCTCAAGACCAGAGAGACTGCCAAAGATATCGAGCAGGAGCGTTGCGTTGCGGTTCTGTTCGTGCGATGCCCCAAGAAAAAGTAGCGTATCATCTGCATACTGAAGCAAAGGGATAGATATATTCCCCAGCTAGAAGCCCTCGCACCACTCAGCCTCCACCGAGCGCCTGAACATGACCGTCAAACAATCCGCCACCAGAACAAAAGAGCATAGGAGCCAGCGGGCATCTCTGACGGACCTCCCACTGAGGCTGGAAGAAACCTCCCTCTGGCTTGCCGTTCACCAAAATAGAATAGGAGGATGTAGTAACACATCTCTTCATCCAATGTATCCAATCCTCCGGGAACCCCCTCTGCCGTAGAGACGTCCACAAAAATCTCCAGTCGACGCAGTCATATACTTTGGTGTAGTCAATCTTCCAGAGCATCCCGTTCTTCCTCGTCCGCTTCCATTCAAGGCAGATCTCCGACACCATGACAAGACCCTCCGCCATTTGATGCCCCAGAATGAATGCGGACTGCCCCTGAAGTACTATCGAGTCCCTAACCACCTTAAGTTTGTTCGCCGCCTGTACTTTTGCCACTGCCAGATAGATTGAGTTGGAAATCGCTATCGGCCTGAAGTTGTCCACCTTCATTGGATTCTCCTTCTTGGGAAGGAGGAAGATCAACGCCCGGTTAACTTTCTCGAAGGCTCTGTTGTCATCCGTAAATTCGCTAAGTACCTCCAGAACTTCCGCCTTCAATATATCCCAGAACTCACGATAGAACAACAGAGGAAAGCCATCAGGCCCCGGAGGCCCATCCGCATTCATCCCCCAAACAACCCTCCTCACTTCCTCCTCGGAGAAGTCAGCTAACAAACTTTCCGCTTGCCCGACGATCAAAGACTCCACCCCTGTTCCCAACCATCCCCACCCTTCCCCTTCCCCCTGTCTCCTACGCGAGGACTCCACGAAGTGGCTCCACAAAGCGTCACCAATCTGCCCCTCCCTCGACACCCTCACACCCCCAATCTCAATCTCATGCAAAAAATCCATTCTCCTCTGGTCGGACGCCATTGAGTGAAAAAACCTTGTATTGGTGTCACCTTCGTTCAACCACTTCTGCCTCGATCTTTGTCTCCATTCCATCTCCTTTCTGTCCTCCAACATCAGCTACTCAAGCAAGCCCAGCCTCTCTGCCATCTCCTCCTGATCCAAGCCCTCTCATCATCCATGCCATCCAACCTCACCACCCCCGCCTCGACTTCTCCTCTCCTGGCCCAACGCCGGGGCTTAACCTCCCTCCCGAAGGTCGTAAGGAAAGACCTGAGGGACTTCAACTTTGCCGCAAACCGCGAGACCGCCGAGCTCATCGGAGCCCAACTTCTCCATCGTTCATCAACCATCTCCCTAAAACCATCTTCTAAGAGCCAACCCCACTCGAAACGGAAGACAAACCTGCTTCTCCTCTCCTCACCGGACGACCAGAGGATAAGAGTGTGGTCAGAGTACGCTCGTGGCAACGCCCAGGCCCGAGCCAGGGGAAACGCCTCCGCCCCCTTAGGTGATAACAAGAATGGATCGAGTCTGGAACGCGACCTCACATTCCGTCAGGTGTATGCACAGCTGGCCGTGTCAACAATGGATAAGCCCAAGAATTGGACCATTCCTCTGAAGGCCTCTGAGCCTGGATCTCTCCTGCCTCCCAGCTGCGGTCTGTCCTCAGGAAGTAGAGTAATATTCAGGTCTCCACCAATGATCCATATCCCAACCGCGGGCTCTGCGCCTGTCCTCCAGCTCCGCCGCCACGGAACCTCTCATGGATCCAATCGGTTCGTAGACGTTCGTTACCAAGAAGCTGAGTCCATCTGCCATCCTTCTCAAAGCCACCAACATGCAGAATGATGACTTCAAAACCCCCATCAGCTCAAACTTATCGCTCAACCATCCAGTAAGGATACTCCCCGAGGCACCCTAGGCCTCCAGCTCAACCATCTCAAAACGATCCCCTCCTCCCAGTGCTCGCCTGACTTTGAGCTCACACCCAGACAACTTCGTCTCCTGGAGCAAAAAAAATGTCCACACCAGCCTCCTTCAATAAGGTCTTAACCCCCAGCCGTTTGTCGGGGCGGCCCAACCCCATGACATTCCAAGAGAGTATCTTCACTAAGGGACATCCTGTCTTAACTTCTTTGGAGGGATCACACCTGAAATAAGGATGAAAGACCTTGGTGCTTGTGGCAGGATGGAAGACCTTGGTGCTCAAGGAAGATGGGGTCTTCGGGATTTTGAGCTTGGGGGAGATGATCAGAGTTCTTTTGGTGAAATTGGTGACTTGCATTTGGGGTAGGTGGGTTGGATTTGTTGTATAGGATGATTCATTCAATATATGGGGTTTTATGGATCGCGATGTGCATGTTGGTGCAGTGAACATGCTCTCGAACTTTTCGAAGGGCATCTATTCTATTCTTTCTCGTGTTGCCTCGCTTATGAAACCTGACTTGGGGGATGGCATTAGATTCCTCTTTTGGATTGATGATTGGATGAGAAATGGCACACTTGGTACTTGTTTTTCCCGCTTGCTTGCCTGGTAGCTGATGTGAATTGCCCTGTGAAGGAGTGTCGGGAGACTGACAGCTGGTTTTCTTTATTCGTGGCAACTTGATGGATCATCGTGCTTTACTGATTTGTTGCTTCTTTTGGAGGTCCTTCCTGAGATTGATTGGTTATCTGGCACTCCGAGCCATTGGACATGGGTGGATGGGCATTTCACAACGAGGTAGGCATACATGGCTTCTACTAGGCTACGGTTTTTGACCTTGGGGTTGCTTCAGATTAATACACACAGATCTGGTGTTGCAAGTTGCCATTATGGATTCAAAGATTCATTTGGCTCATGAGGAGGGGCCTGCTTTTGTATGGCGGGCGTAGATCTAGGTTTTCCACGAACATTGATGGTATGTGTCAGTGATGTGCTGTGTCAATGAAGGACATTGAACATCTATTCTTTCGATGCATTGTTTTGAGGGAGACTTAATCTGCGTCTCGTGTTGACTCGGTGGCAACCTGGGACGGATGTGACATGTTTGGGTACAGGGGTGGTCCTGCTAAGGTTTGGGTCACTGCTATTTTGTGGCCTATATGGCTGGTACATAATGGGGTCATATTCCGGGAGAGAGACTGTATATGGAGAAGGTTAACATGCCAAAAGCTTCTGTGCTTATTGATCTTTGTAGTTATGAGCTGATTTTGTGAATATATAGAAGTTTTTTGGGTGGATGCCTTTAAGGCGTCACACCCCTTTTCCTAAAAAATCATCCCAAAAGGAATTATACTTAAAAAAGAGGCTGTGGACGGGATTCAGTTGATGCAAACACTCAATATTCCGGGAGAAAGACTGTATATGGAGAAGGTTAACATGCCAAAAGCTTTTGTGCTTATTGATCTTTGTAGTTATGAGCTGATTTTGTGAATATATAGAAGTTTTTTGGGTGGATGCCTTTAAGGCGTCACACCCCTTTTCCTAAAAAATCATCCCAAAAGGAATTAAAAAAAGAGGTTGTGGATGAGATTCAGTTGATGCAAACACTCAATATTCCAATATTTTTGAGCAAATTTACAAAATCATGAGTTGGTTGCATCTGAGACAGTCATTATGTTATCCAATCTGAGTTTTCTGAGTCTGATTGGGTTGGGGTGGAACAAAATTTGTTGCAACAGTTTTGGATGGATCTGCTTTTCTTCTATGTTATTCTTTTGACGTTTTGGTACATCGGGTAGATGTTGATGGCAACAGTGAGATGTATTCAGGCTTGAATATATGTACTAATCCCTTGGTGCTATACTGTAGGATGATTGCAGTTTTTTTGGTAAGCACTTAATTACCTAGATTATTCCATGCAATCAGAAGCTGAACATGAGCCAAAATCTTGTGCTGAACCTGCTGGTTGAGATGCAGCAGTTTTTGGATATCTGTGTCTGATCTGAGAGCATAGCTGTTTCATAAGATATTTGCATTCGTATGCTTTTAAAAGCACAGGCATGTATATATCACTTTGATGTGGTGCTCTATCGCTATAATTTCAATGCTACTAAATTATTGGGATCTTCTGGGCCACCATTTGGCTGTATCTCACGTGACCAATCAGTTGCAACAAAGAAACATAATTGGACGCAGTTTTTTTTGAAGGCATAATTAGTCATGATGTTATTTTTTTTCGTCAATAAACATAATCAACATGTTAACTGCTAATGCAATTTTCTTTTGAAAGATTTTATTGGATATCTGAAGCAAGGTTTATTGACATGATAATTTCTGAACTTGAAATGTTATACATGCAGGTAGTTTTGAAAATTATCAAGTACTGCAAGGAATTCTCACCTGCATTGGTCACAGGGCAACTTCTTGGTCTGGATGTTGGAAGCGTCCTTGAAATCACTAATTGCTTTCCCTTCCCTGTATAATTACTCATCATTTTTTTATTATATGATGTTTAATCGAAAGTCAAAACTTGTTGCATGGTTTTAAATTGTGCGTAACACTGTAGATTAGAGAAGAAGACGAGGAGATTGAAGCAGATGGCGCGAACTATCAGCTTGAAATGATGAGGTGCCTGAGGGAGGTGAATGTTGACAATAATACCGTAGGATGGTATGTTTGATCTCTACTTAGGGCTCTTTTGCCACTTATAGTATGCATGCACAAATAGATACATGAAGCTAGTGTAAGCATTATGCCATGTAGTAGTAAATGGTGATTGCCATTGCCAATGACATCCATATGCCAGTTTTTTGACCTTTTTAAAAGCAACTGTCTCACATAGAATGTGTAACATTTACTCTTATGCTCTAGAAAGAATGTTTCTTGTTAGTTGTCCTTTGACCATCTATGGGATAAGTGCAATATGGCTAACATTTCATTATTTCGGACACAAACATGCTTACCACAGGCAGTTTATCTATTTTTCAATGTTTTGTTCTTTTTCTAGAAGAAAATTTACATCCAGGAACAGGCTGAATCAGAATTCATCCTCTATTGCACTCTTTATCTACATTCAAGACTTTAAGTTGAAACTGTCTCTTGTTTTTTTGGTGATAAACTATTGAAATTCTGCCTGCTTCTGATGGTATGTCTACCAGAAATGAGTCGATAGTCATCTGTATGAGAACAGGATGTTGCGGTTGTAAATTCTGGATTTTTGTTATTGTCTCGTGTTTGCCTCAGCCAGCCATTAATGATACGGGAGTTTCTTGCAAATTCAATATAGATCCTAATGTATTTGTGAATAGGAGAGATATCAACATGGATATAGGCCATTCTCTTATTTGCGTCATGCTTCTCTTTTCTGCCAAGCCTGTTGTTGATGGTTTTTCCCAGATGGTTCATAATTATTCTTTCACTAGTAATTTGATTTAATAGCTCAATTATCTTTGGGATTATGGATAATAAGTTGGTTTCTCTAATGTTTTAAATTATAAGTTCTACTTTTTAGAAGAATTCTCTATTATGCAGGTACCAATCAACATTATTAGGATCTTTTCAGACGGTTGAATTAATAGAGACATTCATGAACTATCAGGTAAGAGTTGTTTTTAATTTATGTAGATTAAAACTTGACGAATTTGTCCAATTGTGTACTTTAGTTTTATAGCATCAGCTATGTGATTTTCCTAACTAGCGCCTCTAAATTCTACTACGTCTTAAGGGCCATGCTGTATTATACAATGTTTTTTACTAGAACTTACTAGAATTTTCTCATAGCATGATCTCTTTTACTTCTTTAGACTTTACGGTAGTATTGGCATCCAGTTGTGATGGGACCGAGAGAGAAAGATGGAAAACCAAGTATCCTTAATGAAATAATTTGGATCTTTTTGGATTATTGAAAGGGCCCTGTGCAATTTTACTTTCTTTTAAAGATACATGTAGAGGCTTATGTTATGTTATGGTGTACCGTTTCTCATTTTCTATTTTTCTCTTAGACCTCTATGTAATTTACCCACGGGTTCTTTTTTATAAGAGAGCCCAGGGTTCTATGGAATAATAATTCACTCTTTCGCTCTAACATTGTATTAGAGCGGGGTTCCTAACCCTAACCCTAACCCTAATCCTGCCGCCCCTCCTCTCCCCTCCCCTTTCTCTCTCTCTCTCGCTCTCTCTCGGTGGCCCTGCCGTAACTCCAAGGCACTGCCGACCCCACCAGCCTTCCGCCAGCGCCTCCAGCGGCTCCGACTGCCGCAAACCTGCCAGCGACAGCGCCTTTAGTACCCCCACCCCCCGACGGCAACCGTGCCTCCTGCTGCCAGCCCCTAGCGTGCCTCCAACTGGGCCCGCAGACCTCCTGCCGACCCCACATGGCCTGCAAGTTCCATCCCAACTCCGCTAGCTCCTGCAAGTGATGGATTTGAGTTCATAAACCTCTACGTATGCGCTCAAATCCTATGAAGTCTCTGTAGACACCGAGTTTTTTAATCTACGATCTCCAGTTTTTCGTCTCCGGCAGGATGTTAGAAAGTAAGGTTGATATGCCCTCCATAGGCGCGTTTAAGGGTCCCGCGTCGATAGTCAAGATGGATGGGACGAATTATGAACTCTGGGCTATGTAGGTCATGAGTCTCATGAAGTCGAATGGTAAGAAGCATATACTTACCGAGGATGAGCCGGCAGAGAAGACTGGAATCTATGCCTCCTGGGAGGCTGATGATTCTTATGCCAAGGTGTGGCTATTAGGAACGTTGTCGATGGAGATCGCCAATGATGTCCTCCATCAACCCATTGCCAAGGCGATGCGGGATATTCTGGCTACAACACATTCATAGGTGCGGAACGAGACCAAGATGCTACAGTTGCAGCATGATATTTTCACAATGAAGCAGAATGGGCGGCTGCTCCACTCGTTGTACACGTCCTTGCGTGGGATGTTTGAGAAACTGTATAGCATCATTCCGCTCACCGCCACTCCAGAGCAACAGAAGACCTTTCGTAATGCTACCATGGTGGGAGTACTACTCGCGACACTTGATCCTGAGTACGAGGCAACCCGCTCCCAGATACTTGCCGATGCTACTATTCCTCATATGGAGGAAGTGTACCGGAGGCTCAGTCGTATCTCTGTTTCTTCCAGCACTGCTACTCCACTTTCTTCGACGATGGCAGTATCGCGAGGGAGAAGTGGTTCGTCTTCCTTTCGCGGCCGTGGACCTCGTGGCCGAGGAGGTCGTGTTCGTCAGACGTGCTCGTTTTGTCATCGCACAGGTCACTCAGAGGACTCATGCTATTCTAAGCATGGGTTTCCAGCCTCGGCATGTGTAGCCGAGCATGCCACATCTCCGTCGGCATCCACTTCAGATCACAGGTTCGAAGAGCTTGTTGCGCGTCTTCGTGATATTATTCCTCAATCGTCCGTGGAGTCTCCAAGTGGATCCTCAGATATTGCGGCTTCAACATCGGCCAGTACCTCAGCCACTGCCAGTACTTCAGGTAGTGCTACTGCCTTTACAACTTGCCATGATCTCTCAGATTGGATTATGGATTCTGGAGCCACACATCACCTCTGCCGTGATAGAGATAGACTTGAGTCCTACATGGACATTCCTCCAAGACGCTCAATACTCATAGCTGACGGCATTCATTCCCCTATTATTGGACAGGGGGAGATCTCATTATCACCCTCCATGCATTTACAGAATGCTTTACATGCTCCTGAGTTTTCCATGAACTTATTATCGATTAGTCAGATTACGAAAGATTTGCACTGTCGCGCTATATTTGACCCATCATCTCTCATTTTTCAGGACATACTAACGGTCATGGTGATTGGCTGTGGCTCTGAGAAGAATGGTCTCTATCGTATGGTATGGAATTCATATGCTGGCGTCTCCTTACATTCCACCGGATCAGTTTCTCCGTGCACATGGCATCTTCGGTTTGGTTACCTCCTGCTCCAGAAAATGCGTCATCTGTTGCCCCAGATTTCTCCGAATTCATCATTTCGCTGTGAAGCTTGTCAGTTGGGGAAGCATCATCGCTCTAGCTTCCCTCGTCGTCACACTCGGAGCAGTAGCTCCCCGTTTGAGTTATTTCATATTGATATTTGGGGTCCGAGTCGTATACCTGATCATCAGGGATACAGGTTCTACCTAGTTGTAGTCGATGATTTTTCTCGTGTATCTTGGGTTTTCCTTCTCAAGAATAAATCTGAAGCAGGGGATGTTATTAAAAATCTTATCAGTGAAGTGCAGAATGTTTTTTCTTCCAATGTCAAATATGTGCGAACGGATAATGCATTGGAAATTGGAATTCTGCACTCGTTCTCTCTCCCACTTTCTTTCCTCTAAAGGCGTTATTCACCAAACCACCTGTGCTTACACATCCCAACAGAATGGTGTGGCAGAGAGTAAACATCGTCATCTCCTTGATATCGTTCGAACATTGCTTATCCAAAGTTGTGCGCCAATAACCTTTTGGGGGATGCTATCCTTACAGCATGCTATCTTGTCAATCACATGCCTTCATCAGTGCTTGGGGAGAAAATTCCTATTTCCATTATCTTTCCTGATAAGGAATTATTTTCCCTTACTCCACACATCTTCAGTACGGTTGCATTTGTTCACCGCTTGTCACTTGGACTTGACAAACTCTCTCCTAGAGCTGTCACGTGTGTCTTCGTCGGTTACTCTCGGACTCAGAAGGGCTATCGCTGTTATGACCCCATTGACAATAAGTATTATGTGAGTGCTGACGTTACATTTTTTGAGCCCGTTATGTACCTCTCCCTTGCAGGTGACAAGTTGGCTTCTTCTACATCTCATGATGATGATGTCTATGCCCCTCCACCTCCTAGTCTGAGTGCGTCCAACCCAGTTCTTGCGGTCACACCACCACCACCACTACCACAACAACCTATTCCACTGTTGCCAAAGTTCTATACACGTCGGTCAGGTCCTGCTCAGGCTACTCGTCAACCATCCATCACGCCTCAGGTATGTTCAGATGCTATTACTAATGATGGGTTAAATAATGTGCCTGTGCAGGAATCTTCGTTACAGGAGGAGGATACACCATTAAGTACAGTATACGGTGACCTCGATGTTCCTATTGCTCTTCGGAAGCAGAAGCGGACTTGTGCGTCTTATCCCATTGCGTCTCAGGTTTCTTTTCACCGCCTCACAGGTCATTTTCAGAGGTTTGCTGCGGCCCTGTCCTCCGTGGAGATACCACGGACCTATCAAGAGGCTATGAAGATTGATTGCTGGAGATTGGCTATGGAGGAAGAGATGATACTCCATCTGGCGCATCTATTGTTAGTTGCAAATGGGTGTTCACCGTTAAATACAATGCAATGGCAGTCTTGATCGGTACAAGGCAAGACTTGTTGCACGGGGTTTCACACAAACCTATAGCGTCGACTATTTGGATACATTCTCACCAGTGGCTCGGCACTCGACGCTTCGCATAATTCTATCCGTTGCAGTGGCACGCGACTGGCCCATTTTTCAACTTGATGTCAAGAATGCATTCTTGTATGGAGATCTACATGAGGAAGTCTACATGGAACAGCCACCGGGGTTTACTGTTGAGGGGGAGACTCACATGGTGTGTAGACTTCACAAGGCGATATATGACCTTAAACAGAGTCCAAGAGCGTGGTTCCAGAAGCTTTCCCACCTAATTGAATGACAAGGATTCAAAAGATCAAATGCATATTACTCGTTGTTCATTCAGAAGAACTCTAGAGGTACAGTTGCTGTCATGGTCTATGTTGATGATATTATGGTTACAGGAGATGATGTTCAGGGAATAGAGATGACAAAAGCATTCTTGGGCCGTCAGTTTGTCACGAAGGATCTTGGTACCCTAAGATATTTTCTGGGGTTGGAATTTGCAAGAAATGCACAGGGTCTGGTGATGGCCCAAAGGAAATACATTACAGACTTCCTGGTTGAAACAGGAATGGTTGATTGTAGACCATCGAGTACTCCTATGGACCCAAGAGGTACAGTTGCTGTCATGGTCTATGTTGATGATATTATGGTTACAGGAGATGATGTTCAGGGAATAGAGATGACAAAAGCATTCTTGAGCCGTCAGTTTGTCACGAAGGATCTTGGTACCCTAAGATATTTTCTGGGGTTGGAATTTGCAAGAAATGCACAGGGTCTGGTGATGGCCCAAAGGAAATACATTACAGACTTCCTGGTTGAAACAGGAATGGTTGATTGTAGACCATCGAGTACTCCTATGGACCCAAGTATGAAGCTGTATGACAATGATACTGAAGAGGTGGACAAAAGAAGATACAAAGAAATGGTGGGTAAGCTTCTTTATATCACTATAACTCGACCTGATATTGCTTTTGCAGTAAGTCGGGTGAGTCAATTCATGGAGCAGCCTAGACAAGTTCATATGGAAGCCCTATACATGATACTGAGATACCTAAAGTCTTCTCCAGGCTCAGGGTTGCTATTTAGAAAGAACACAAATTTATCCATTTCAGCGTGTGCAGACGCAGACTATGCGGGATGTCCGAAGGATCGTAAGTCTACTTCAGGCTTTGTCGTTTTTATATGGAGCTCTCTGGTTTCTTGGAAAAGCAAGATACAAACCGTTGTGGCAAGATCTAATGCTGAATTCGAATATAGGGCCATGGCACAAGCAATCACGGAGATGATGTGGGTTCAAGCTGTATTAGAAGACTTACATGTAAATGTTCCTTTACCCATGCGGCTCTAGTGTGACAATCAAGCAGCGTTGTTCATCGCCAACAGTCCAGCATTTCACGAAAGAACGAAGCATATCGAAGTAGACTGCCACTACACTAGAGATAAGATCCAGAAAGGCTTGATTTCTACTTCACATATCATTTCAGAGGATCAGACTGCTGATATATTTACTAAGCCATTGCTCAGAGGACCTTTTCAGAGATGTTCTTCCAAGCTGAGCATGATTGACATCTATGCTCCATCTTGAGGGGGAGTGTAGAGGCTTATGTTATGGTGTACCGTTTCTCATTTTCTATTTTTCTCTTAGACCTCTATGTAATTTACCCACGGGTTCTCTCTATATAAGAGAGCCTAGGATTCTATGGAATAACAATTCACTCTTCCGCTCTGACAATACATGTTTTCTGTGTTATGAACTAGAATTTAAAGTAGTAGTAAATAATTATGACCTTTTGTTACACCCTCTGGATAACAAAAAGCCCTTTTCACTGATTTAGAAAAAGGGCCTTGGCCTTTGTTAGAAAAAAAATGAAAAGTTTTCCTCTCTCACTCCACATCGCCCTATTCTTTTCCTTTTCACTGATTTCTCAACTTTCTTATCTTTTTCTTCAACTTCCAAAATCGCAACCTTTCCTTGCATAGCTGCCATCCTTCCACTATCATCCTCCCTCCAGCACTACCACCCTCTGCTCCCTCTGCCCTCTTCTTGTTCTCTAACGCCGCTGCTGACCTCATTTTCCATTGCCGACCTCAACGTCTCTGCTTGCAAATTCGATTCTCTGCGTACAATATGCCTTTCTCGCCACATCTCCCATCATTGGCATTGCCATCACTAGCATCTGCCAATAACTCCGGCACGATCAGTTTACTGCTTTCACCTCTTGTGCTACATACTTGCTAGTGTTGCTTTCACTGCTTGTTTCTAGTGTTGCCTTCATTGCTTGCCTAACTATGTGACACATCTATGCCGTTAAAAAACACTTCCCAGGTTTCTGTTTTTTTGCTTTTTTTTGTTTTTGTTTTTTCTAAAAATATGGAATAATAATATTTTTGAAAACACAATTTATTGTAAATAGTAGAATGTTGTATCTATATTTGTGTAATTTTATTTTTGGAAAAATTGAACTTTTATGGGTTATCTGCATGTTTAAATGTTTTTGAAAGAATTATTTTTGGGCTAGAATGCAATGTTTTTGGGAACAGAACTTTTTGGGTGTGCTCTTGGATGGAGAGGATCGTACAGTGTATTTTTGGAGCCAAAATGATACTGAAATTAATATGCACTTACAACCAAGAAGCAGCAAATAAACTTTGGAAAAATTGTAATAAATCAAAATCATGTCAGAATATTCACCGAAAATACTCAAATCAAAGTTTGGGTTGAGAACAATTGACTCACAAAAAATCTTGTTAATAAATAAGAATAATAAGTGTCCCAAAAGTTCCGTAGTGTCCAGGTGCAGAACTGTAAGAAATGCTCATCTAGAAGTTTTCTACAAGCCCCTTAATTAGGCTCGTTCGCAAATATCAGTCAATGGCGTGTTGCAAGCTCAGCAGGGGCATGTGCGCAAATGGACAGAACATAAAGGGCTTTTTAATCATTTGCCTTTATCCATTGGATACAGCTGTCATGACTATATCTCATCACTTGATCTCGTTTGTCGCTTCTTGACAGATGTGAAGCACTTGTATAGGATGGGGGGTCTAGATCCTTGACTCTTGCTGTTCTTGTGTTCCAAGCACAACTTCAGGTGTTCTTCGGATGCAGATGACTGGCTTAGGAGTGTCAGGGCTGGGGGTTTTGATGAATACCCTTGAGGTCACCTGAGAAAGGAAATGTGATGGACTGCTCTAATGCAGCTTTTCTTTTTTGCGCAAAGTAAGACCTCAATCATGCATTAAATCGATCAAATTATCCTGCAAGATGGTTATCCTCCTATGTGAGGCCCGTTCCTTCTCGGATCTGGGAAACCCGTTTACACATCATCCGTAATATCATATTCTCTAGAAATCGCATTAGGGAACTGGAAATTAGTGAATTTTTTTTATACGGATGACATTCACGTTAACTAACAAGCCACAGAACTATAACATGTCACACTTATATTGTATAAATTTCCATATCAGTTTATATGTAACAACAGAAATTGCATTATATACATGTATCCCAATTTTATCAGAAGAGAAATAAAAGCATAAATATCTTGAACAAACTATAACATACATACCTGCTATGTTTTGCTTCAGAAACTGACATTCAACTCCCCCAATACAATGGTGCAGGTATTTTGCCTGCAATCCATGGAATAGGGAGAAAAGAACATCAACAAATGTTGAGTAAATCTTAATTAATTAAAAATAACAGGAAATTTTGTGGTTCCAAAAGAAAGCAAGTAATTTGGCCTTGATAATTAAAATTTAAAGCTACTTGCAATGAAACAGGCTTTCAAGTTGTTTGGTATGTAAAACTCCAGTCTACTCATCCTACACTAATTACCCACATTAATCATTTATATACCAATATCATGTGGTCCATATTTAAGTCATTGCCTTTCTATTAATTATAATACAAGTTTGATTGGTCTCGAGAATATGAATGATGAGACTCTAATATAATCATTATCTCTATAATGCTTATAAAGATGTTTAAGAATCTTGTGGATTGATCATAGTAAGAGTATATGATGGATATGGGGTTTTGATTCTTTTCTTGTTGTTTTTCTCAAGCCTAGTAGATAGTCTGATAAGGATGATTTTCATGATATGGTCTTTTCTCTTTGCCAGGAATTATTGGCAGAAAAGTAACTAGTTCAACGGAAACCAACTCAACTGTAATTCAACTTTAGCCAACTCAATTGTGACTCAATCCAATTTCAATGTATCTTTTTCAGATTCAACTGTAACTGATTTAGAGGTAGCCATAGAGGATTTAGATGTATACATGGATGATTCAGATGTAGCATCGCCAAGTCTGTTGGCGAAAAATAAATAAAACTCAAGCGGTGAAGTAGCCTATAAAATAGGCTCTTCCGTCTCGCCCTCTAATTGGAAGGGCGGTCCAATAGAGGGATAGGTCTACTCCAAAACTACGCCACTGAGACGGGTGAGAGAGACTCTCTAGAAAAGTCGCTCTAAAAGAAAAACCGGCCCGACCGGTACGGGCTAACGAGCTCGAAAAACTAAAACCAAGGGTCCTCAAGCCTAGGTACCCTAAAGAACAAGGGTCAGCGGAACTGGTCTTTAAAAGAAAACCTGTGGATCCCAGAGAGGCGTAAAAACTGCGATCGCTCGCGAAAAAACCGAGAAAAAGACTGGGATCCTAGACCTGCGCACGAAGCGGCCGCTGCCCTAACTGGGCTTCCTAATCTTCCGCCCAGCTGAGGGTCACCGCCCCCTCGCACAGTCAGGCGTAAAGGTTACCATGACTGGCACTTTTAATTACTAGTCATCATTGAATCATCATCACTAACTTAATTTCTCATCCTCTCTTGAACTCTGATGTAGTCAACTTTACAGATCTAGGTATCTTGTTGATAATTATATTGAATAGTGATTCATATTTTAGTAATTTTGAATGATTGATCACAAAGATCTTCAGTCATTGATCATAGATGATCTCATCAATTGGCGGCTTTCTTATTAATCTAGATTTATGAAAATATCTCAATGAACTCCTTTTTCAAACCACGAGATCATAAGTTGTTTATTGGAACTGAATTTAAAATTTAATTTAATGTAGAAATTTTACTTTTGTTATTTAACTCGTAATTTAGTGGCAAGACTCTTAATCTAATTTTTATAAGTCTCTTGTATGAAAATACCCTAATATAATGAACAAAAGATGAAAAGATGGTCGATGCAATCCTTCCTGGCACTGCAAAATTTCACCCTGAATCTTCTCTTCCACTAGATCTCAAGTCATTCTAATAATGCTAACATATTGAGATTATTATTTACTTATCCACCGTAGCCATCTTTCGATTCTTTATCACTATTACTAAGAGATATTGAGAAACCCTCCCAATTGTATGTATCAAACTCCCAGCCAAGAGTTATACCCCTTTAGCTACTTTGTATCTTCCTACCCTTGCTAAAAAAAATATGTCGGGTTAATTACGCGATCTTGATATCATTAAGCTGGATCATAGTTAAATTCTTTATCTTTCGTCGTTTTCAATAGGTTGAAATAGACCTTCTGTGATTGTTCTCGAGATTAAGAATCCAAATAAGTTGATAACAATATATTTAACAGATTTCAGAATACTTAATATTGAAAATAATCTCCTGATTATGTCATAAAATGGAATATGCTCCATTGAAAATAATCTCCTGATTATGTCATAAAATGGAATATGCTCCAGCGGTATAGATATTGTGCATCAAAAACCATGAAAAAATGTGGCAGATTCTTAAGTTGACTATACTCTGAAGAGAAGAATTTTGCTTGCATTATGCAGATTTGTCTAATGTTTAAAATGAAGCAGAATACCCAACCTTTAGTTGAATACTGCTATGCTAGGAATTCTAGTTTTAAAAGGCTAAATTCTTACACACATGTCTGTATATGTGCAACACATGGACTGTTCAGATATCCATTGATTGTTGATCTTTTTCTTCCGGATCTGGAATCTCCATATGAGGTCGTGTTGTCACAAAGGATTACCACATCAAAGATTTCTTCTAGTTAGGAGGTACATATTAAGTTGAGTATATTATCTATATTATTTCATACACCTAAGAAAGGTGAGACCACCTTTGCCATGGTTGCTTCTTCTAGGAGGGACAGATTAGGTCCACTCATGCCCACAACCGTGATTGTTTTACATTGAGATGAGCCACATATTATTTTACTTTTCTAGATGTAGTGGCCATAGAGAAGATTGTTGCTGGTTAAAGCATAATAAACTTGTAGCTCATCAAACAGTCTTTTGAGATGTTGATGATATCATGATTCTATGTATACCATCTCAAGAGATAAGTATGATGACCTTCTTTATAGGCTTCATTAGTGTTGTATATCCTTACATTAAACTCTAGTTCCAATGACCCTTGTGCAGAACATGATATCACTGCCTTTACCGACCCTCATGTATATCTCACAATGGTTTAAATGTTCTTGGGAATCATTTGTACTTCTATTATTAGTATTGAGATGTTATTTATGTATTCACATCATATTAACCAGGAATATACAATTAGAATTTAGATGAAAGTGCAATCTATCTTCTGCCACATGCAATACACAAGTATTATAGAGTCAAATTTCTATGGCTTTAGATTACCACAAGACCCTTGTTCCCAACATGTTATAATATATGGTAACCCAGTTATAACATATGTAGAATATACAACTCTCAAGCAACCTACTACTATCAAAATGTGTAAAGACCATGCATGGAAAGCAGCAAGAGAGGGGAAAAGATTGTACCTTTGATCCTTTAAGTTTGGAAGGATTTTGTGGCTTTATCTAACATACAACTATAGATAAAATACCTGATGGATAGTAACAAAAAAAAACTGAATTAGAAACTTCAACATTGACTTTAATGAGAACAAAGAGGTGAGAGATATGTACCTTTGAATATCTCCACTTTGGAGATCCAAACTTGCTTGCAACATCCTTTTCTTGACAGGAGCTTCAGTTCATTCAGATCCGGATGTTACAAATATAAAAACCTCAAAGGGAGTCTCGTCCTCGAGACTCGGGTCAAGGTCACTTTGTGTCTTGTTTGGATCTTATCTGGCCATAAAAACCTCAAAGAATTTTGTACCCATAAAAACCTCAAAGGGAAAACAAGCCGTGTTCTTTCAATATATATAATTAAATGGGCTTGTTTTGACAATTACTTGAAAGAGTTGTGGGTATCGTGCCCGCATATCCACTTTTGTCTTCCATGTTGCCTCTTTGACATCATGTCGGTGACATAGCACCTTTATTAGAAGAATCTCTTTGTTGCGAAGCTTTTTTTTTTTTACAACACTATCGAGTATTTGTACTAACCTTCTCTTTGTAAATCAAATTTGACTCCACGTCAAGGTTCTCATAGCTGATGACGTGGTGAAGGTCGTACTTGTAATTCCTTAAATTGATAGGTGTAGAGAAAGGGTTACTCGATAGACCACCTTACACATACGACTAAAAATTTCAAATAATCCAACGTATCGTGGCGTCAACTTGCTATGAGCACTAAATCTCTGTACTCCCTTTATGGGAGATACTTATAGAAACACTCAATCTCCTTCTTGTGTTTTCAGGAATTCCATCAATATGAAGGATTGAGTTAAATATTGATAAGTTATTATTTGAATCGATTAAGAGAAGAGGATCGGATTACATGAAACTCCAAATTTCTTTTCTGACGGTCTGCATAGCTCTTCTAGTAGCTCTGAGTCATCAGAAGCCTTCCCCTTACAAGATCGATCAACAGTTCTCGTAGCCCCTTCCCAAAGAGATCTACAGAGTAAAATGTATGTTCACCTACCTTACGCCAACTGAGAGGTGAGAGACATCTCCGCCCGTATAGGGCTTCGAATGATGTCATACCAATACTGGAATAATGACTGTCGTTGTGCGGGAGTTCTACCAATGACAGGTGGTCCTTCCAAGATCATTTCTACTCTAGAGTACATGCACATAGCAAATTCTCAAGTATCTGAATAACACATAGTATCGTATGCAGAACTCATCTTCAGCTCTGTCTGCGGTGTTGACATAAGCCGGTACTAGTAGTGACATATAAACCTCGAGTCTCCATCAGACACTACCTCATGTGGTATATCATAAAATTTGATAATATTTTTTTTTGCACATGTAATCTAGCCAGTCTAGATGGAGTGTAGGTCATGTTGATATGTATGAAATGGACTGACTTGGCCAATCTGTCAACAACATCCCAATAGCATCGTGACCACCTATTGTCTTTACTAGTCCCGTGACAAAATCCATAGAAGTGTTCTTCCACTTTTATTCGAAAAAGGGGAGAGACTGTAACAACCATGGTGGTCTCTTATGTTCTGCCTTGACCATCTGATAGATCACGCACTTGCTAACACGACATGTTGCATCTCGCTTCATTCCGTCCTGCCAGAATGTAGACCTAGATCCTGGTACATCTTTGTGCTACCAAGAAGAATAGACAATCGTGAATTGTGTGCCTTATCAAGAATATCTCTGCGCAACTACTCATTGTTGGGCGCAATTACCCAGCCAACCTTCCACAAAATAGACTTAGTCCTCACAAAATCATCACGTTTGTCCTTGATGACACGCATGCATCTGTCTAAAATTCAAGGATATGTCCTATATCCTTCTACTATGCAATCCCAAAGACTGTTGAATCGCGGAGGTATGACAGTAGATGAGGACGCACTCTTATGAGGATGTCAATTAGTCAAGGTTACGAGTATATCTCATGTATATAGCTAGTTTGCCATATGTGTGTGAGCTTTCCTGCTAAGCGCATCTGCCACCACGTTTCCTTTACCAGAATGGTAAGAGATCATGTATTCAAAATCCTTCAGTAGTTCAAACAACCGATGTTGTCTCATATTTAGCTCTTTCTGATTATAGATGTACTTCAAACTTTTGCGATCTATGAAGATATCAAAATTCACCTCATATGGATAGTGGTGCTAGATCTTAAAAACGAGGACAACTGTTACCAACTCCAAGTCGTGGATGGAGTAATTCCGCTCATGCAGCCTCTATTGACGTGATGCATAAACAATCATGTAACCTTGATGCATCAGAACCACTCTTAAACATTCATTTGAAGCATTTGTATATACTGTATAATCTTGAATGTTTGAAGAAAGTGCAAGAATGGGCACATTTGTTAATCTTTCTTTTAATGTCCTTTAAGGTCAATGAAAGGAACTCTCATCTGTGTCAAAATGACTCATGGAAAGCCACAGACGAAGCATCTATAATAACTATCTAGTTCATGAAAGCTTCGAATTCGAGTGACTGTCTTGGAATATTCCCAAGATATAACTTCCTCAATGTTCGTAGGGTCAACTGGCATACCTGCTCCAGAAATGACATGTCCAAGGAATGAGGTTTTGGATAACCATAACTCACATTTGTTCAGCTTAACATACTACTTATGCTTTTGAATGTTGTCTTCCGAATATCCAAATCTTGAATCCTCAGCTAATGGTAGCCAGATCGGAGATCGATCTTTGAAAATACCAAAGATCCATGTAGCTGATTGAACGAGTCATCAAAGTATGACAGAGGATAATGGTTCTTCACCGTTTCTTGTTCAGTTGTATGAAATCAATGCTTAATGTCATTGATCCATCCTTCTTTCTGATAAAAGAACGGGAGCACTCCAAGGTGTAGTGCTCGACCTTCCGAAACTTAAGTCAAGTAACTCATGTAGCTGCACATTCAGCTTTCTCAACTCGACTGGTGTCATGTGGTATGGAGTCATCGAGATTGGTTGTGTATCCAGTAGTAGTGTGATCTCGAACTCAATCTCTCTCTCAAGCGGTATACCTGGCAAATCATCAGGAAACACATTGGACTAATTCAACACTAAACTGATGTCCTAAGTCATCGGCTCGTTCATCAGGTGTATTTCGGATAATTGCTAGAAATGCATCGTATTCTCAATCTATGAGTCTTTGAGCTCTCAACACTGAAATGTACTTCATTTTGGAGTCATGTAATGTACCTTTATAGGTAGACTCGGGTAAGTCTGGAATCTTGAAGACAATTGTCTTCAAGAATTAATTACATAAGGCATGATGAGCTGACATTCAATTCATACCCAAAGTTAGGTCAAACTTATTGAGCTTTAGTAGCAGACAGCCTGCTATCGTCAAACTTATAATTGGTCCTTAAGTTCTCAATTAATTGATGATCGCAAATGGAAGCTGAATGGGCGATCCTGCAATTTAGGCATAAGGAGAAGGATCGAGACCTAAGTTCTGTAGAGAGTTATGCTGCGAATAGAAAAACAAAGAAGAGTGTATTGTCAGTGGAAGGCGCAGGGGGTTTGGCTGCTTTGAAAGAGGTTCACATTTATGCTGTCACCCTCTCTCTCAAGCTCAATTGAAGGATCATCACACCAGCCTGTGACGCCTCAAGAAACCTAAAGGAACTAGAGAAGAATAGGAGCCGCTATGTTAGATGGGGATTTAGGTGCCTGGGGATTCTGATTTACAAGATTCGAAAGGGAGATTATATGGAGCTCACAAATGGTCAGGTGAGAGGTTGGTGGGAGTTTACTTGAATCTGTCGGGAATATGAAAGGATGCTGTTAGGCTCGATCGGAGAGAAGGTGGAACTCAAGCTAAGAATGGGTTCATTGTTGGGTTTTTGGCGGCGGAGTAATATGTCGAAGATGTTGACCAACAAGTTTATAATCAAATAGAGGAAGAGAAATAGTGCGTTGAGCGTACCTATGAAAGAACACAAAGTGGTACTTTGATTTGATTTGGACTAGAAATCAGGCTTGTTGACATCCACATGTCAAGATATTAAATATCAAGATAGTTAAGTTGAGTATAAATACAATATAAATAATAAATAAACTTAAACTGAAAAGTGCATAAAATGAATAATTTAGGGTATTAAATAATTCAAATAATGATATAATATTATCATAAATAATATAACCTAAACAAAGAAAATAAATAGCGATTATAATTCATAGGTAAAGTATACTTGAAAACTATGAATAATGATTTTACTTTGATATTTCTACAAACGACTTAATGTATTTTATATTTTATTAATTTGTAATTTATACAACTACATCAATATTTTGTATTTATTTAATTTATTTCAGTGACTTTAATTTTTGTTATCATTTTATTTACAAAGTACAAACAAATAAGATAGGTAAAAATTGCAATAATTCATAAATAGCAACAAATATAGAGATAACAAATGTAAAACATAGTTGTGCATATACTAAAGAGCCAAAAACCCAACTTTTGCTCCGATTTATTGTTGGGTTGCTAGTTGTAGAGAACAGACGGCGAAGATGTTGACCAACCAATTAATAATTAGATAGGGGAAGAGGAACAATGTGCTGAGCGTGCCAATGAAAGAATTCAAAGTGGTACTTTGATTCAATTTGGACTAGAAATCAGGCTTGTTGACTGCCATATGTCAACACATTAAATATCAAGATTGTTAAATAGAGTATAAATACATTAAATGTACTAAGCCCTTCTCCCACTACAAGTAGGGCCAGGTAAAACTGAAAAGTGCATAAAATGAGTAATTTAGTAATTAAATAGTTCAAATAATGGTATAAATATAATAATATAAATAATATAATAATAAATAACGATCAAAATTCAAATTCGTATGTAACGTATACTTGAAAATTATGAATAATGATTTTTAATTTGATATTTTTACAAATATCATAATATAATTTATGTTTTCTTAATTTATATCTTATGCCATTACGACATTATTTTGTATTTATTTAAGTTATTTATAATGCCTTCTAATTTTTGTTATCATTTTATTTACAAAGTGCAATATAAGTAAGATATGTGAAAATTGTAATAAGTAATAAAGTAGCAACAAATAATAAGATAACAAATGTAAAACATAGTTCTCTATGTTCGCTTTGATAAAAGCTTGAAAAGAGAAATTCGGTGGAATTTCGGAGAAATGGTCGGAAATTGGGGAAATTACATGAATACTCACTTTTCTAAAAAAAGATTTTTAATATTCTTTAATATGTAAAAGATAGCAACACACCATTGTTTGCTAATAATAAGACTTTAACATGATTAGTTACATTAAATTTCCATCCAATCTCTTCGACAATCGATGCTACTAAGAGCCAAAATCGGGTATGGAACTAGAATTAGAAGCCATTAGTTTCATCTCGTGAACATGAGGAGAATGGTGATACATGCAATAATAACAGAGAAGAACATATGTCAACAAAGAGGACTAGTGAAAATGATATTTTATGTAGGAAATTAAAGATTGTAATGGTAGCTTAGAACATATATCTAACCAAAGTACATTCTGAAGGCAATATGATTAGCCTCACGCATCATGAAAGCATGAAAATTACATCATATGCGATCTAGTTCAATTAGTCGTACTAGTTGGCATGTCAGCGAAAAAGTAAAAATAAATTGTTAAGATGAAACCACTTAGTATGAGAACCTTTCGTATACCATTTCATTGAGACCACAGGGATATTACGGTTATCTCTTGAAGCGTGGTTGTAATCTTTGATGCTTCTAAACGAAGAGGCCTCCTGACTCAAATCCGATCCGACGAGAGTGCACTTGTGGGCGTGCTTATGAATCACGTAGTTCCCACAATCCTGAGCAACGATCCAAGCAAGCGATCTCCTGATTTCGTCTCACGAAATTACTTGTCTCCTTCACGAGCACGAAGCACGGAAGAGGACAGAGTTCCTCAAGTGATCGATCTAGCAGCACCACGACAACACAACAATGATCGTTGTTTCCACCAACTTTGGGTAGGGGGACGACCTACGGTTGAAGAGAGGCAGATGTTGGACGTTTATAGGGATAAATAGATAGATAGAGAGTTTCTTCTATGCAACAATTGCATATGATTTGTGTGTTCCTGGAGGTCTAGGGATAGCCCTCCTTTTATAGGCGTATGGAAGTACATTGATCCCAATCCATGTGCTCTTAAGATCAATGGTTTAGATTCACTGATGTTTCTTAAAAAACACAAATAAATATAAATGAATAATTGGAACAATAATATCCAAATTATCTCTTTTAATTAGTTCAAACATTATTCACTTAATAAATAATTAAAAAAAGAACAATTCCCCTAACTAACTTAAGGTGGCCGTCCACCATGGTGACACATCACCATGGATGTCCACCCTAAGAAAGGGACAACCAATTTTATTTTTTATTTAGTTATTACTTCAATATTTTTGCATTTATCATCAAATATTTATATTTGTGATAATTGCAATAAAATCATTGATAAATAAGAATTAATAACTTCCATCCTATATCTAATGGAAATCATATTTACATTAAATTATGTAATGTGAATCCAATTCACATTAACCTATAAATTGTGAATCCCATTCACTATTGTCTCTCTCCAGGATATTGTGGATCATATCCACATTATCCATAATTATTGTGGACAGTGTTATCTACATTAATCCTATCCATCAAAATTAAATCCAATTTAATTATCCTAGATATCTCTATCCGCATTATAATTATGATAATTAAATTTTATTTAATTATCCAATTACCAAATGCTTAGATATTATTGTTCATGGAACAATTCTTGAACTCTTTCAAGAACTGTATGCCTTCTCCTCAGATACTTGGAGATAAGGTCAGGGTGATTGTATATGGCATGTATAGTGATTAGGATAGTGAGATCCAATCTCATATCCATATCTAGAGGACCACTCAGAGATATCTGATCATGTCATACATGATATCATATCTTCTCCTTGCATTCTAATCATATTCAGGTCAATGTTCAACAAATGGACCAAGATTAGATATTTATTCTATTGAGAGGAGTCACTAAAATCCAAACCTGTCTCATCACTCCCTCGGAATGGAAGCGTCATGGTACACAATCGTTTAAGATCACATCATCCTCGAGTATTCCTAACACACTCGTACATCCTGCATACTGGAAGACCATGATTAAACCCAAAATTGTGATCTCATTTTGGACTGTCTCCTTTAGGGTTTTATCATCAAGTTTCTCATTCGATCATTGGGAGTCGGTATCGATTATATGCTTTTTAAAAGCATATATCATACCAACAAATCCTGTCTTGTTTCCAAAGCGAGACGACCATCGATGGAATTTGGTTGGTCCTAATATCTCACGAGTGAGCTCATGTCTTCTGGTTCGATAATGAACCTGTATGATCTCTTTGAGAGATTGTATTACTCATATGCCCTTGTATGCACACCAACTCGCTGGTGTATAGACCTTGTTTAGGTCATCAACTTAATGGTCTGTCTGCCTAACTCAAACATATAGTAATACATCTGTCTTCGACCAGAGGATACATGCCTATGTCATGATAACATACGATATAGGTCTTAGCTATCTCGATCTCTCCAAGTTAATTATTTGACTTAACACATCCGACACCTCCGAATCTCTATTTTTATGCAAAGGACCTACATCAAGAGGTCGGTCGAATATCAAACTTTGGAGTAAGGATTGCTGTCTCCTTCTCAGGCTAGAGATCCTCTCTTGACAATCATTTGACGGTACTAGATGTATCCTCAATCTAACTTTTTAGATATCATCTCAGTACCGGCCTTTATGATTCAACCTTTGAATCAACAACTGTATGGTTATCAAGATGGCCATGGTACGTAACCCTATTTGTACAAAAGGGATCTTTATAAGTGCATTCATTTATTAGTCTCAAATAGGGAGCGAAAATCAATAACTTTATTGATATAAAATGATTACAATAACATTTATTGTACAATTGGTTCGCCAAGGGCTCACATGTCTAACACTTTCAACTTAGAAAAATATTTAATTTTAGGAATTAATTAAGACACACATATACATACTCAAACACATAAATCTTTCTAACATGTATGTCTAATAGATGCATTGCAGAGCTTTTGATCGTAAATATATGCTATACGAGATATACACAAATCAATTGGTTCCAAGAAATTGCATAGCATTCACAAGCACAATATATATCCAACCTAACGGTATGTAAATAATTATATCCAACCTAACGGTATGCAACCTAACGGTAGTCACAAGACTTGGAAGGTTGCTAACAACCTAGCACCCCCTCTACTACATGTACTCCTTGTAATAGAGAGAAGCAGTAAGAGAGTCCAAGAAATGAGTAAATTTCTGTGTTGTGAGATGAAATGATGCAATGTAGTGCACCAATATATAGAGCTCAAAAAGTATTCTAAAGTGATTGAAATTAGGTGAAAGAGTGGCTCAAAAGGATAAGAGGATGAATTTCGGTGAAACATGGCTAGATTCCTCATTTTCTATTGTTTCACACAAAATTCGACTAAAATGGATCGAAAGGACCAAAATTCGATCGAAATGGTTTGAATTGTGGGCGGAATCTAGAAAAACGAAATGCTATGTAGTATCGATTTTGGCCACTTGTCAAAATCGAATTTTGGTTAAAATTTGGTGGAATTGTAGCAAAAATTTAGGCCATGTCCAAAACCCAACTTTTGCTCTTATTTAGGTGAAACAACCTTTTATTTTTATTTGATAGAGAATTTTAATGCATGAATAATGGTGAATATAATGTATTTATAGTTTATATGGGCCACTTATTCTGTTTGAAAGCCAAGCAAATTGCCAATTAAGGGCTGAGTATTATAAGTATATGAGTGGATTTTAAGATATTCTTTATATTTTTCTAAAAAAATGTTAATATAGACTCTTGCGAAATCTAGAAGTTATTAGTTGTAAAATTAGTGCTCCGAGTGATTTTCAATGCAAAGGTAGTTATTTTTGTGATTTTCTTGATTGTTTCCTTTTCTCTTCCTACTTTAGTGTTAGTCGACCGAGCTAGTTTTAACTTAGTTTTTGGTTTGGTTTAGTCTGTATATATTTACATGTTTAACCTTTCTTTCATTTTTCTTGTTCTTCTTTCTTCTTTTGATTTAGTTTTTTTCATGTGATGTATTTTGTTAAAGAGTGCGATTTGCATGTATTTTGCTTTGGATTTGACACAATGAAAGAATGAAGGAGATGAATACGAGGTTCATCTCTGAACCGGATGGATTCATGTTTTTTTTCATAAAATTTCAAAGTTAATAGAATTGGATGTAGTGCAATTGGTGGAGGAATTACGTGTGGAGAATCGTGGTTTTCGGAGGTTGAACTATTCTCTGATCTTTCTTATGAACAAGAATAATGTGGCGTGACGTGGCAGAATTTTTTCATACTGCCCCTCAAATGGAATTTATCTTGTTGTGGCGAATGTCCTCGCTAATCCACTCTGAAGGGTTCTAGATCTCAGTACTGACACTTCATAGACGACTTTCTTTCTAGACAGTCATGATGGATGGTATGGTCACTGCTTCAGAGATCTTTGTTGATTAGAAAAGAATGAAGACCAATGGTTTTCTCTAGAAATTGTTTTTTAAAGCCTATTATTATATGAGTTGGGGTTTCATTTAAGCTTATCTTTCTTGGTACGGTTGCCTTGATGAATGAAATAGTTGGATGAAATGGTATGTGACGAATTGACGATGTCCTTCTCAGTGTTGGGTGAACATGCGTCATAAGGGTTTTTTTTCCAGTTGCATAGTCAAGCAGGGGTGCAAGCTTTCACTACTCTTCGTTCCGATGGCATGAGTTTTCATGGGTGGTTTCTCGTGCAGTGGATGGGGACTTTTGTGCATGCTATTGATCGGACAACTTGTTGATTCCTTGTTTCCAATATACGCATGGCATTGCTTTCTTTGTGGAGAGAGGGTGTTCACAAGGTGGAGGGGATTACTTTGGTGTTTGATCTCTTTGGGATCATCTTGGACCTCTAGCCTATTGATGAGTTGGCGACAAGTCTGTTTTTGTTTCATTTAGTATGACAAAGGAGATTGAGGCATGTGGGACTTCATTATGTTGCTAATGCAATACCCTCTCGATTAGCCTTTCGCGCATGCCATTGGTTTGTGGATGTTTACAGACAATCAAACTGGTTACCCGTAGCGGAGAGGATTGAGCGTAAGCTTGCAGACTGAGGTATTTCTTGTCTTTCGTGGGGTGGACACGTGGTGTTGCTGAAGGTAGTCCTCTTGGCGATTAATATCTTAGTTTTGCCCTTGAGGCTACTTCCTGTGGGGATTTACGCATGCTTGGAGACTCTGATGCCGTTGTTTTTATGGTCAAGTCAGGGGGTTCTCAAGGCATCCCTCTGGTTAGCTGAACTATTGTGACGGATGACTGGGCATCTTAAACTTGCACGTGGGTCTGGCATTAGTTTGTGGATGTTTACAATAGTCAAATTGGTTATCTATGGTGGAGAGAATTGATCGTAAGCTTGCCGATTGAGGTGTTACTTTAGGGGTGGATGTATGCTTGATGCTCTTAAAGGTGGTCCTTTTGGTGATTAATGTCCTCTTTTTGTCCTAGAGGGTACTTATTGTGGGAATTTACACATGATTGGAGACATTGATTTGACTGTGTTTCTGGTCGAGATGAAGGTTTCCAATGTCATCCCTTTGGTTAGTCGGAAGATTGTGATGTTATCTCAGAGCGATGGAGGATTGGGCATTTTGAACATGGATGCGATAAACATGGCTCTTCTTGCCTAAAGGGTTTCTCGTATCTTGGTAGTGGATCAAATTTGATTTCTTCTTTATTGTGGAAGATCTATGGGGTTTAAACTAGTCTTTCTTGGCAAGCTAGGCCGATGCCTGCACCCTCGAACTTTTGGAGGGAGTGTATGCTCTATCCTTTCTCAGATCCCCCTCTTTTGAAGAGAAGATCCCCCTTTTGAGTCTTGTGTTGGGAGATGGTGGTGCTTTTCACGTATGGTTGGAAACCAGACCAACAAAGTGACCTTATTTATTCAGCTTCACATATGGTTGGAAATTGGATCTTGGTGGGGAAGGCTTGTTACAATGGGGTTTGGTCCCATAGTCTTCGTTCTAAGCTTTCCAAAAGGCATAACACTCTCTTACCAATGCTTTTTTACATCCCACGGCTTCAACAGATTGCTTAGCCCTGTTCATCTTCATCACAAGAGCGCTTGATCAGTAACCCATTCCACACTCTTTCAAGGATGACTACTTGTAGGCAAATCTCCTGGCTGTCTCTACACCCCTGCCTCCTTTATCACTGAGCAGTCATTTAGGGGTAGTAGCTAGTGATCCGTGCTGTTTCCCTCTTGAAAATTAGTGAATTTCAAAATTAATATTATAAATTACTAAAACTAATATTAAAATAAAATTATAATGATAAAATAGATAAATAAATTTATTCTACATTAAAACAGTGTATCATTTAGGGGTGAGCGCGGTTTGACTTGGGTTACGAATCTATTCAATTTATTTGGCGAAGCAAGAAAATGCCTGAAGATTGGAGGAGTATCGTGGTGCCTCTTTATAAGAATAAATGAGACATTCAAAATTGTTCAAATTATAGAGGTATCAAGCTGATGAGTCACACTATGAAAATTTGGGAGCGTGTGATCGAGAGAAGGTTGAGGCAAGTTTCCAACGTCAAAGAAAACCAATTCGGATTCATGCCAGGTCGCTCAACTATTGAGGCCACCCATTTGCTGAGGAGAACAATGGAGATTTATAGAGCTAAAAGGAAGAACCTCCATATGATCTTTTTTGATTTGGAGAAGGCTTATGATTTTGTCCCACGAGAGATATTGTGGAGAGTTTTGGAGAAGAGACAAGTGCCTGTCCTATACATTAACCTCATAAATGACATGTATGATAGGGCTTTATCTTGTGTAAGGACCCCGTCTGGGAAGACTGGCTATTTTGACATCAACATTGGTTTACATCAAGGTTCAGCTTTGAGTCCATTTCTTTTTTACTTTGATTATGGACGAGTTGACAAGTCACATTCAGGATGAGTTACCTTGGTGTATGTTATTTGCTGATGATATTGTGTTGATTGACGAGACTAGAGATGGAGTAAATGAGAAGCTTGAGGTCTGGAGACATGAGTTGGAGAGTAAAGGGTTTTGTATAGGCAGGGCTAAGACAGAATATATGGAGTGCACCTTTGATGGAAGTAATGGTGAAGGAATTGAGGTGAAGATTGGTGATGATAACATTCGGAAGAGAGATTCTTTTAGATATCTGGGATCTATTTTGCAACATGATGGGGAAATTGATGGAGATGTTATTAATAGAATAAATGCAGGTTGGCTAAAGTGGAGAGGAGCCTCTACTGTTCTCTGTGATAAGAAAATTCCTTTAAAAATTAAAGGAAAGTTTTACAAAGCAGCCGTGAGACCTGCTATGCTCTATGGATTTGAATGTTGGCTTGTGGACCATAGACATGTGCAGAGAATGACTGTAGCAGAAATGAAAATGCTAAGGTGGATGTGTGGACACACACGTAAAAATCGGATTCGGAATGATGCAATCAGAAAGAAAGTTGGTGTTGCTCCGATCGAGGATAAGATGCGAGAAAACCACTTAAGATGGTTTGGTCATTTGCAAAGAAGATCAGCTGATGCACCAGTTAGGAGATGCGAGTGTTGGGATGGTGAGCCGGCTAAGAGAGGGCGGGGACGACCCAAGAAGTGTTGGAAAGAGACCATACGAAGGGATCTTTGTTTTGTGGATATAAGCCCGGGATTGACCCAAGATAGATCTGAATGGAGGCAAAAAATCCATGTAGCCGATCCTACTTAATTGTGGGAAAAGGCTTTGTTGTTGTTGTATTATTAATTATATTTGATTATATGACTACTACTATTTATTCAACAATTTCGATTGATTGATTTGAGTTGATTTTCTACGTATTTACAAAATACCGTCTAAATTCATCCTATTTCATCAGATCGGGGATGTGATATGCTTTTGACGGATGAACCAGATTTAAAGAGTTCCAATGAGATTTCATTCTTAAATGAAAATCCAGTTTTTGATTTCTTTCATCTATTCCATGACTGAAAAAAAGGGGGATACTTGTTACACCACGATCAAGGTTTGAAAAAAAGAAAAGCAGAACGAGGCGGTTTTCCCGGAATTGAGGCAAAGCGTAGCCTCGAGGTGATCAAGGCGTAAGCCTAAGTATTTCCACTCAAGATATGTAATTTCGTAAAGAATATTGTAATAATATTAGTAAGACAATATTATCTAATAAGTTCCTGATGTTCTAAAGCAATTAATGTATATTTCAAGTAACTTTATAATATGAAGACTAACAAACATCGCTGTTAGACTGCTTGTGTTAATGTTGAAGTCTAGAAGTTCATAACAAAAAGTTACAATGTCACATAACATAATATAAGTTCGAATGTTCTACTTTAATCCATGTCAAATAGTTCAAAAAACCCAAAGAAATACTAAAAGAGGCAGCTTTGCAATATCCTAATTAAGGTTGTGGGCCTTCTGTCTGCTCATCGACATTGCCTTCAACTACAACATCTTCATCAAGGGCGGCATCTGAAGAACTATTGCTCATTTAATCATCTAATGAGTCATTCATATACTTTAAATTTGCTTCATCTTCCCCTTCATCATTATCTTCATCGTCGCCGTCTTGAAACTCCTCATCAACATCCACCATTGCTTTACTGAAATTAGATAATACCAATGTTACATAACTTTTATTTTGTTTAAAATAACATAATATATTCAAAATAATCGGAAGTTATTACCTTTGTCTTTCCTCTTCTGACGTGAATTGTGTTGTTCGTCCTTGATTTGTACAACATCATCTTCGATGGAGTGTTTGCATCAAGTTCTTGATATGCTTCAAAGCCACAACTTTGGAGCTCCGATACCCATTTATCACTAGAATCCATGCCATCTAGGCATAGAGTATCCTCCATGGTCTTTCTTATTATCTCTTTATGCTTCAACTTCAGGTTAAACATCACGTATACCAAATCATTTAATTTTGTTTATGTGAGTCAATTCCTTCTCTTTGTGTGGACCTGATACTTGATTTCCAATATCATTAAATATGTTAATCATAGATCTTAATAGAATATAGTTGCTAAATATGATCAAAATATTACCTAATTAAAAGAACTCCAATTGCGCTTACACCCCGATGCACTACAAGTCAAACTCAAAACTCAGATGACAAAATACTGCAACTCGGGAGTTTCGTCCCCAAATTGAGACCTCCATTCCGCTGAAAAATGCTATATTTCTTAGTCAATGTTAAGATTAGATAGTAATTAAATAAACGAAATAAGATCCTGATAATAATAATGAACTAAGCCTTCTCCCACTATAAGTTGGGTCGGCTACATGGATTCTTGCTCAAATCCATGTTGAAAGATTCGACTATTTTTTACGCTGGCCGTCGACTACCTAACGCAACCCTTGCAAGAGTGGCATTTGAACCCTGGTCTTTTGTGTGGTAGACACACTGTACTACCACTAGACCATTAAGTGGGTACAAAAGAAATAAGATACTAAAACAAAATAAATACTAATAGGGACTCCTCTTCTTATGCGAACTTATCACACTTTCCCATCCGGAGAAGCCTTTTGCATACTTAAAAGCATCAAGATGTAGATCAATTTTCTCCTTTTTTGTTGGATCGTACGTTGACCTCTCCATTCAATCAAACAAGCCTTTTTTACCTCAAAATGGTTGGAGAATGACATCTCATATTGTATGCTGTCGCATGCAAATTAGTATGGAGATAGCGATCCCATCTGTTATCTATAATATCCCACAATGTTTTGTATTTTGTTTTATCATTGCCAAATGCTTTCACTATTTCTTCCTTAGCTTTATCCATGACCTCATAGCTGAGACCCATTGGTGGATATTTTTCGGAATCCACCATCCACAAAAGCATAACCAACGGCTTCGTCGTTCGTATCATGTAGGCAACACTAGGCCAAAAGATTTGCTTCTCAAAATTGTTTGACATATACTTTTCCCTTGAGGCTTAGAAGCACAAGGACACTTCTTTTATTTGATGGAAGTAAAATAGACTCTAGAGGATTCCTTATAATTAGCAACTTCTATAACATAGTAAAGTCGTAACAAAATGGGTAACCGCTAGTTGCACCAAATCTCCTTCTACCATGGTCAAAACCCAACCATGAACATAAATGTAATCAATAATCCTTTTTGCTTTCTTGATCACAGAGACAGGTAGTGAAAATTTTAAGAAGTCATCCAACATCAAGTCTATGCAGTGAGCTACAAATGAAGTCCAATAAATGTTCTTTTTTCCTCCACCAACATTTGTCTAGCTACATTGTAATTCTAGATATTTTCAATATTAACTTGTACAACGTTCCCTTCGTCGACCTCCTCCACAATCTTATCAATCAGGTTAAAAAGCAAGGCTGCATTCTTCATATTGGATGCATCCACGAACTTTAAGAACAAAGTGCCTTTTGGATTCTTCACAAAGACATTGATTTAGGAACGACCCTTTATGTCTATCCAACCATATGACATTATGTTGCAACCTGTTTCTGAGCAAGAAGCCCTTGCCTTACTCTTAATGTCATCATTGTTCTTCACTTCTTATAGAATCCAACTTCTTAGCTTGTAAGACGATGAAGGCTTCAATCCCTTCCCAAAGGAGCCGATATCATGAAGCATGTTCGAATAGGAAGGGCTACTTGCACAGTTGAGTGCGCACCCACTCTTAAAGAAGAATTTGTCGATGGTATGACATGCACGATTTCTCTCCTCTTTCTTCTATATTTCATTCAATGTAGTTTAATGACCACTTATCCAAATCGTACGAGGACTTCCCAATGGTGATGGGCCATCAAGAAAGAAGTCCATGAGACCTCTTACACTGTTCATGTTACTAGATTCATATGGAGTAACTGCTTGATCTTCATTACTACCACATGGACTTTGCATCTCAAAACTACCCGCTCTACAAGGTTCTTCCATCTCCATCACTGTTCTTCTATTTTTTTCTTCGTTGGATGATACATAAAATTCATTTCATTCAATACTTTAATAGGAACTTGTGGATAACCTTTCACATTTTTTTGAGTTCCAAATGGGGGAAATACGCTAAGATGTCCGTCCCAAATATATTAAAAGATGAAGATAATTTACAGGAAGACTTTTGGTATCCAAGACTCAAAAAGAGTCCCAAAGTGAAAAATTACATTCTCCTTATAAAAATATTGTAAAGAAAAGAGTGCATCATTTCTACCTAACCAGATAGCCCAAATAATTGCTAAAGGCCTCGATAGTTCCTCTCTTGGTCGATGTTTTGCCTCCATCAATGAATCCCAAAATGCGTCCAGATTTTCAAGGTTCAACCAATCATCACCAATACCCGTCCAGATTGGGGGCGTCTTCTTACAATTGGAAAAATGATCCATCATCTCAATCTGTGCCCGCAAGCACACCCGTTTCTAGTCATAATGCGTCCTATGCGAATTAGCCACATTTAAAAACCGATTCTACTTGGCAACTTTAGCTCCCAGATAACTTAAGGTTACAATCACAAACCAAAGCATCTGACCTTGGTGGAGGCGGTCTAGTAATAGCTCTGTAGGTTTGTTTTACCGAAAACGAGTTGTTCTTCCATACCTAGTGGTCCCATCCATTAGCTGGTCTATCAATCTGCCTCAGGGAACCCAACAGAAGAAGGAAATCTTCTAAACGCTAAAAAATTTGCCTAGAAAGTAGGCCTCTAGTAACCGTCCACCCAATAATCCAAAACTCGGGCATTCCTCTAAGCGGCCAAAGGAAATAAGCAGGGGAATCTGGAAGAGAGAGGGCACTCATCTCTCTAGTCGGCAATTCAAAATGCAAAGGAATTACCATCACCTAACATCGAACGAAAGAGATTCTAGAAGCGATGTAGCACTGACTTGATGCCTTTCACAATTTTACGGTCTTCGCGAAATGCGCGAGTCTAGCGACTCCATCGGTAATCTTCTTACCATAAAAATTGCATCAGACATACACATATCCTTTAGCTTTTTGAGCCTCATCTCATCCCAGCCTCCTTCGGAATTCTTTGGACCTTTGCTTGACTTTGGCATCTCTATAATTTTGAGTAACAAAAATAACCAACCATCATATGTTTAAATAACCATCGTACTTCCAATCAATCCTCAACCTTCATATTCAGTTATCAATTTATAACAAATTGTTATATAATGGAATATATGAAATGTTAGTTCAACATAACAAGATAAACAATTTATTTTCAAAGATAAACAATGAATGTGCAATCATCAGAACATATACTAGCAGTGAAAAGTACTAACTCATCTGAATCATAGTACATTTTAGTAAACAAAAACTTGTAAATTATATCTAACAAAATTTTGTTATTAAAAATTTTTAATACCTAACAAATTACTAAGTCATCTGAATCATAACATACTAACAGCTTTTTTAAATAAAGCTCAAGGAAGTAAGACTTTCTGATTATTGTGCGAAGCTACAAGATGTGGGCTTCTGGTAACATTGCGGCTCACCTTGCTCCGCCTCACAACGCCTCAGCCACTGAAGCGGTGGCCTCACAAATACAGGCTGGGGAGCACGCCTCCGAACAATTTTCTTGCACATCAGCTTGACACCTCGAGACTTGTTTTTTCAAACTGTGGTCACAATTTTGAATCATTACCAGCTAAACTAAAACTAGATAATTATGTGATATCTACAAAAGTTTTTGCCTCTTCGATTTAATTGGTATTAGATCTAGATCTAGAAATGAATCGATGAAATCCTCTTAGATAGAAAGAAATTGAAATTATTTAGTTCCGAATGCAAAAAATTATCATCCCTTTTTATCCAGTTATCCAAATCAAATGATTTGACTTATATACTCATCTCCTTCTAGAGGAATCATCTAGAAAGCAAATAAGAAAAGCTGACATAGATGCTATGGATCTAAATCTTTTTTCAAATTTACGACGGTGATGAACTGCCGAAACGAGAATTCTTGAATGGCGAACAACCAGAGCCTATTACTCACTATATTAAACAATTTCCTCTAGCCAAACCATGTAAATCCATCGGAAGCTAAAAAATGCGCATGTTCAATGTAATGTAATGGTTGTTTACTCGACTTCTTATACGCGAGAAATGGGTGGAATCGGGCTAAAATAAACCCATTTCCCTTAAAAAGTGAAAGAATATGGTGATATATAGCTGACATGGTGACATATTGTCGATAGATGAGAAATAAATAGATGCCATCTATCGTTTTCGCCAACTCAACGAAATCAAAATTTCGAGCCATGCTGGGATTGCGCATTCGACACTGGGGCATATATGTAGCTGGAGGATCGCATAACGGCTCAAGGTTTCCCTATGGTTGTTTGGGAAAGGTCGGGTGATGGCATGTGTTAAGGGCCAAGCAATTCCAAGGGTCTGACATCTCTTGCCAACACTATGCCGAGTGTTCGGAGGACGTATACCGCATTTTCTTTTCTTACCCTATGTTGAGTGATAATTGTGCAGGGTCCGATCTCGATGTTGTTGCTAGTTAGAGTGCTAACAATTTCCAGGAGTCTATTGGGTTGTCTAGAGCCATCTCGACAGTTGAGAAGATCTAGGCAGTTATCATTACGTGAGCAATGTAGTTTGCTTAGAATGGCATAAATTTTTGAGCTAAAGATTTTACGTAGAGAAGGAACGTGCCAAAATCCTTCGGGATCCTTGGTCTTTGTAATTTTAAAATATAAATTGTGAATATTATAACTTGTGAATATAAAGTTTTTGAGTGCCCATCTTTAGGGTTCACTGAAAGATATGAGAAAAATCCTTAAGCGCATCACGGAAGCGTGATGATCACATCGAATGCGATCGAGAGCAACTAGTCGCACTAGTCACTCCGGGCAGCTGAAATTAAAATTTTTTATGTGACGATACCACATGATCCAAGAACACTTCTCGGATCGTTTCGTTTAAACCACAAACAAGTAATAGGATTACCTCTTGAAGCGTGGTTGTGATCAAGTCTCCAAACAAAGAGACCTCCTGTCTCAAGTCCGACCTTCGGAGGAGATGCTTGCGAGCGTGGGGATGAGTCGCAGTGATCTCGCAATCCAAGTAGTTGTCCAAGAAAAGGAACTCCTGATCTCGTCGCACGAGATCGTTTTATCTTCTTCACGAGCGAGTAGCACCGAAGAAGATGGAGCGCCAAGAGTCGTCGAAGCAACGCGAGCCGACGATGGAGCCTTCTTCCTTCTCGAGGAGGGTGGACGGCCACCTAAGAGAGAAGGGAAGAGGGCACGTGAGAATGAGAGAGAGAAAGCAGAGAAACTCTGTTGAGTCAGTGTTTTTCGAAGAGCAAGGCATGCCTCTTCTTATATAGGGTTTTGGGAGTCCATGGATCCCAATCCATGGACAACATACAATCAACGAATGAGATTGATTGTGTCTTTTTCAACGGCTAGGATTGTTGTTGGTAAAACACAACAATAAGTGATTTAATTTAAATTAATGATCATAGATAAAACAATATAATTAATCTCAAATTAAATCACTTTTGACTAGAGATAGGATAATGAGAAGATCATGGTCCTCTCCTAAAAAGGGGGGACAACTACTCTACTCCTATAGAGGAGTTGTAGCCGTCCTCTCTTATAAGAGGGGACTTGGTCAATCTCATTGATATATCATGAGATCTCATTATCTCATGATATCTCTTATAACTCTTGTTGAAATAATTTTCACAAAAATAATTCCAAATTATCTTTTGGAAAATATCAATCAAGTTATTGGAAAAATGTGAATCTCATTCACAACCAAAAACTAAATGTAATTATATTTTCAATTAATCATTCAATGTGAATCCCATTCACATTAACAATTAATCAACAAATATAAAACACAATATGGCTCTCTCTTATATATTATAAATCACATTTATAATATATATAATTAATATGGATAGAGCTATCCATATTATTCATATCCATGATAATTAAATCCCATTTAATCATTTTGGATTTCTTTTCTCATGTGCCCAAATAATATGAATCACATTCACATTATTCATATAGAAACCCTAACCCTACCCCACCCCACCTCACCTGCGAGCCCCTCTCTCTCATCGCCGGCACCGCCAGCGCTTCTGCTCTGCCGCTGCGCCTCTGCCAGGGCCCACGAGCTTGCGCGCCTGCCTGCGCGCTCCTTCACGCGCCTGTGCGCGCTCCTTCGCGCGCCTGTGCGCATGCCCTCACGCGCCTGCGCGCGTAGATCTGCGCCGGTGTGCGCTCTTTCCCGCGCCTGTGCGCGCTTCTTCACGCGCGGCTGCGCGCCCGTCTGCACCTGTGCGCGCAACCTCACGTGCGGCTGTGCGCCTGATCTCATCTTCACGGTGCACGTGTCTGTGAGGTCAGAGGGCACCAAGGAGCCCTAAGTGTGCGCGAAGCCCTAAAGAGCACACCGTCACCTACATGGGTTTAGTTGTTTGAGGTCTACACAAGCAACTAAACCCGTCTATGTCATTGTAGACAAATCTTATCTTCAGTCAGTCGCTCCAGTCTTCAGTTCCCAGTATGTCAGAAAGCAAGGCGGATATCCCATCCATTGGCACCTTTCGTGGTCCATCGCCTATTGTCAAGATGGACGGTACAAACTATGAACTGTGGGCAATGCAGTTCATGAGCATGATGAAGTCAACGGGTAAGAAGCATATTCTTACCGAACCAGAGCCTGCTGAGAAGACTGGAGCCAATGCCTCTTGGGAGGCTGATGACACATACGCCAAAGTTTGGCTATCTGGTACGTTGACAATTGAGATTGCCAATGACATTCTACATCAACCCACGACCAAGGATATGTGGGACATTCTGGCGGCAACATATTCGCAGGCGAAGAACGAGACAAAGATTCTGCAACTCCAGCATGATATATTCACTATAAAGCAGAATGGTCGCCCTCTACATTCACTGTACACATCCCTGAGAGAGATGTTTGAGAAGCTCTACAACTTCATGCCTCTGACAGCCACGCCAGAATAACAGAAGACATATCGGAATGCGACTATGGTGGGCGTGTTCCTTGCTGCACTTGATCCAGAGTATGAGGCGGCACGATCACTGATCTTGGCCGACTCTATTATTCCTCCCATGGAGGAAGCCTTCCATCGACTAAGCCGGATCACCGTTCCTTCCACGGCCACGAATCAGAATACTTTAGCCATGACCGCCAACAGGGGTCGCGGATTTCATCATCAGACCCGTGGACGTGGACCTCGTGGTAGAGGGGGTCGCACTCGGCCAACATGTACTTACTGTCATCGCGTTGGACACAATGAAGACACATGCTACTCGAAGCATGGATTTCCTGCATCTGCACGAGTCACCGAGCAGATAGAGCCTCCATCTGTTGTGACTTTGGATCAGCGGTTCGATGATCTAGTTGCCCGTCTAAGGGGCATTATTCCCCCATCTGGCCCAGCACCAACTACTGAGAGTCAATCTGATGCTGCTGCTTCTGCCTCTGCGTCGACCAGTGCTTCAGGTAGCATACTTGCATTTACCAATAGTAGATCAGATACACTACCTTGGATTATGGACTCGGGCGCTACACATCATCTATGTGGCGATCGGAGTTTACTTACAGGATATTCGCAGATTCCTCCAGGCCGAACAGTAGTCATTGCCAATGGTACACATTCTCCCATCACTGGTCAGGGGGAGATTAGACTGACATCTTCTATGCAGCTCAAGAATGTGCTACATGCACCTGATTTTTCAATGAATTTGCTCTCAATCAGTCGGATTACGAAGGATTTACATTGTCAGGCAATTTTTGATCCATCTTCTCTTATTTTTCAGGACATCCGTACGGGCAACGTGATTGGTCGTGGCTATGAGCAAGGAGGCCTCTACCGCCTAAATCAGCCTTCATTCGCTGGAACCTCATCCCTTCCCATTGGAGCAGTATCTCCTTTGCTGTGGCGTCTGCGCTTTGGGCATCTACCGCTTCAGAAGTTGCGTCGTGTGTTACCCCAGGGTCTTCCTCACACACCTATCCAATGTGAGGCTTGTCAGTTGGGAAAGTATCACAGGTCTACCTTTCCCAGTCGTCCAGTTCGGAGTAGTACCTCCAAGTTTGAGTTATTTCATATTGATGTCTAGGGTCCGAGTCGTGTGCCTGATCATCAGGGACACAGATTTTATATAGTTATTGTGGATGACTTCTCTCGTATGTCATGGGTATTTTTGATGAAAAATAAATCTGAAGAAGGCAATATTATTATCCATTTTCTGAATGAAATTCAAAATGTTTTCTCCACATCTGTGAAGTTTGTAAGAAGTGATAATGCCCTAGAACTGTGCACTCATGTCCTAGCTAACTACTCCTCCTCAAAAGGGATTATACATCAAACATCCTGTGCTTATACCTCTCAACAAAATGGGATTGCTGAAAGGAAACATCGCCATCTTCTTGATGTCACAAGATCACTTCTTATACAGAGCCATGTTCCTTATTCTTACTGGTGTGACGCGGTCCTCACTGCATGTTACCTAATTAACCGTATGCCGTCCTCTGTCTTGGATGAACAGATTCCTTTTTCCATTATCTATCCTGGGAAGGATCTGTTTTCCCTTACTCCCCATGTGTTGGTTCAGTCGCCTTTGTCCGCCAGTTGTCTCCTGGTACTGACAAGCTCTCTCTTAGGGCTGTCAAGTGTGCCTTTGTTGGGTACTCCAGAACTCAAAAGGGGTACAAGTGTTTTGATCCTTTGCGTAGGCGGTATATGGTCAGTGCAGATGTTACATTCTTTGAATCTGTAATATATTTTTCAGTCTCAGGTGATCAACAACCACCTCCATTGTCTACCGACGCCATATACATGACACCACCACCTCCAGCACCGTCATCACCACCAACACCACCACCACCACCACCACAAATCCCCGTCTCACCACTACCGTTCCATTATACCCGCAGGCCTCCTCCAGCTCATGGCATGACTCATCTCCTAGCTCGCCTATGGTATGTATAGAAGATACTACTCTTGATGGATCTAATGATATTTCTGAGCAGGATATGTTGCAGGGGCCAGATGAGAACACAACTGATTTAGATGTTCCTATTGCTATACGCAAATCGAAGAGGAGCTGCGTTACATATCCATTGGCAGCTTCTGTGTCATTTGAGCGACTATATAGGGATTTCAGGAACTTTGTGGTGGCCTTGTCAGCTGTAGATATTCCACGGAATTATCAAGATGCTCTGCAGGACAGTAGATGGCGGCTAGCAATGGAGGAGGAAATGGCGGCGCTTCAATCTAGGGGAACTTGGAGTCTAGTTCCTGTACCTCCAGATGTGACCCCGGTGAGCTGCAAGTGGGTGTTTACGGTGAAGCAAAATGCATATGGTTCTATTGACAGATACAAGGCCCGCCTTGTTGCACGTGGTTTTACACAGACATACGGGGTGGATTACCTTGATACATTCTCACCAGTAGCCCGCCATTCCACTCTCCGGATCTTGCTGTCAGTCGCAGTCAATCGAGAGTGGCCGCTATATCCGTTGGATGTGAAGAACGCGTTCTTATATGGAGATTTGCAGGAGGAAGTCTATATGCAACAGCCACCCGGTTTTGCTGTTGAGGGGGAGTGTTCCAAGGTGTGCAGACTTCATAAGGCTATCTATGGCCTTAAGCAGAGCCCCAGAGCATGGTTTCAGAAGCTCTCAGACCTCTTTGAAAAACAAGGATACAAACGCTCCAATGGTGATCATTCCTTGTTTGTACAGAAGACTTCTTGAGGTATTATTGCAATTATGATTTACGTAGATGACATCTTGATTACAGGAGATGATGAGCAAGGCATAAAGCAGGCGAAAGAAAAGCTGGGGAGCGAATTTGTCACTAAGGTTCTTGGAGTCCTTAGATATTTTCTGGGGCTGGAATTTGCTAGAAATCCGTATGGATTAGTAATGTCGCAGAGGAAATATGTTACGGACCTGTTGAGTGAAACATGTATGCTGGGGTGTCGGCCTGCTACGACACCAATGGACCCCAGCATGAAGCTCTATGATGATGATACAGAGGATGTGGACAGGAGAAGATACAGAGAACTGGTAGACAAACTGTTGTATGTCACGATCACTAGGCCTGATATATCCTTTGCAGGTGAGTCGTGTGAGCCAGTTCATGGAGCAACCACGTCAGGTTCATATGGATGCAATACATATGATACTTAGATACCTCAAATCATCTCCAGGTGCAGGTTTGCTATTCAAGAAGGGAAAGGGGATTTCTATCTCAGCATGTGCGGATGCAGACTATGCAGGTTTTCCCAAGGACAGGAAGTCCACCTCGGGATTTGCAGTCTATGTTGGAGATTCTCTAGTCTCATGGAGGAGCAAGAAACAGACGGTGGTAGCCAGATCTAGTGCTGAATCCGAATATAGGGCTATGGCCCAGGCTAGCACAGAGATGATGTGGGTGAAGGCTGTACTTACAGATCTATGTCTAGATGTACCACTTCCTATGAACTTGGAATGTGATAATCAGGCAGCCTTGTTCATTGCAAACAACCCAGCATTCCATGAGCGGACCAAGCATATTGAGGTTGACTGTCAATTCATACGTGACATGATTCAGAAGGGGTTCATTGCTACATCTCAGGTCGTCTCAGAGAATCAAACTGCTGATATATTCACCAAGGCATTACTACGAGGCCCATTCCAGAAGTGTGCGTCCAAGCTGAGCATGATTGATATCTATGCTCCATCTTGAGGGGGAGTGTTAACGCATATATTAGTTTCTGTGTGGCTCTCTATTATTTTTATTTTCAGTTGTATGCTTTATGTAATTTACCCATAGGCTACTCTCCTATATAAGAGAGCCTAGGGCTTATGGAATAAACATCTCTTTCGTTTTTCCCAACAATAATTAAATTACATTTAATTATCTTAGATATCTCTTCTTATAATATGAATCAAATTCATATTATCCATGATAACTAAATCACATTTAATTATCAATTTTCTCGATGCTTGGATAGAATTCAACTTTGGCATCATTCTTGAACTCTTTCAAGAATAATGCGTATTCTCCGTAGGTACTTGGAGATAAGGAAAGGACGATTGTATTGTTCCACGTATAGTGACTTGGATATTGAGATCACATCTCAAATACAGATCTCGGGCCTCCCATAGATGCTTGATTAAATCAAGACCGCAAATCTAAACTTCTCATTGCATCCGAATCACATTCAGATCAATGTCCGATATTTGGACCAAGATCAGATTACTTCTCTACTGAGAGGAGTCACTAAAATCCAGACCTGTTTCATCACTCCCTAGGAATAGAAGCGTCATGGTTATACAATCGTTTATAATCACATCACCCTCAGGTACTCCCAATACCTGTACATCCTGCATACTGGAAGACTCGAAATAAACCCGAAGTATTAGATCAACTTTATACCGTCTACTTCAGGGTTTTATCAGTAAGTTTCTCATTTGATCATTGGGAGTTGGTATCGATCATATACTTTCCAAAAGTATATATCACACCCAGGTCTTGATCATATGCTTTCCAAAAGTATATCAAATTCAGTCAAGCTTCCAAAGCGAGACGACCGTGCACGGAATTTGATTCTTCCCAATATCTCATTAGTGAGATCATGTCTTCCAGTTCAGTAGTGAACCTGTATGATCCCTTTGAGAGATCGTATTACTCATATGCCCTTATATGCACACTAGTGCGTCGGTATATAGACCTTGGTTAGGTCATCAACCTATTGGTCTGCCAAATGTACATACTCAGACATATAGTAACACATCTGTCTCCGGTCAGAGGATGCGTGCCTATATCGTGACAACATGCGACATAGGACTTTGGTTATCTCGATCTCGTTAAGTCAACTCTTTGACCTAACCAATCTGACACCTCCGAATCTCTATTCCTGTGCAGAGGACTTGCATCAAGAGGTCGGTCAGATATCAGCCTATGTGAGAAAGGATTGCCATCTCCTACTCAGGCTGGAGATCATCTCTTAATAATCTTTTGACGGTGCTTGATGAGTTCTCAATCTAACTCTTTAGATATTCATCCGAGCACCAGCCTCTATGATTCAATTATTGAATCAACAATTGTATGATTATTAAGATGGCCATGGTACATAACCCTAATTGTACTAAGGGACCTATTATGCAAATTAGTTATTCTTCATTTCAGATCAGGGAATGATATTTGCAATAACATTTATTGCATAATGGCTCGTCGTGGGCTCGCATGTCCAACAATCTCCCACTAGCCCAAAGAGCCATTAATGGGCTAATCATTTAAACCCACACTCATGTAATAATCATAGGCTTTTTAGAAAATAGCTAGGTAAGTTGATCAGTTACTTTGTTCCCACGAGACTATGCCAAGTCCTTTTACGACGCTTGCATATCCCCAGTAACAGTGCCCGCATCTAATGCGAATGTTGCATCTTATGCAACCAATACTCAATCTAGTCAAAGCAGTTAAAGTGTCATTGACACCATTGCTCAATAATTATTATAACCAGTATTTCCATAATCCTTATTAGAATACCTTTATTCCTGGAGATCTCTATCTCCTAAAGCATCTACAGTTAAGACCTTTTAGATCTCTATCTATATTAAGTTTTTGAAGATAAGACTTTGAGATCACTATCTCAAAAAATCTTATCATCTATAAAGATTTTGTTATTATTGCAATCAAGTGTTTTCTCTCCATAGTAGGATTAGCAGCACTTTACTACTCCCACTGCATGGTAGATATCTGGTTTTTGTACACATCTAGCACACACTTAGCTTCTCGTAACTGATGCACAAGTGCAAGCAGTTCTAGCATTCACTTCCTCAACTCTTTGAGGTGCTATCCCTTTAGATAGGTCGGTACCAAATCTTAAGGGAAGGAAGCCTTTCTTGGAATTTCCAAGAACGGAATATGTCCAAGGTGTACTACAAATATGGAAGGCCGTATCCCGATATATCGGCGATATATCGCCGATATATCGATATCGACATGGGACCGATGTCGAAATTGATATATTGATATATCCGATTTCAGGCATTTTCTTCATAAAGATTCCTAGATATAGCGATATAACGGCGATATATCGGCGATATATCGTCGATATATCGATATCGACACGATATCGAAACGATATCGATATCGATATGTCCTTCCATGACTACAAATGTGACGTTCCCAATGCCCTCTTTTCTTTTGCTTCTGAACAACTTCAGAACTAGGATCTAAGAGGTATCCTTGAAATTATATTTCAAGATATGGAGTAGCCAGTCTATAAAACACTTATTATCATCTTTATATCATTTCAAATGATTAGGATATTATCTACATTTAGCATGATGAACACAATGACACTTCCACTAAGCTTCACATGGTTCATCACGATTCTATCTGAAATCATAACATTTATAATTTCATCAAATCTTATGTTCCAGCTACAAGAAGCTTATTTGAGTCCATAGATGGATTTCTTTAGCTTGCACATCTTGCTTTCCTCAACCATGAAGCCCTGGGGCTACTTCACGTGAATATCCTCAAAGAGGTATTCATAGAGGAATGCAATCTTGACCTCTATCTTGAAGATGTCAAAGTCAAGTTGTGTAGCTTTAATAATATTCTGATGGGTATAAGCATGGTCACTAACGGGCAAGTCTCTTCTCTTTGGTGTGTAGATTGTGGCTACGAGCTGTGCTTTGAAGGTCTCTACCTTCTCATCAGGTTCCCTCTTTTCTCTTGAAGATCCATTTACACCTTAATGAGTCTAACCCTTATAGGTGGATCCTCGAGGGTCCATATACAACACTTGTATATGAAGTTTACCTTAGACTTTCATTGCTAAAATCCATCTTTCCATGTCATGATCCTCAGGAGCTTCATCACATGAAGTCCGATCATTGCCAGACTTAACTAACACATGGAATACATCCTCAAACTCATTTGAAGAGGTATTAATGTTTCATCTTTAATTATCCTTTTAGTTTCCAATTTCAGGAGCCTCATTATCATCTCAAGATTGAATGGGTTTCTTTACTTCATTTTCATCTTGATTCTCAAGAGAGTCATCCTCTAAGAATTACATTCTCAGAGATGAGAGCTTTTAACAATCTCAAGGTTATAAAGTAGGTATCCAATACCATCCTTTATTTTCCTAATGAAGCAGCACTCTCTAGTGCTCAATTCCTGCTTTCTTTCATGGAATCTTATTAAGGATGTATAGTGTAGTCTCTACTACATATATACCTGGAAATTAAGAGGAAATTATGCTAAAATTTATCATTGATCAAATCATGTCACACATGATCCAATTGTATCTCCCTACAACTCTATTGAGTTTAGGTTTACTAGGAGGAGTGAGATAGGACTGATATTCCTTTCTCCATAAGATATACCATGAATTCATCTAATAGGTACTGATTACCTAGATTAGATCAAATTCATTTCCATCTTCCTTCAGACTTTGGTTCCAAACCAAAATTATGAAATCTTTGAACATTTCAATGTTTTCTTTGGTGAAGAGAAGAAATCTCATATCATACATAATCATCAATAGATATCACATATCCATAATGTTTACTATGATATAGATGATTCACATACATTAATATGTATGAGATCCTGAATACCTTGACATTTTACACCTTTCCCAAAAGAAGGGTGTATTAGACATTTTACTTTGAATCATGGCCTCAAATTTCAGCGAAATTCTGTCTAATTTCTGTCGAATATCGATATCCAGTCGAAATCGAAATTCGACCGAAATGACCGAAATATGGGGGTCCTAGTACAAAAAATGACCGAAATGACTGAAATTTCGGTCGAAATTCCACCGAAATTCCATCGAAATTCTATTTTGGTTGATACCGAAATGGTGACCGAAACCGACATTTAAGGCCTTGCTTTGAATACAATATTCATAAGTATGTAAGATTTGAAATTTTAGACATTCTAAAGTTTCATCTCTTACGTGTCTATTGATTAAATCAACATGCATATGTCCAAACAGGCTAAATCATTGTCAAATGATCTTTATCCTCCTATTGATCTTTATAACGTTTAACTTTCAGTATTAGAAATCTTAATGAACCATTCATTAAATTTCTAATTTAGTAGAGTCTACTAGATGCCAGATTACTATCTGAAATATATCCATCATAACTCTTTATGATAGGTTTATTCCAGAATTCATGTTTATTTCCAACATTTAGAAATAAACTATGAGTGTATTCTTGTATCTAGGTCATAGAGACATTCTCTAAGACAAAGGGCTCTCCTACCGAAAATATGAAGTCCACCTATCCAATAGAGATTGTTGCAATAATTGCATCAAAATCCATGTAGATGACTATTAAACCTGAAGATCAAATTCTCCAGTCTTCTAAAACATATGCAACCCATTGCAAGTGTTAGAAGATTGAGATACAATTATAAGACTTTATCTTGTTCAATAAGCAAGTCAATATCAATGATTTATGTAGATTATTCTGATGCTCTATCCGAGTTCTTCACCAAGGATTTTAGACAGACTTGATAGTCATACTATCAACACATCAACTTATTGCAGTATTGTCATTCATCCAACTCTTTGGATGTCATGTGGAAGTCATAGAAGTACAATCAACTCTTTGATTATCCTTCTCATCTTGGGCGTGACCCATGCTTCCATTGCGCTCCCTTTATCTATAAACAACCATTGCTTAAGACTAAGGATCTCTTATGTTAAATTCAAAAAGAATTCAATGTAAGAGCATTTCAACATTTATACATGCTTCATTAAATTCATACAATATGAATATTATGAAGCTTCATGAATGACTAGAGTATAGACAGTAGAATGATGACACTCATCATGTCTACATCCATTTAGACTCTCAAAACATTGGTTCAGATAGGTATTCAAACATTTTGAATACATCATCTCTTATAGAGCTACCATTCTGCATGATGCAGTGAACCATGTCATTCATGATTAAATGTCTAGAGCACATATGCATGCCAAAATATCTTCTTAGGGTTTTATAAAGATTAATTTGACAATTACGATTATCATCAACATGTCACTTCCAAAGTACATTCGATGAGATCAAGACTACAGAGACATACAAACCCTAAGGTTGTAGATCTATTGTCTATTTAATTGTCATTCCTCATTATTATGAGGAAACTTGCACATTGCAACCACATACAATATGTGTCCAACTGCAAGTACAATATCTGGATCATGAGTCCAATCCATGATATTTTACTGGTTATTATTGAGTATAACATCGAGTGGGTTTAATGAAGGATTATCTAAAATAAGAAATTTGCATAAGTGTATATATATATTTATATATACATATTTTACTTTGATTTAGGAATTTTTATATCAAAGTTGTCTTGCCTTGTCAACAATGAAAGTTCATTCCCTTAATCACTTTTAATTTAAGAGATATTCTTACCATTATATCTCTAGCAAGATCTGGGATCTCCTTTCCTATCTTTGTCACATCCCAATAATATGAGAACTTGTGACTCCGATAAAAAGAAGCGGGAACACATTCCACCTTGCAAGTCCAACTTGCATCTCCCAATTCGGTCTTTATCATTCGGGCCCACCACCCCTAAGGTGATGTTGACCCGTCATTAATTGAACCAACTGTCAACAGGCTTAATACTCGCTATACACAATCCAATATCGCCCCAATAATGTGAGGACTCGATATTGGGGTCACTACGTATACGGCCTTACTCTTTCGAGAAGCGAAGAGCCCGCTCCAAATGGATTGTATGCAGGAGCTGTCACTTCGGACATGCGTCTCCTACATACAATATTTGGCGACGGAACCCTTCGCCTTGACGGGAGACCATGGATATCACTTATGTGATCCTCCATATCATATTCAAATTATAATTAATCATTATGAATCATATTCATTACGGTTAATTCTTCCAAAGGAAATAACACATCAATTCATAATAGAGTGCTTTTAATAGGATATAGTTAATTTAATCACATTAAATTAATTATCAATCCAATTTTCAATCAACAAACTTGATTATTACGTGAATAGTAGGTATAATCTCAAAGTACGTATTATTCAAATTTTAATAATTAGAAAAATACACTTTGATTTCTCCGGCATTATCGAGTCCCTACCCGCTGTCATGGTCAGTACCGACGGGAGTGGGACGGACCACAACCGGTGCAACTCGCTACCACAATGCTCCCCGACTAGACACCATATCCACCTCAGGAAAGGATAATGCAAGATAGATCATTGTCTACTTTGAGATGCTCATCGGGTTTTCAACCGAAATTATATCATATAATATTCATCAAAACCATTTTGATAATATTATAAGGAGATTTGTTAAACAAATCCCCAATCCTATTCAAGCAACAAGGTTTTGCATGTAAAAGTTGTCCTACAACTATTGTAGGATAAACTAGAGTTTTTCATGAAAACAATGTTTGTTGGAAATAATGCAATGTCATAAATGCAATGTCATTAACCAATTGTGATCAAGATCAACTATCTTATCAATTTTGGTTAATGCAATGTCATTCAAGGAAATAATTATCATCTTTGAATATTTCATAAATATCTATCAATAATCATTTCAGAAAATTAACAATTAATTTCCATTAATTTATTTGAATGACAATCACAAGGTTTTGGATAATCATGCAATTTCCAGCAATGACCCTCACTAACTAAAAATAGCATATCTCATTCATTTTAAATCCAAATTAAGCAAAATCAATTTCCAGAGATCGATAACTTGATTTAAAAACGAAACCATGTGTTAAACACACATTTCCAAGCGTTTTAAAACCGTAATTAACATCTTTATTACGTCTCTAATCGCTATCCCCGAAACAGTGGACATATGATTAATAAAACAACCATATCTTGTGCAAACGGAATCCCAATTACACAAACTCAAATTCCACATTTTTCTTATTTAATGGGGAACATTATCTAATATAAAATTTCGTGTTTAAACATTTTAAAATGGGCCAAAATTTTATCACAAGAAAGGGCTACGAAAATTGAAATGCTAAAATCTTCACGAACCCTATCGAGCCCAAATCTTCGTAGGTTCACGGATCTCATTGGAAACCTTCGACAAACCTGGCTCTGATACCACTTGAAGGATATGGGAAAAATCCCCAAGAGCATCACGGAAGCGTGATGATCGCATCGACTGCGATCGGGAGCAACTAGTCGCACTAGTCGATCCGGGCGGCGGAAATTAAAATTTTTTATGTGACGAAACCACATGATCCAAGAGCACTTCTCGGATCGTTTCGTCTAAACTACAAACAAGTAATAGGACTACCTCTTGAAGCGTGGTTGTGGTCAAGTCTCTAAACAAAGAGACCTCCTGTCTCAAGTCCGACCTTCGGAGGAGACGCTTGCGAGCGCGGGGATTAGTCGCGGTGATCTCGCAATTCAAGTAGTTGTCCAAGCAAAGGAACTCCTGATCTCGTCGCACGAGATCGTGTATCTTCTTCACGAACGAGTAGCACCGAAGAAGATGGAACGCCAAGAGTCGTCGAAGCAACGCGAGCCGACGATGGAGCCTTCTTCCTTCTGGAGGAGGGTGGACGACCACTTAAGAGAGAAGGGAAGAGGGCACGTGACAATGAGAGAGAGAAAGCAGAGAGACCCTGTCGAGTCGGTGTTTTTCGAAGAGCAAGGCATGCCTCTTCTTATATAGGGTTTTGGGAGTCCATGGATCCCAATCCATGGACGACACACAATCAACAGATGAGATTGATTGTGTCCCTTTCAACGGCTGGGATTGTTGTTGGTAAAACACAACAACAAGTGATTTAATTCAAATTAATTATCATTGATAAAACAATATAATTAATCTCAAATTAAATCACTTTTCACTAGAGATAGGATAATGAGAAGACCATGGTCCTCTCCTAAAAAGGGAGGACGGCTACTCTACTCTTATAGAGGAGTTGTAGCCGTCCTCTCTTATTAGAGGGGACTTGGTCAATCTCATTGATATATCATGAGATCTCATTATCTCATGATATCTCCTATAACTCTTGTCGAAATAATTTTCACAAAAAATAATTCCAAATTATCTTTTCGAAAATATCAATCAAGCCATTGGAAACATGTGAATCTCATTCACAACCCAAAACTAAATGTAATTATATTTTCAATTAATCATTCAATGTGAATCCCATTCACATTAACAATTAATCAACAAATATAAAACACAATATAGCTCTCTCTTATATATTATAAATCACATTTATAATATATATAATTAATATGGATAGAGCTATCCATATTATTCATATCCATGATAATTAAATCACATTTAATCATCTTGGATTTCTTTTCTCATGTGTCCAAATAATATGAATCACATTCATATTATTCATATCTTTGATAATTAAATCACATTTAATTATCTTAGATATCTCTTCTTATAATATGAATGAAATTCATATTATCCATGCTAATTAAATCACATTTAATTTATCAATTTTCTCGATGCTTGGATATAATTCAACTTTGGAATCATTCTTGAACTCTTTCAAGAATAGTGCGTATTCTCCGCAGGTACTTGGAGATAAGGACAAGGCGATTGTATTGTTCCACATATAGTGACTTGGATATTGAGATCACATCTCAAATCCAGATTTCAGGCCTCCCATAGATGCTTGATTAAATCAAGACCGCAAATCTAAACTTCTCATTGCATCCGAATCACATTCAGATCAATGTCCGATATTTGGACCAAGATCAGATTACTTCTCTACTGAGAGGAATCACTAAAATCCAGACCTGTTTCATCACTCCCTAGGAATAGAAGCGTCATGGTTGTACAATCGTTTATGATCACATCACCCTCAGGTACTCCCAATACCTGTACATCCTGCATACTGGAAGACTCGGAATAAACCCAGAGTATTAGATCAACTTTATACCGTCTACTTCAGGGTTTTATCAGTAAGTTTCTCATTTGATCATTGGGAGTTGGTATCGATCATATACTTTCTAAAAGCATATATCACACCCAGGTCTTGATCATATACTTTTCAAAAGTATATATCAAACCTACAAATTCAGTCAAGCTTCCAAAGCGAGACGACCGTGCACGGAATTTGATTCTTCCCAATATCTCATGAGAGAGATCATGTCTTCCGGTTCAGTAGTGAACCTGTATGATCCCTTTGAGAGATCGTATTACTCATATGCCCTTATATGCACACCAGCGCGCCGGTGTATAGACCTTTGTTAGGTCATCAACCTATTGGTCTGCCAATTGTACATACTCAGACATATAGTAACACATCTGTCTCCGGTCAGAGGATGCGTGCCTATATCGTGACAACATACGACATAGGACTTTTGTTATCTTGATCTCGTTAAGTCAACTCTTTGACCTAACTAATCTGACACCTCCGAATCTCTATTCCTATGCATAGGACATGCATCAAGAGGTCGGTCAGATATCAGCCTATGTGAGAAAGGATTGCTATCTCCTACTCAGACTGGAGATCATCTCTTAATAATCATTTGACGATGCTTAATGAGTCCTCAATCTAACTCTTTAGATATTCATCCGAGCACCAGCCTCTATGATTCAATTATTGAATCAACAACTGTTTGATTATTAAGATGGCCATGGTACATAACCTTAATTGTACTAAGGGACCTTATATGCAAATTAGTTATTCTTCATTTCAGATCAGGGAATGATATTTGCAATAACATTTATTGCATAATGGCTCGCCGTGGGCTCGCATGTCCAACATTCACACCCTTTTTCCTTTCAAAAACTATTAAAAGGATGCGGTTCTCATTGCCTATTTTCTCATATATTAGATGCCCTCCACCTTTTTTAATGAGTTACTTTTAATGAATTTCTCTACACTGGAAAGGGGATATTTCTAGTTTACCATAAAGTATTTGTGTTTGTTGGCTTTGTCTACATTCTTGGACATGAGAGAAACAAGTTGGTTGTCAGAGCTATGAGCTGTCAACTGTGTTCTCTTAGGATATGACATGAATCAGAAGGGATTCTATTGCTATGACCTAAGGTCACAGGGACACTATATTAGTGCCAACATAACCTTCTTCAGGGCCATTTCCTTCTTTTGCAATACTGTCGCATAGTATCCCCAAGACTATTTTTATACTTGTTTGTATTCCTTAGGACTTTGGATTCAATCTTTAATATCAGTGGAGACAACCCCTCATGAGGTGACACAACTCCTATTGAGGTGACTCCAACAATAGTTTTGCAAACTAACAAAATTTCTTTCTCTAGTGATACTACAACAAGAGATGCTTTGAGAGAATCTACGCAATAGTGTGAACTATTCCAATATCTCTTAGATGAGTCAAAAGAGTTGCAAAAAGCACCCTATTTTTGCTTATATGTCTGCAGACTATACATAGATTACCGAGGTTTTATCAACAATTGAAATTCCCTACAATCATATAGAGACACTTCATGAATCTATATGGTCGCTTGCAATAGAGGAAAAGTTGATCACTTTCCTCTTAGAGGGACGTGGCAACTAATGGACCCACCTAGAGTTGACAAAATGGATGGATCTATGCAAGTAGGTATTCGGTATGTCATCGAAATTCGACTGAAATAATTGAAATTTCAGTTATATGGGGGCTTAATACAAATCCTGACCAAAATGATCGAAATTTGGTCGAATTTCGATTTAAATTCGATCGAAATTTCGTTTCGATCAGTCACCGAAATGGTGATCGGAATCGACATTTAGGGTCTTGGTGTTCACCAAGATTTCGAAAATTATTCGATTAGGCCGACTAGTTGGTTAATGGGGTGGTAGATTGAGTAGACTCTAGTTGGTCAACAATCGATCGGTTGACTAATCAGTTTGATTAGTTGGCCTAGTCGGTCGATTAGTCACCGACTTTTTCTTGGTAGTTACTATGTTTTTTTTTGTTTTTTTAAAGTAAATCATGTCTAAGATGCATAGTACTTAAATAGAATCCGATCGTTTCTTTTATTTCACTATGATAATGTTGAAAAAGTCCAAATCTATGTAAATATATAAGAATATATTTAAAAATGGATTATATATTTGAAGTAATAAAAATAATACAAAATTGACAAAATCCAATTAGTTGTTTGACTATTGATGGCTTGATACAATTCCAAGTTGGTAGGAAATGCTTCATACATATATGCAATGTTGACTTTTTCAATATCTTCTACCTGATCACATATCTTTCAAAGGTACAGATTTTAGTTTTCTTGGCAATACAACTTGATTTGCCTCTTTACCAGCTTGATGTAAAGAATGTTGTACGATGATCTCTAATAGGCCATCTACATGCATTAACCACTCATCTCCACGACTTAAGGATGTGTGCTTATAAAACGGGTAACTTATGGTCTTAGGTAGAGCCCTCACGCCTAGTTCTAGAAACTATCAGAGGTCCTTGGGATTCTGGGACTCTTGAGATAAACAAGGAGTTTTATATGAAATATAAACAAGGAACAATAGCGGTGCTCGTCTATGTGGATGGTATCATCTTTTCAGGTGATGACTCAGAAGGCAGTATAGTGATGAAGAAGCAATTAGCAGGGTTGTTCATGATCAAGGACCTTAGAGTTGGAGCACTGAGATATTTTCTTGGGATTGAGATTGGTCGCTCCAAAAGATGTCTGATAATGTCCTAGAGAAAGTTTGACATTGCCCTACTGTAGGAGACTGTGATGTTAGGATCCATGTCATCACACATAACCATGATTACCAAAGCACACATATACGAGTTCGGAGGGATCAAGATTCACGAGCTGCTATTGGTGGTTGATTCGAAAGCTACTATATTTGACCATCACATGGCTTGCAGTTAGTTTATGGATGCTCTTTTTGGAGCTCACTTTGGTGCATGCATGATAGTTTTGAGTTGCATTAAGTTCTCTCTAGGAAAAAAGTTGGTATTCACCAAAGGGGCCACTTTCGATCTTTTTACTCTAATGTTGATTATGACATGGCCTCAAATTTCGTCAAAATTCAGTCGAATTTTGCTGAAATTTTCATTTCTATTTGTCAATGAAATTGAAATACTATCTTATTTTTTCTCATGATTTTGGCGAATTGTCAGCGAACTTGAAATTACATGCATTTTGTTGAAGCAACAAAAATAAGGGAATCTAGATTTGGCTTTCATCGAAATTCGTTCATATCGGTAAATTTTGACCCATTTCTCTATTAATGTGTTGAGCTTTTAGAGAACTTCGTACAATGTAAATAAGATTCTTTTCTTATTCTAAAATTTTGTGGTGTAAATCCAATCTAAATTAGTTAAATTCAAGCTCCAAAAGTTAGATTCAGGTTTTAGCTAATATCACATCTTTTTTCTTTCTTTATGTGTGATCCCATTCTTGTTGAAGATGTGAATATCATGACTTCTGCTAACAGTAAAAAAACCATGTGCGATGATTATGGATAATACCATTTTGAACTTGTATTTATAAATTTATTTTACAAATTAGTGATGTTGCTATCTTAATTATTGATTTAAGAACATTAAAAACCTTAATTTTTTGTGAAAAGTATGCGTTCAGAGTCATTTTCCATGATCTCTGATCATTTTAGCGGAAGTTCAGCAAAATTCTAAGAATTTTCTCTTCTTGGATTTAGCAAAACGAAATTGAAATCAGAAATTTACGGCCTTGGATTTTGGAGGATGTATGTTGGAAAGTCCTCTATCGATTTTTGCACTTCACAGAAACCTGATGACTTGGAGGAGTAAGAAACATGCAATTGTTTCCTCTTCCAGTACAAAAAATGAGTATAGAACAATGGCTCATGAATCAACATTGTTGGTATGAATTCGATCCGTATATAGAGATATTTAGGTCATTCCCACTCAAGTTAAGGAGTTGATGTAATAATTGTGCAACAATGCACATAACTTATAACCCCACGTTCCATGAACTCACTAAATATATGGAAGTTAACTGTCATTACACCAGAGATTTGATACAAAAGGCTTACTGCGCTTTTCTATTGTGTCATCAGAAGAATAGACTACTATCATATTCAGCAAACCGATAGCTCATACATGGTTTGAGAGATATTATAACAAGCTGAATTTGTTGAAATATATCATCCAACTTGAGGGGAATGTTGAGATATCTTTCTACCTCAGGGGTTCACTCGTTTTTTGTCATTTCGGTGTCTTATTAGTGTCACCCTAACCCTAAGACTCTCCTTATATAAGGAAACCAAGGGTATTGTATTCAAGTAAGAAACTCTCTCATATTCTTCACTAATATTACTATGAAAACAATAACTTTACCATATATATGTAAGTGGAGAAAGATCATGAATTTGCTTTGGAAAGTTTACTTTTGAAAGCTTACAATTGTGTGAGTTGGAGTTTCATATAAGCATCCATTCATGATGTGATCCCATGATTTTAGTGGATTTGCCCAGATAAGGGGGTGTATAATGATTACCTTTTGCTCGGTAGTGGTGAATGAGTTGCAAGAGGGGGGTTTCTTACAACCTCAAAGAGAGGTCAATAATGGGTCTTATCCGGGATGGTTTCTTTCAACCTCAATTATGGATATCTTGCATCATGCGGGTATTACTATCTTCTTTATTAGGAGGGGGGGTGGTCGTGTGGCGGTAGATATCACACTATGCTGGAGCTATTTGGTGTTATCCTGAGCTTTAGACTTAATGATGACTAGTTTCTTTTATCCTTTTTGGGATGAAAGAGGATGCCATTGATGTGCGTGGGGAAGCTTTGCATTGTCATCCATGTGCCATATCGATCATTTATCTGGGTTTGTCCTTGGGTCAATCGTGGTTACCTCAGTCTGACTAGTTGCCCGTAGTCGAGAGGTTTGAGTACATGCTTATAGGCTGGCGGAGAGTCATCGCAGGGATAGTAGCCATCCAACCAACCACAGTAGCATTACTCTATAAGGCAATTGATAATCTTTTTGTGCATTCTCTTTCTAGATGACGTACATGTAAATGGTTATAGTGGGATAATGTGCCATGCAAACTTTATTTTGTGAATGGAAAAATGTTGAATGCTTCTTTCTTAGTAATTTTAATTGTATTCCGTTTCTGAATGTTAGTTGTGATTACTAAATAAGTTATTGCTGAGTACACATATCTGGATATGGGAGGATCCGATGAGAATCAAGGTCGTGATAGTTTGGTATTAGAGCACGGTTTCTCCAGTAATTTATTTAGTAATTGACAACTATGAGCGATATTTAGAAACTAAGGTTATATTAAGATCCTTTGATCTTAAAAATTGACTGCAGTACCAATCACAAGTCATTGCCCCTTTTGTACATCATGTTAAGACGTAGTCTAGGCAATTAGTGGCTATGATTGCAATGCTCCAAGAGATGGGGTAAAGGCAACAGACATTAGAGGAAAGACTCAATGCACAAGCTAAGAGACCCAAGGCATCTAGACCAAGGTTCAAAAAGTCGGTATGCAGTATTCGTTTCGGTCAGGCGGTCTGAAGCGAGTAAGCGGATATGCGGAAGTATATGTAGAAGTATATGCGGATTATGCGGTTTATATTATTTTAATTTAAAAATAATTAAAGTAATAAACTGAATTCATATATTAGAGATTTATGTTTCGAAAAAATAACAATAGATGAAATATATGCATAGACATTTTAGTACGTCACGATTTAAGAGAGCTTTTAAAAAATGACCATTTTAGATAAAAGACTGAATTATAAAAAAAAACGGAAGTGAAATTTGTTGGCATACTTACTATAGGAATGAAAATATAAGAAAAAAAATATTTTGAGATATAACAATAATAATCATAGAAACATTTGTTATGTTTATATATGAATCGACTAAATGAAATTTGGAATGTGAATCAATATTTTTCAATTGATTAGATAACCGGATTCCCTTTTATCTAGCGTTAATGAGATGACAGCTAGCGAGGGGGGATTTGACGCAATTTTCTTTTACAAAATATTTAAACAATTGAGAAAAGTATTGAATGAAGAAAACAAACGACTCATGTATATTTTTTTCACAAAAGAAGATGTATTTGATTCTAAAATAAAAGTATATTGAGTATAAATTAAACAAATGAAATGACATTCATGGAAATTAAATAAAAATCCTCTATTTAAATAAAAAATGTTTTTTTTATAAACGACATAAAAATCTTTTCTAATAAACAATTAGTAACATTTATTTTAAATAAAAAAATGAAAATTTATTTTTTTACAGACGACAACATAAAAATCATTTCTAATAAACAATTAGTAACATTTATTTTTTTACTGCAGTAGCAGTAGCTACCAGTTCTAGCAACTAAACGATGAAGCTTGTACGAAGGGGCTCTATCTAATAGGCGGCCGAGTATGCGACCACATATGCAGTTTACTCGTTCGCATACTCGCCCAAACCGCATATGTACCAAATACTGGATACGCGGTTCTGTCCAGTGCCCGACTCCGCATATGCGGCTGCCTGGGCCGCCTTTCTGAACACTGATCTAGACCTATGAATGCTAGAGCTAAGGGTTATGTTCACCCTTCTCAGGAAGAATTTAGCTACCATAACGCCACTAAGTATGCTCCTACTCCAATTGGAGGAGCCGTAGAGGATGCCCTTTTTAAATAATAAAAATTATTTGACTCCTACCATAAATATAAGAATTCTGTAGAAGTACAAAATCCTTATATAATTAAGGGACCATGAGGTCTAATTCGAGAAATTTTAGATAATTGTGTAGTACAGATAGCAGGACATCGACTACCTAATTCCCTATTGCTTATTTAAATAGAGGATGGACTAGCTAGAAAGGCATCATGCATGCCTTGACTATTTCCAAAAAATAACTTTTCACCTGTCGAGAGGGCGGGGGGTGCCTAGTGTTACAGAAGTCGGTTCTTTCTACGGTCCCTGTTTTCTTGTTCTTCTTTCGTCTGCTACATACGAGGGTTCGAGGATGTATAGAAGCATTGATGCCATAATTCTTCTGGATGGGCTTTGGAGATTTGCATGGCATCTTATTGGTGTACTCAACGATAGTCACGTGGTATGAAAAGAATGGAGGCTTGGGCGTTCGAATCTTAGATGCAATGAATGGAGAATTTCTTGCTAAGTGGGGTTTCTGGCATTTGGAGCATTGGTTAAGACATGTTTTGTTTTTCGTTGAGGAAGATCTATGGTGTTTTTGCTTGCAATCCCTTGTAGCCTGGGCTTATGCATACCCTTTCCGATTTTGGAAGGGGGCCTTTTTGGCTCTTCCTCGGATTTTCCCCTCACTATGGTGCTTCTGGGATTGATGATGCTTTCTGCTTTTGAGTGGGCTATTGGTCTGGTCGGGACTCTATGTGTTAGGTTGCCCAATCCGTTTGCAATGGTTATGGAGTGTGGGATGATAGTTCAAGAGGCTTTGGACAATAGAGCATGGTCTCTGATGAATATGTGATTCATCACTCTAATTAGCTGAAAATAGAGCTTCGTCCTGAGAAATTATGTTCATTCATATGTTAATATCATAAAATTAACTTTATGTCTTTGTAAATAATTTGCATAAATTAACATTTATTTTTGCATTCATATTCATCTGCATATTTTCACCTAACTTTACTTATTTTTAATTAATTCATGCTAACTTCGATTGATATGAAACTGACTTCAGTGTGTATATATCACTAACTTTAATCAAAGAAAAATCGTAAAAATACTAACTTGTACATATTCAAAATAAACCCAAACCTAATTTCAAGACAAAAAGCCATGAAAGATTATATATCTCATACAATGTCCAAATGTACTCTACTTACTTTTGAATTGATGTGCATTCAATTACCTACAAATCAAGATCAAATTCTAAATTGGAGTTCATTTGCGAAAATGGGATTTTGAGACCTAACCGTGCATTTACATTTTTTTATTGATATTGACCTATCATTTCATGTGCAAATTTGACTCATTTTAATTATTTTCTTTTCATTTCTTTATTTCATTTCATGTTTTAACTAATTACATAAAAATAAAAATCCAAAAAATTAGAAAAACAAAGAAAAAGACCAGACACTGACTAACTCATATGTATCTGTCACGTATTTTCTAATTAATTTTAACTCACAAAAATACCAAAAAAAGTTGCATTCTAGTCCATTGTATTATTTCATTGTATGTTTGTTTTTTGCATGCATTATTCACTCACAAAAAAACTGAGTAAAAATTACAAAGCTATAAAAAATGATATTCTATATACAATGTCACCAAGGAAATCATATCTTGCATATGTCTTTCCGTTTGCATCCGAGTCCTTCATGTGCATTGTAGATCATATTCAGAAGAACATTTTTCATGTTGGGCATTTTTGCATTAAAGGTCATTTGTTGTTTTATTTATTATTTTTTATGCATTCTATGCACTGGTCAAACCTAGGGTCAACATGCATTACATATTTTAACCCTTGATTGGTCCGCCTATCCCAGTAAGCACCCCTTGTCATCTTGGGCCTCTTGATTTGGGCCGTTGGATCAAATTGATCCAACGACTCATGATAAAACCCACTTAACCCAACCCCTTTTTTTCTCTCCCCACATGCTAAGCGACCTCAGTTCTACAAATGTGCCTAGCACGTGCCCTCCTCACCTATCTGTGGGTCGAACTTATATATCGAGGTTAGTGAATTATACTCCACCTCTTTATGTCGAACTTGCATGACCATATCCCGACCTCCTTTGTTTTCATTTCAGAAGAACCCTCTCTTTGAGGCGGTTCTTCCCCAGTCGTCATTCTCTCCACCCTTACACACTTCACCTTCATTCCACTACCCCACTTCTTCTTTGGTTGAATATATGAGATATGAACCGTTCACAGAACCGAATGAATATTATATGGGCACAATGGAGTGAGCGAATTTGAGGATGGACATGTGTATAAACAAAGTTGATATAGAAACACGATTCCTGGTTATGTTTGAAAATTCGCTGTTTGAACTATCCCCTACTCAGGAAGACTCTCTTCTTGAGTACGATCACTTTCCTTTTACCATACATTTGAGATTCAGAGTCAAGGAAATATGGCTTATGACCTAGCCACTACCGCTGAGAATAACTATTACTCGACTCATGATTGGATGTCGGAGTTATGTCATGACGAGTACAGTTATTCATCTTCGAGTCATGAGACGATAGAGGATGACATAGCTCGGATTAATCAGAGAGCCATCGTTTAACTGAACAATTTGGTAGTGTCATCCAGATGATAAAAGAAATGATGAACAACTAAGAGGAAGTGGGGATCACGCAAAGCGAACTTGTTGCGAATCATGTGCAAAAATTTCAAGCACATATACAACATACATCTGACCAGCCCACTGACTATTCCACTAACTCTATTAAAATACCAAAAAATTTTAAAAAATCAGAAAAATTCAATAAACTGGACAACACTTAAATGGAAGAATTTTGCAAAAGTCTGATCTTAGAGCTTCCATTAATCAAACTCGGCAATGACGCCATTTGACGAACGCTCTGAGACCACCCTTTTAATTTGTCGTCTTAACTGTTGCAGCCGAGCAATCTTGAAATCGTCAAAGATGATCACATCGATAAAATAATATATATAATTAAATCTTGATTTTCGTCGAATTATTTATTTTACTTAGGTAAGTCCCAAGGTTGAACTCAGAGAGATAATATGAGGGTTTAGAATTAACTGTTAAATAATCTAGAGATTTTAGATTTTCAAAGAGGAGGAACTATTTATGGTGTTTTTGTATTTTCAGATTTTTTAATTAATTTTTAATAAGAGATGTAATTAACTACGAAAAATATGATGCATGCTTTTTCCAAAGATTTTTAATGTAAATAAGATAATGCTATGCTGTGTGGATAACTAAATGCAATTTCTTATCATTTTTTAAATGATATGCAAATGAATGCAAGGCGATGAAGCATGTCAGACCAAACAACAATCGAGATGCCAGCAAAGTGTCAATCCAATCAATTTAATTCAAGCACCCAAATAATTAGTTAATTAAGCTCTGATTAATCTCCCAAATAAATCCCGACAAATCACAAATTATTGGGCAATAAAGAATAATTGACTCAGAATAAATATGCTCAAAAGATCTGAATTAACTCCTCAATGAATGATTGCCTGAATAATGTTTCAAAATAATTGGTTCACTGTTATGAATGGTAAAAATTAACATATCTTTAAATCTACATAAAAATCATCAAGATCTGATGTATGGTTCATAAGATATGAATAAGTGAAGTATATGGACGAAATCGTAAAAAAAGCAATTAAAATCATTGCAAAAGGGACTTTTTGGGGCTACTTTGTAATTTCTGTAAGCCGTTTGGGTTTTTTCTGCAATTTAACCTCGTATGAGGGTATATCTGTAGTTTCTTGGAAAAGAGAGGGTGACAACGTAATTTTCCTCGCGAGCACATGCGTGGGCACGTGGTGCACTAGACTTGGATGCGATTTGGGCACAACCCTCCACATGTCTGCTACTCCTTGTTTCGGATGCGTCCGAAGCACATCGCCGGATTCACGACTAGGGTTTATCGAGGTCGTCCTATGGAGCTTTGATCAATGACCGAAGTTTGGGCATTTCTGGATTGTCTGGATGATCCTCGTTCTTGATCGAACGAGATATCTGGCTTGGCCCGGGATGTTCCTTCTTCGTCGAGTAGAATCTCTTTTGGCGATCTGCTCCTGCTATGAGCACATGCGTGGGCACGTGGTGCACTAAACTTGGATGCGATTTGGGCGTGACCCTGCACATGTCTGCTACTCCTTGCTTCGGATGCGTTCGAAGCACATCGCCGGATTCGCGACTAGGGTTTGATCGACGTCGTCCTATGGAGCTTCGATCAATGACCGAAGTTTGGGCATTTCTGGATGGTCTGTATGATCCCCGTTCTTGATCGAACGAGATCTGTGGCCTGGCCCGGGATGTTCCTTCTTCGTCGATTAGAATCTCTTTTGGCGATCTGCTCTTGCTGGTGGCGTTAGGAAGATGGATGGAGCTTCGCGGGTGTGGTGGAAGGAGCTTGCTCGGGGGAAGGTCGTGGAGGATAGAAGAAGAAGAAGATGGAGGGGGAGAAGAATGGAGATGAGGTGATGGTCGATGGATATTTGTTAGAGATGCATATGAGATGCAGAATAGAAGAAAGAAGATGTAACATAAGAAGGAAAAAGTAGAAGGGGGGTGCATATGAGATGGTGGGTCGAAGATTCCTTCGATTGTCGCCTCGACCATGGCGGCGGAGCCAACGTAAGGCTTGGCTGATCGTAGCAGCAACATGAGGATTTGGGTCCTCTTGGATCGTGCCTGGAGGAGGTAGTTGCTGTGCAAAGGGGGGTGCCGTCCCCACCCTCCTCTGGAGCTCTCTCTCTCTCTTTGATATTCGACGGTGGCAGATATCCTCCTGAGGATGATCGGAGGATGGTTAAATAGGATGGAGGAGAAGCTTAGGGAGATGGTTAGCTGGAGTTCGAAGAAGGTTGGGATTAGAGGTTAGAGATGTCGGAGGAAGAAAAGGTTGGATGGGCGGTTTGAAAAGATATAAGTGGTTATGGCCAAGGCCCTAAATGTCGGTTTCGGTCACCATTTCGGTGACCGACCAGACGGAATTTCGGTCGAAATTCGACCAGTCATTTCAGTCATTTTTGTACTAGGGCCCTCATATTTCGGATCGGTCATTTTGGCCATTTCGGTCGAATTTCGATTTCGACAGGATATTGATATTCGACAGAAATTCGTCTGAATTTCGTTGAAATTTGAGGCCATGGTTATGGCTATGGCGATGTAGTTATTACTAGGTGGTTAGGGTTGGAGTTTCAAGGAGGCGATTAGGTTGTTAGGGAGAAGGGGATAGGGGACGGAGTGGTTTCCAGATGGTCGGAGCGAGATGGGCGGAGGCGATAAGATAAGGAGGAGGAGGCGATAGCTAGCGGAGATCGACGGAGAGGGGCGCCAGTCTGGAGGTAGGAAGAGGCATCGCCACACATTGAGCACGTGAGGAAGATGGCACGTGCTAGGCATGCGTGTAGAGCTGAGGCCAACCACATGCTTAACACGTGGGGAGCGAAAAGAAGGGGCTGGGTTAAGTGGATTTTATCAGGAGCTGTGTGGTGAATTTGATCCAATGACCTAGATCGAGAGGCCCAAGATGACAAGGGGCGCTGATTGGGATGGGCAGACCAATCAAGAGTTGACACGTGTGCTGCATGTTGACCCTAGGTTTGACCAGTGCATGGAATGCATAGATAGTAATAAATACAATAGCAAATGGCCTTTAATGCAAAAGTGCCCAACATGAAAAATGTTCTTCTGAATATGATCTAGAATGCACATGAAGGACTTAGATGCAGACATAATGACCCGAGTAAGATATGATTTCTTTGGTGATATTGTATATAGATTATTATTTTTATATCTTTGTAATTTTTATTTGATTTTTTTTGAATGAATAATGCATACAAAAATCAAACATGCTATGAAATAATGAAATGGACTGGAATGCATTTTTTGGTATTTTTGTGAGTTAAAATTAATTAGAAAATGCATGGCATAGACATATGAGTTAGTCAGTGTAATCAAGTCAGAGCTAGACTTTTTCTTTATTTCTTTATTTTTTGGATTTTAATTTTTATGTAATTAATAAAATATGAAATAAAATAATGAAATGAAAAAGAAAATAATTAAAATGAGTCAAATATGCACATGAAATGATGGGTCAAAATCAGTATAAATGTACAATGCACAGTTACACCGCAAAACCTAATTTTCGCAAATGAACTCTGATTTTTTTGAATTTTGTCTTTTTTTGTAGATAATTCAATGTACATTAATTCAAAAGTGAGTAGAGTATATTTGCACACTGTATGGGGGAGATATTAGCGTTTGCAACTTTTTATCCTGAAATTAGGGTTTGGGTTTATTTTGAATATGTACAAGTCAATATTTTTTATGATTTTTCTTTGATTAAGGTTGGTATATGTACACAATGAAGTCATTTCATGTTAATCGGAGTAGCACGAATTAATTAAAAATGGGTGAATTTAGGTGAAAATATGCTGATGATTATGAATGCAGAAATGAATGCTAATTTATCGAAATTATTTACAAGTGCATGGAAGTTATTTTTATGATATTAATAGATGAAAACCTAATTTCTGTTTGAAATGCGAGCCTACGACGAGCCATTATGGAATAAATGCTATTGTAAATCATTCTCTAATCTGAAATGAAGAATAACTAATTTGCTTTATAGGTCCCTTCATACAATTAGGCTTATGTACCATAGCCATCTTAATAATCATACATATGTTGATTTAATTGTTGAGTCGTAGAGGTTAGTGTTTGGATGAATATCTAAATAGTTAGATTGATGACTCATCAAGCACAGTCAAATGACTATTAAGAGATGATCTCCGGCCTGAGTAGGAGTTGACAATCCTTTCTCTTTTGGCTGATATCTGACTGACTTCTTGATGCAGGTCCTCTGCATAGGAATAGAGATTCGAAGGTGTCGGATAAGTTAGGTTAAAGAGTTGACTTAGCGAGATCGAGATAACCAAGACCTATGTCGTATGCTGTCACGATATAGGCATGCATCATCTGACTGGAGACATATGTATTGCTATATGTCTAAGTATGTGCATTCGGCAGATCGATAGGTTAATGGCCTAATCAAGGTCTATACACCGACGAACTGGTGTGCATACAAGGGTATATGAGTAATACGATCTCTCAAAGGGATCATACATGTTCATTACTGAATCGTAAGACATGAGCTCACTCATGAGATATTGGGAATCAAATTTCGTGCACGGTCGTCTCGTTTTGTAAGATCCACTGTATTTGTAGGTTTGATACATGCTTTTGGAAAGTAATGATCAATACCTAGGTATAGTACATGCTTTTGGAAAATATATGATTGATACCAACTCGCAATGGTTGAATGGGAAACTTAATGATAAAACTCTCTAGGAGACACTCTAAATAAGATCTAAACTTCACTTTTAACCTAGGTCTTTCAATATGCATAAGTACATGTATTAGGAATACCTGAGGGTGATGTGATCATAAATATTGTATAACCATGACGCTTCCATTCTGAGGGAGTGATGAAACATGTCTGGATTTTAGTACTCCTCTCAGTAGGGAAATAATCTAATATTGTTCGAAATGTTGGACAATGATCTGAATGTGATTCAAATGCAATGAGGAGATTAGATTTACAGCTTTGATTTAATTAAACATCTATGGGAGGTTCCCGAGATCTGGATTTGAGATATGATCTCAATATCCAAGTCACTATACATGGAACGTACAATCGCTCTGTCCTTATCTCTAAGTATCCGTGGAGAAAACACATTATTCTTGAAAGTGTTCAAGAATAATTCCACTATTGATATTGTATCCGAGCATTGGGCAAAATTGATAAATAAATGTGATTTAATTATTATGAATAATATGCATTTGATTCATATTATTTGGGCTCATGAAAATGGACATCCAACATGATTAAAATGTGATTTAATTATCAAGGATGGGAATAATGTGGATAACACTATCCATATTATTCATGGATATTATAAATGTGATTTATAATATGTTAGAGAGAGATAATTGTAATTTGTATTTACGAATTAATATTTGATGTGAATTGATTTCACATTAGACAATTAATTGTAAATGGAATTTATATTTTATTTTGGATGTGTGAATATGATTTACAATTTGTTAATTGCATGATTGAAATTATCACAAAATAATATATAATTATTTTTGTGAATAATTATGCAACAAAAGTTGTTTCATATGGAATATAATGTGCGATATGAGATCACATGAAATTGGAATGTGGAGTGCACCTTCCTAACATGGATGGTGGACGACCACACTTGGTTTGTCAAATTGTGGCCATTCACTCTATGTACAGAATGATGCACTCTCTCCTTCCAATTTATTCCATCTTTGTTGGTGTGATTTAAATTGAAATATATCGATTGGTTTCAATTAATTTAATTAAAAAGCCAACAATTCGTAGTTAGTAATTAAAAAACAACAAGTTCATGTCCATTGATTGAAAGCACAAATCATTCTCAACCATTGAATTTGTGGGCACATGGATTGTGATCCATGGACATCCAAAATACTATAAACAGAAGGTAGCCCTAGCCTCACAACATGAGACACAATTCTCTCTCTACATGTCCACTATCTCTCTCTCTCTCATTGTGGCCATCCACCTTTGTGCCCTAGAGAGAGTCGTCGTCGCTGCTATGCCGTCATGCTGTCGCTTCGACTGCTCGTGGATCTCCGTTTCCTTCGATGCGCTTCGCTCGTGAAGAAGAAGTCGGATCTCGTGACTGTGAGACGAGATCAGGAGATTCTCCGCTTGGATTGCGAGGAGCACGTGTTTCATCAACGCGCTTATAAGCATCTCCTCTGTTAGATTGGACATGAGACATGAGGTCTCTTCCTTTAGAGACACAATCACAAACACGCTTCAAGAGGTATTCCTATATCTTGTTTGTGGCTTAGATGAAACGATCCGAGAAGTGTTATTAGATCATGTGGTTTCATCGCTTTAAATTTTTTAAATTCCGCTGCCCCGAGCAACTAGTACGACTAGTCGCTTCCGATCGCATATGATGCGATCTTCACGCTTCCGTGATGCGCTTAAGGTTTTCTCCATAATCTTCAATTTCTCGGGACGGAGCTCTATTTTCAGCTAATTAAAGTGATGAATCACAGATTCATCAGTCTCCCACAGATTCGTCAGTCTCCCACTTCTGTTTTGACCTTTCAGACTAATGAATGGTTGAATTCTTGGAGCCATGAGTCGCTCTCTCTTGGAGGGTCTCTTTGATGGGCGAACAATTGGATATGCTGGATGCCCCTTTCTTGGTGAACAATGCCTTCAAGACAAGGCCCTAAATGTCGATTTCGGTCACAATTTCGGTGCGAAACGGAATTTCGACTGAAATTTCCGTCATTTCAGTCATTTCAGCCATTTCGGTCGAATTTTGATTTCTACAGGATATCGATATTCGACAGAAATTCGATCGAATTTCGCTGAAATTTGAGTTCATGCTTCAAGGTGCTCAATGCATCACTTGTTTTTGACCTTGGGATTGCAATGTCGGAGTTTGGGAAATTTTGGAGCTGGAGGGTCCCTCATCGGGTCAAGGTTTTCCTTTGGTTGTTTGGGAAGAACCGCACGATGACAAGTATCCGAGGGCCAAGTTCTAGGTGTATGACAATTCATGTCATCGTTCTGGCAAGGATGCATATGAAGTTAGCTACTTCCTCTTTTCCTACTCTACATTGAGGGACATCTAGGCGGAGATCGATCTTGATGGCGTCGCTATTGTTAGTACCGTTGCTTTGTGGTACTCTATTGGGCATTACAAGGTCGTGTTGATGCCTAAGAAAATTTATGCGCTTTCCATTCTATAGGTGATCTCGCTTGCAAGGAATGGAGTGATCTTTCATGGTGAGATTCTATGTGGAGAATGTAGTGGAAGACATCAAGATCCTACATGACTCTTGTTCATTATAATTTTGATACTTAAACATTTGAATGTTATATTTTTGAGTATTTTCTCAGAAAAAAATAAAGTTTTTTGGGTCCTCGTCTATACGACCTCACACTGTTTTTTCCTTTAATTTTTTTACCATGGTTATGTTAAAAGTTTGAAATGGACAATTTGCAAAAGATTGAGATTGTGCTGGTGGAACATATATGCAAATATCCATTCTTCATTGTACACTGAAGGTATGTGATACAATTTATGAATGCTAGAACATATAGGCAAATATCCATTTCTTCATTATACGTTGAAGGTATGCAATACGATCTGAAGGTTTGCGATATGATTAATGAATACTATGTAATCTCCAAAAGATAGGATCCTTTGGTCTTGAACAACTTTATTAAGATAATATCAAACATCTTGTATGGTTTTACTAAATGGAATGCCAATAATGCCAATAACGAGTGGTTGCAAACAAACACGTGTGGTGCATGAAGGGTTGATGTTTGTGACTCTTGCTAAATCATTCTCAGATCGTCCATAGCATATCATCATAATGCGTGGCTCTAATACCTATTGATTTAGTCGTATGAATGTGGTGACAGAAAAAAGGGGCATACGGTGAGGGGAAGAAGGGAAAGGAACCCATGTAATGTGGGATTTTGGAAGAGAAGTACGGAAGGGGAGAAGTACGGAAGGGGTGAATGGAACCAAGGAGAGATTACATAGTAAAACTCTCGGGATTCTGATAAGACTTTTATTAATCAAAGGGCATTTTAGTAGGCTGACAAATGTTATCCTAAACAATAAAATTCAAAATAAAATCAATTTATCCTAATGAGAAAATATAATAATCTAAAAAGAGGAAATTATTTGTTCCGCAAACAATCTATCGGGTAAAAATGTAAAACTAAACTTAAAAAAAAAGGAAAATTATATGTGGATTTCCACCAGTAAGAAATCTCGAAGTTTTTTTTACAAAATTCCAGCATTTTCGACTTCATATCAAATATGGTTAGACTGCATATAGAATGTTCTTATATAGATGCTGTGAATGTATTTACATCTATATTCATATATAAAATAAAAATACATGTATGGGTACTCACGAAAAGGACTTATGCATTCACATCCAATGTTTTTTTAAAAATACGGCAGCTCTATGCGGTTTTCTCCGTACATGAAGCAATGAATAAGCCTCAATTTAGAGAGAAAATACGTACTTAATGACTTATACCTATGCTAAGATAGATAAATAGTCTGTTTCTTTTTAATGTCATCATAATTATTAAATTAGTAGAAATTAAATCGGGAGTTTTATAATATTCATCGAGAAAATAAATAGAAAATGAGTTGGTAGTTAGGTTCTACTCGGAAGCGATGCCCAAAATATATAGAAAAAGTGTGCGATGACTGCATATCAAGCTGGACACAAGAATTACTTTGGCATTGTACTTGTAATGGTTTGAATACTGTAGAAAATTGATTTATCATGTTTATATCTAAGCCATACTGGCCATTTCAAGCAACTTTTTCAAAAAGTTCATCCAAAAGAATGGAATATTACAAGTTAAAGAATTAACATGATTTGTTAGGAGACTACATATTGAACAACAATTATTCCAATTAGAAAATCTATATAGTTTAAGTGTCATAAACCATGTCAATGATAAGGTAAAAGGCTTAATTTCTCATTTAAAAAGCTATTCCTATAAAAATCAAGTAATACAACACCTCAATAATGCCTAATTGCCTCAAAACTACCTCAACCAAGTGGGATTTATGTCTTGGTTTTGCCTCACTGCTTTGAAATCACCTTGACCAACCAAGGCTTTCCCCTCACTTTAACAGTGTGGGTCTATAATCTCGAGGCTATTTTGCCTTGAAAACATCTCGAGGCTTACATTTCACCACAGTGAGGTTGGTTTTTTAAAACCATGCCCACATCCATTTAAAATAAGATATGGATGCATGCGTCTAAATTCACTCATGTAGAGACTAGATATGGTAGCGGAATGGACGTTTATATATTTTTATATGGTTGCATCCTTAGTTGCTTCAGGGTATGCCAATATTCTCTGAGGCTACGGTTTCAGGGATAGAAATGAAAAGGGAAAAGCCATTCTGGATTTTGTGGCGCTTATGACCTTTTCATAGCAAACACTCTCTTCAAGAAGAGGGAGGATCATTTAATTACTTATAAGAACGACCCAACTAAAACATAAATAGATTACTTTGTGATGAGGAGAAGAGATCGGTGGTGTTGCAAAGACTACAAAGTACTCCCAAGGGAGAGCTTGGCATCTCAACATCGCTTGCTAGTCATTTATGTGCAAATAAATGGGTTGTCAAAGAAGAGGATGATTCTCTAGATCATTAGACTCTATGGTGGAATCTTCAATTGAAGCAATCGAGCTTCAAGGAGATGGTTTTAGAAGACTTATCTTGGAATTGTAACGGAAGCACAAACGAAATGTGGGAGGCAGTCGCATCTTGTATCCAAAGGGTAACCAAAGAGTTGCTAGGTGAGTCTAGGGGAGGAGTTCCAGGTCAAAAGGAGGCTTGGTGGTGGAGTGATGGGGGTGCAAGAAAAGCTTAAAAATAAAAGAGCTTGATTTAAAGCTAGGTATAAGAATAGAATATAGGAAACTCTCACAAACTACAAAATAGCGAAGAAGGAAGCAAAGAAGGCTATATGTAAAGCTAAGTCGAAAGCATATGAAGTTTTGTACAAAAAACTTGACTCGAAGTAGTGCTAGAAGGATATATTCAGATTGGCCAAAGCAAGAGAAAGATAGATCAAAGATCTTTCTCAAGTGAGATGCATCAAGGATGAGGAAGGATACACGCTTGTTACTCAAAAGGATATAAAGACTAGATGGAAGCAGTATTTCTATAAGCTTTTCATTGGGGAACATAATAAAGAGATTACTCTGGGAGATCCTGCTGGTAGTGAACGTTACCTTAATCGTGTAAACTATAACAGATACAAAGGAAGAAGAGGAAGCTTTAAAGATTATGAAACATGGGAAAGGGATATGACCTGATGACATTCCTATAGAAGTTTGGAGAGTTCTAGGTGATCGGAGTTTGACTTGGCTCACAAATTTATTCAATGCTAATTGACGAAGCAAGAAAATGCCTGAAGAATGGAGGAGAAGCACTGTGGTGCTTGCTTATAAGAATAAAGGAGACATTCAAAATTGTTCGAATTATAGAGGTATCAAACTGATAAGTCATACTATGGAAATATGGGAATGTACGATCGAAAGAAGGTTGAGGCAAGTTTCCAATATAACTGAAAATCAATTCGGATTTATTCTAACCACTTGTTGAGGAGAACAATGGAGATTTATAGAGTTAAAAAGAACCTCCATATGATTTTTATTGATTTGAATAAGGCTTATGATTCAGTCTTATGAGAGATATTGTGGAGAGTTTTGAAGAAGAGATAATTACATGTTCTATACATTAACCTTTATAAAGGATATGTATGTGTATCTTATTCGCTGATGATATTGTGTTAATTGATGAGAATAAAGATGGAATAAACGAGAAGCTTGAGGTCTTGAGACATGCATTAGAAACTAAAGGTTTTCGTATAAGTATGGCTAAGATCGAATATATGGAGTGCACTTTTGATGGAAGCTATAGTGAAGGAATCAGGGTGAAGATTGGTGATGATAACATTCAGAAGAAAGATTCTTTTAGATACTTAAGATCTATTTTGCAAAAATGATAGGGAAATTGATGTAGATGTTACTCATAGAATAATAATGCAGGTTGGCTAAAGTGGAGAGGAGCCTCTACTGGTTTATGTGATAAGAAATTCCTTTGAAAATATAAGGAAAGTTTTATAAAGCAGTCGTGAAACCTGCTATGCTCTATGTATCGCAATGTTGTTATGTGAAACATAGACATGTGCATAAAATGACAATACCGAAATGAAAATGCGAAGGGTCCGTTCGGTGGGGAAATAAGGAGGAATAAGGGGGTGTGATAAGGTGGAATACGACACTATTTCTGTTCGGTCGTAAGGATAGGAATAAGGTAACTAGGTGCTATTCTCCGTTCAGTTGGCACACAAGGGATAAGGAATAAGGCTTGTAAGTTAGTTAAATATGCTGATTGACAAATAATCAGAGTAAGTTCGATGCATTATTAAGAGGGATGCAATCGAGTACGAATATATTCATATCGGTCCGTCATCGCATCCGATTTTAGGCGGATATGGATAGGAAATTTTGTTTTTTTTAGATATGAATATAATTTTTTGATTTTGACAGATACAAATATGAATATAAGTTTTTATTTTTTTGCGGGAATCGACAAGGATATATATATATATATATATACATTGTTTTTAAATTTTTTGAGGATATGAATACAGATATGTACATATTTTTCTGATGGATACATATACAAATATTCTTTTTGTTGAATGTATGTGTGATATTGTATATACACAAATCAACTTGTGTGCGTATCTCCAAATATGTTACATGATTACTTCCAATATATTACATCTGAGTCATTTTTGAATGTGGGAAGAAAAATATAGATCTCTATATTGTTTAATCATTTATTATACAAGTTATTAAATATACTATAATACTATATTTTTTTTATTTTGTTGTCTTTGTAGTTTATTAATTTTGATTTAATTAGCTATTAATTTTAATTTGCAAACATAATTCTACTGAATGTAAGCTTGGGGGACACCTATTAGCGTTAGGGGACACCTATTATATGTAGGATAATCCGTTTCCGCTTGCTAAATATGTGTATCCGAATCATGATTTATTGTTTCCACATCCGTTTACGTATTTAAGGATACGATTTGCAATTTTCAATATTCGTAATGTATCCAGATTTTAAAATATATTCACACGCACTATGAATTTCATATTATCTATTAATTTCAATATACACATATATATCATCATGAACCCCCACCACACGATGTTCTTTACAAATCCAGGAAGGAATAGAGTGGAATAAGCCCTCTCTTTGTAAAACCCCGAAAAGGAGGTGGAATAAGGGAAGGGGGGAATAAGGGAGTGGACAAGGCTGAATAAGGGAAGAATGGAATAAGGCTTATTCTGATCCTTATTCTCCTACCAAACATGTCCTAAGGTGGCTATGTGGTCATACATGAAAAGACCGAATTCAGATTGATGTGATCAGAAGGAAAGTTGGTGTAGCTCCGATAGAAGATAAGTTGAGAGAAAACCGCTTAAGATGGTTTGACCATTTGCAAAGGAGGTCGGTTGATGCACCGGTTAAAAGATGCGAGATTTGAGATGTCGAGACGGTTAAGAGAGGGAGAGGAAGGCCCAAAAAGTGTTGGAATGAAATTATCCGAAGGGATCTTATTTACTTGGATTTAAGCTCGAGAATCACTTAAAATAGATCTGAATGGAGGCAAAAAATCCATGTAGTTGACCCTACTTAATTTTGAGAAAAAGCTTTGTTGTTGTGTTTTTGTTGTGCATCCTTAGCTCTCTAGTTGTCTTTTCTCTTGATGATTTATTTGTTTAGGAAGGCTGGAAAACTGCTTCAGTTAGATTGGATCAGCTTTGAGTTAGAAGATATTTTTGAGAGCTGCTAAGATTTGTTCAATTTTAACAAAGGGATTTGTTTTGCTGTAGGTTTATCTATTTTTTCTTGCTTTGATTTGGTATCAAAGCCTTGACATAGTTGATCAATTTGTTCTGAATATATGCGCTGGTTAAGTTATCATTTTCGCATAATATTCATCTTGCTAATTTTAAAAATAAGACAGTTAACTTTAGAGCATGGAAGGCCGTATCGATATCGATATCGTTTCGGTCCGCCCGGAAATGGATATATCGACGATATATCGACGATATCGGTGCAAATGTCGAAAATGGTTCAAAAAGCCAATTTTTTGCCATTTTTTTCAGAAATTAAGATCATCCAAGATATTAGAACAACAAATAACCTACAAATACACACTTATATCACACATATCGGTCATTTATAGACACACATATCGATCATCATGTCGAACATATCGCTGTTAATGTTTATTCCTGACCTTTAGATATTGGAAATGGATTCCATTCATGTTCTTATAACATTAAACAACTTACATATATGCACTTAGATGACATATAGATCATTTGTGAAGACTATGATCCTTATATTGCACATATGGATCATATCGAACATATCGCTGGTACTGTTAGTTGTTGACCTATATATATTGAAAATGGAGTTCATCCAAGTTCTTAGATCACTAAATAACTTACAAATATACTCTTAGTTTACACATATCGATCACTCTATGAATCTTATATTGCATATATCGACCATTTTGAACATATTGATATTAATGTTTAATTCTTGACTTATAGATATCTTGTTTTTTAAGAATTGACTTATAGATATTGGAAATCGATTTCATTCAAGTCTTACAACATGAAATAACTTGTAAACATACACCAAGTTGAAGAACCATTGTATGCACCCTCCTGTCGCACTATACCCTACCAGTACGGAGGTCTCGCTGCCCGGTCAGCGAGCCTGGGGGGGCTAGGGGGGGCCCAGGTTGTCCCCCCCTTGCGAGGGCAGCGCCCCCGACCCGAAACAAAATATATTAAACCATTATGTGTTTTAATACTAGGTATAGTTGATATATGTGTTTTAATACTAGGTGTAGCTAGATAAGTAGTTGAATCAATCTTGCATGAATAATAACATTGATATATAGAGATATCGGCGAAATATCGATGATATCGATCGATATCCTGTATTTTTTCTACTGAATCCAACCATTTTTGACCGATATGAGCGGATATGGCGATATATCGCCAATATATCGCCGATATATCGCCGATATCCCTGTAAAAGGAGATACTGGGTAATATCGAAACCCCTACCCTCTCGAAACCGATATATCGGCGATATATCTCCGATATATCGCCGATACAGCCTTCCATGCTTTAGAGTATCTAGAGCAAGAGATAAGACACTTTCTACTGCTGATTTAATGCACATGTAATGCATGTATATATTTGTCCTCGCATTTGTGTATTTATGTAAAAAATGAATATGTAGCAATGTTCAGAAAATAGGCCTAGGCGGCCGCATATGCGGCCACATATACTGACTCAGACCCTGTAGTGCACCGCATATACACTATGCATTGATTATGCACTACTGGTGCATACTTGATATGAGTAATCCACATATGCGGACGCACATGTAATAGAGTACAAGGCAACATCAACCCTCTTATTTTCCCAAATCCCACCCCACCCGATACCCGATACTCGATTAGTACCATTTGAATCATCTGGTAATACCCACCCCAGCAACAACCCTCCATTGAACCCTCAACTCTGTTATGTAGCCCTATTTCCCGACAAGGATTCCCCTTGCAACAGAAACCCCTCCGGTGCTCCGCTATGCAGCTCCAGTGCTCTGCCTTGCAGAAGAACATCTCCTTGAGTGCTCTGCCTTGCAACTCTAGTGCTCCACCTTGCAACATCTGCATCTTCAAGTATCTCCGCCAGCTTCAAGCCTCAACAGCAACAACCCCTTCAACCCCCTCCGGTATGTTCCTCCACCTGGGCTACTCTGCCTCCTTGAACTTGCAGCTGTCCTTCGCCAAGGTGCGCCCTCCATTTAGCCCTAAATAGTAAATCCGTCGAGATTTTAATTCTTTTTAAGATATAAGCACATAAATCACCTAGTCTTAACCAAAAATAAAATTATTGCTGCAACATTGGACAATGGACACTTCTTTGAATTATAAGATTTTTGAGCCCTAAATAGTACCTATCTATAATTGTTATGATCCACTCTTTTGTATAAATGGATGACTTTTGGAAATGCTTTGGTTGAAATTACATTGTACAAAAAAGTCTTCACTTCACATTTCTTCAATGTTATATTTTTTTGAAACATAAATATCTAATGTTTGAATTTGTTATTATATTTTTAATCACTTTTATATTAAAATAATAAAAGCCGTATAATCCGCATATACTTCCGACTGCCTGCTTACTCTCTTGAGGCCGCCTGACCGAACGAATACTGCATACCAACTTTCTGAACATTGATATGTAGCACTTAGAACTAGTACGTGCGTGCATGTGTGTGTATGCCAACATATGTATATCCTAAAATATATACATAGTGACTAAAATGTATAAAAGCAACAAATTTGGCAAAAAGATACCATTTTTCATTTTAGTTATTCGCCGAGCACCCAATACCTTGGGTCAGGTGATCACCTAGGCAGCACCTGAGGCAACATAGCGGGCACCTTTGATAACGTTGCGATGCTCTTATGCAGTTGAGCCCCGATCTTCTGTAAGCTATGGCTTATTGCTGCACTTGAGAACATGCTTATTTAGCTCTGTTGCACTTCCAGTAAAACAATAACTGGTAAGAAAGTCTATTGTGTTTTTAATCGGTGTTCTCATAATTCCTTTAAATTGCAAATAACCTCACTTCTCTTGTCAATGATCCAACAATTTGGTCTGTAAAACTATCCATGATTATATTTAGTTTCTTTTTACTGTCCATGCCTCTGGTGCAGTGAAGTCTGACATTTTTACTCTTATGATGTTTACAATTGCCTCTTGACTCCTTGTCTCGAAGGTTTTGCTAGTTACATATGGTTTTCTTATTTTTAGATACTGTATTGCAGGAAAACATCAGGAGATGTGTGTGTATTATCTATGATCCATCTCGATCTAATCAAGGTGTCCTAGCTCTTAAAGCATTGAAGCTTTCTGACTCTTTTATGGATCTTTATAAGAAAAACAATTTCATTGGGGAGAGGTATGATTACATGCTTGAAAATGTCCTATTAAGTACTTTCGGACTCAGAGATTAGTTTATTTTGCAGGTTGAGGGAGAATAATGTCACATGGGTTGATATATTTGAAGAAATCCCAGTACGATTCTTTAATCTTTTCTTCTGTAGTAATCATGTTATTATATGTCAAACCATATATGATGGTAACTTTGGAGTTGGATTTTTCTTAATTGCTTTCTTGCGTCCCCATTTATATAGAGAACGACGTGATGAACTTGCATATCACACCTAAGCAACTAATAAGGAAAAAACTGCAATCAACTTTTTAACACTAACAAATGGCAATAGATGGATTAGAACTTAGCCCCATGCATCTGATGCTTGGAAGACACTCTGTAAAGAGATCCACAATCCGATGTTTAGATGCGATAGCCAGAGTTGAGATTTTGACAATCACATTCTAATGACAGCAATTGCTCAAGTATTGTATCTGTTCTCATGATTAATACGTGATTGCTTGAAATGAAAGTAGGTTCTCTATTAATAATTTAATATATATATATATATATATATGTAGAGAGAGAGAGAGACACGCGATTACTTGAAATGAAAGTAGGTTCTCTATTAATAATTGAATATGTAATTTAAGCATATATATATATTATGCGCAATTACCAAATCCGCTACTAGGCATGAGACTTGAGTCCAAATCATATCTCAAGCTGTCCATGTCAAGTTACAGTATTCATATCCTGCACCAGATGTTGCTGCAGCGGGTTATTGCATACATGTTTTTTGTACTTAATAAAAGCACATAAACCTGTTATTGAATGTTGTTTCTTTGGAAAGCCATCTCCGTCATAATGATCGTAATGTGATATTTTTACATGTATGCCCTTATGATCTTTCAAATTTAATTGGTAACTCTGGTAATCTTTGTAATCACTTCATGGTGTACTGCAGAAGAGTTCTGTTTTATGCAGTTAGTCCCTGCCTTTACGTTCCATTAGTGAAATGGTTAAATTGACCTTACAGACTGAAAAAGAAAAAAATATTTATAAAAAAATCTTCACAACCTTCACACCCATTTCTTGACAGTTTTGAAAGTTCATTGCAAGGTCGTTCCAAACTAATCCTGGCTCATACACATAGAGAGAAATAGAGAGACATGCGTGCGAGAGCACGGATGCTTGCTCTGTTATTGCATCTGCATTTGTATAGTTGAGCCCATAAATATTCACAGATTTATCTGTACGGCTGTTTTATTATGTAAATATAACTTGGATTTATTCACAGTCGTAACTCATGTACAGCATCATATATGCCTTCTATAATCATATCCAATATTGAGTATTATGAAATAAATGCATTTGACGTACTACATCCAATGCATATATATCTCAAGCTTATTTACAATCTATTTCTTCTTACGTATGTATGCAATGTATCCATCTTCGAAGATATATTAGCATACTATTTATATCCGCACCCATATCCGTATGTAAAACGAAAGGATATGATAACACCTGTGCTAGTATTGGTATCTATCCATTTGCATTCTTAACGAAGACCCTTCTTTTTACAACATGTGTGCAACCCCCCCACCCACCCAAGCTTTGTCCCTAATATACATTTTTTTGTAGCATCCTCCTCCTTGCTTTTGATCCTTTTGAACCCCCTCCTCCCCACCTGCCCTTTGACATGCCTATTTTCACCTCTTTCCTCCTTGTGGCCTTTGCCCCTCATGGCTCAGCTTTAAACTTGCCTTTGGCCTCTTGATACATGTATGCCCTCGAGGTCCTTCTCATTCGGAGGCATATCGATGCAATATTATTCTAATTCCAAGGTAAGGTAATTTTTAGAGAAAAAAGGGGTAAGACATCGAGAAGACTCCACCTTGCAACTTGTATGCATTTAAGTAAAACGATAACATTTACATGCTCCAAAAAGTGTGATCTTTTTACATGCTCAATTACATTTTCCATATACACTCGCTCCCCTCGAAATATAGAACCATTCCGAGCCAACCAGAAGGACCTAAGGATGACAGCTACCCAACTTTTGGTTGGGCTAACTCCACCGCCAAGCATGCCCATGGAGTACCAGAAATCACCTCCCACCACTACTGCAACACTCTCTACATTCGCCTTGTCCCATACCTCCCTAGGAGCATGACATGCAATGAAAACATGCTCAGCACTCTCCTTTGTCCCTTTGCACCATGTACACGAGCCGTCACACCCAGGAAAGAATCACACTCATCTATCCCTCGTCATAAGACGCTTTCGTCGCAACACCCAAATGATAATCATAATACACAACAATACCTTCCAGTGCCACACACCAGTGAATTGATCCGAGATCACTATCTAATCCCAACTCTCCAGTCAAGGTAGGGCCGTATAGGCCTTCCACACTGTGAACCTCCCATCAGCTCAGGATCGACAAATCCATCCATCCCTCCACCAATTGGCAGAGCCTCAAGAATGACCATGAAGTCCACAAAACGTTGATAAGATAATTCAATGTGAAAGAGAGGTATCCAGCTACCGCTCCAACAATCTCTGACTGGCACCTCTGTATTGGTTCCCAAGGTAAGGTGCTTTAATGCAAATGTTTGCGCATTTGCGCAATTAAAGAATTGCTATCATATTTTCTTAATGTCAAAGAGAAACAAACATTACGATTAGTAAAATACCTGGCAAATGATGATTATAAAACATAACAAAGTTAAAATTTTTAATTCATGTCCAATAAACATGGCCTCAAATTTCAGCGAAATTCGGTCGAATTTCTGTCGAATATCGATATCCAGTCGAAATCGAAATTCAACCGAAATGACCGAAATATGGGGGTCCTAGTACAAAAAATGACCGAAATGACCGAAATTTCCGTCGAAATTCCATCGAAATTCCATCGAAATTCTGTTTTGGTCAATACCGAAATGGTGACCGAAACCGACATTTAGGGCCTTGCCAATAAAGAAATGAACATAGTAACATGACATCATCTAATTAATATCGTCTAAAAATCATTTTTTGCCACCTATGTTTTGCTTGCATGAGCCTATTCCTTTTCTTCATGTGGATCTACCTAATATCCACGGGGAAAAATGTCATATATTAGTACAAAGTAATTGCATAATATGAATTTATTATGCAAAAGTTCCTAGATTAAAGGTTCTCCAATTTTGTTCACATCTATCGTAGATCAAACTTGATTAAACTCTGTGAATGCATGAGTTTCATAAAACACACCGGTAATATGCTCAAGATAATAATGCTATATATTAATAAATAGAAAGTATAATATATAGACACCATGACTCCTCTTTTCAGTGTTAACACTATTGAACTATCCAAAGGATATCAGAGCTTTTCCTGAATGCATCAATTTTTAGATTAACTTTCTCCCTATACGAAGGATCTATCATTTATTATAAAATGACTCCTTAAATGGTATTGGGAATTGAATACTCAAAACTTAGAGTGAATTGGAGGCAACACTCAAGACATGTCGGGTTGAAGGAGCGAAACGCAGACACTCACTTATTTCACTATCATGCTTCTCATCAGAGGCAAAAACATAAAATTGTCATGCTCAAGGTTATAAATGATGTGAGGCGTAATGGGATAGTTTCCCTATCATCGAGGTGAGCTATAAGCCTCGTTTTAAAGGGAAAATATTAAATAACTTTAGAATTAAACAAAAAGTAGACAATTCAAATATTATGGAAATAAGCCTATACTATAAGCAACCTGCTTCCCTTATAAACATCACATTAAGAAATTGTAATTACATATAACATCAAAAACATCATTTTCCTTGGTTGAAATCACTATATGACATATAATAACTTCTAACTTTAATTATTTTTAGATTGCACCTTGTGTTTTCCATTTATCTTCTGACAAACATTTGGTTTAGTGCCCAAGTACATAGAGAATAGATATATTTCTTGATCATAGTAATACTCATATTGAGAATTGATATGTGAAATAAAATTAAATAAAAATCTAAAATAAGGAATAATTGACACTAAGTCAGAAGACCAACTAATTCTATCTATATTTAAGTAACGATGCTTACTTATCTTGCTTTATTGCTTGAGTTTATAAAGACAACATTCTTCTAGTGAATGCTTTGCTTTGTTGCTAGAGTTTATAAAGCATGGACATTCTTCTATTGCATATCAAATTTTATATAGACTAATGATTAATAGTGTTAATCTCATTCAAGACTTATATTGAGTTATTTAAGTTATTCACAACTCCATTCCTTCTATAAAATAATATAAATATCAAATATTAGACTAGGAACCTCTATTATAGATCTGGGATGTGAAACTTTTTGGTTTAAAAAATTGCGATCTTAAAAAACTGAAAATGTTATGTAATTAGTGTATCTGGTTGTGGCAACCCCTCAGCATCACCTTATGGCCTCACTACCTCCTCAGTGTCGTGAGGTACACACCTCACAGAATCTAGGTGAAGCTTAAATCTCGAGGCATTTTTGGCCACACCTTGATGTTCATGCCTTAGTGCCTCGAGGTGTGCTTTTTTAAAATAATGGTATTTTCATGGTTGGCTTGGAGATGGTTCAAGGAAGTGGGTCGGGACACCTCTTGCATCGCATTTCAACAATTTCACTAACTGTGATTTGGCACCCTCTTTCCTTCGTTACCAGAAGGCATGGCTGCTCGAATATGGCTTCAAAGAGATGATTAGAGATTTCAGCTCCTCCTTCCAGTGTGAGGGCATGGCTATTGTGGGATTGTTTCTCTAGTTGGAAGCCTTGAAGCTGAAGTTGTACTCATACAATATGATCCTTGTGATGTGGGAAGCTCGTTGCGAGGTGGCTCAATCGTGGTTGGAAAGGTTGGATTGAGTGGACCTCGTTCAATGTAAACTAGCAAAGCGGGTCAACTTTTACAAAACCATTAATGAAGAGGACATAAAGCTCAAGGTTGAAAAGTAGTAGTGGTCCATACAACGTTGGGTGAGGAAAGGTGATGCCAATACTAGGTTCTTCCACTTGGTTGCCAACAGTAGGAGGCATCACAACTACATTCACTCGGCGTTGGTGATTGAGCAATTTGAAGGGGACAATGAGGTGGTGCATGCGGTGGTGAATTTCTTCCTTGGAATGAGTCGTCAGGGTCGTCAGAATGGCTAGAGATGGCGAGGGCAAGGGGCATCTTCTTTGTCTAGTGAATAGGAGAATGAACTCATAAAGGGATTTTCGTTGGTCGAGGTTCAGTCTTGTATCTTGCGGTATGGGAATTGAATCCAGATGGGGCACTTGATCTTGACGGGGTTCCGATTTTCTTTATCAAGGAATTATGGACCTTAATTAACGTTGATTTTATGGATGTGGCGAAGGAGTTTGCTATTGGAAACCATGATTTTGAAAGGCTAAACCATTTACTTACTTTCCTTCTCCAAGGGATAGTCCCAAAATAATAGAGAATTTTGACCGACTATTTCAAATGTAGTATACCTGGTGGTGGTCAAGATTTTGGCTAATCTGTTGCGAAACGTTCTAGATGAGCATATTGATGAGGTCCAAGCATCTTTTATCCCAAACCTCATGATGTGGACACTGTAGTTACATGCTTAAAGATTGTGGTTGACTAGAAACACAAAGGAATTTGTAGCCTTATTTAGAAGATCGCCTTTTTGATGGCATACAATTGTGTTGGTTGATGCTTCCTCTGCGCATCCTTGGCGAAGCGTCACTTGCTGAATTTATGGATATCTTAGATCAAGAGATATGTCACCACGACGTCCTTGTTGGTCTTGATTGATGGAAAGGCATAAAGGTTTTTTTCCAGCCACAAAGGGGAGTTAGGTAGGGTTGTCCACCTGTCCCTCTGCTTTTTGTTCTCAAGGTTGATGCTCTCACAATTATTGTAAGACGTGTGATGCAGAGAGATGGCACCTTGAGGTATAGTCGAAATGATATTTCAATCTCGATGCTACAATATGCTGATGACACCATCATTTTTATTAAGGGGAGAACTTTAGAAGTCAGAGATATATGCATTGAGCTTGATAGTTTTGGAGTTCTCTCATGGCTCGCGATCAATAGATCTAATTCCATTTTTATCCCATTCAGTTTTCTGAGATTGAGGTTGAGGAATGGGCGAGGAATGGTAATCATTTCAACTTTACGTGGTTGTCTTCCTTTCAGTTGCATGTGTGATGTGGCTGTCGTTTTCCAGTGGCATGTTGCGTCGATGGGTTTTGTTACCGGTGGTTGATATATTGGAGCAGAAATTGGTGGGGTGGAAGGCTTCATGTTCTTTCAACAAGAGGTAGTCTTCTACTGCTGCAAGTGGCACATGTCCACCTGTGTCTTTGTGGGGATCAGTTACCTCCTTGAGTCGTGTATGAGAAGGTTTCTCTGGTGCTCACCTAATGGTAGTTCTTTAACTTGGTGAATTAGAACATTGTTATGCATCCTATTGATCATGGAGGTCTTGCATCTGCAGATTGGAAGATATGAACAAATCACTTCTTCTCAAGTGGGCGGCTAGATTGTTGAGTAGTGGGATGGATCTTGCTGGCCATTTGATACGAAACATTTATGACATCCTGATTCACACATCCATTCTTATAATATCGAGACATTCATCAACGGTATTTTGGAAAGCGACATGTGCTGTGATTCATGACTTAACCTCCTACGCGTGATCTATAAATAGTACAATCGGACTGAAGGGCCCTTAGAGCATTCTTCTTCTTTGCTCACAATGTGTCTGTGCGTGAAACATGGATAGACCACTAATCAAGGTTCAGATATGTTTTGTACAATTTCTGGATATCAAACTGATGTACTCTATACTTTATTAATGAATGCTTTGGTGTGGTGACTCCCGCCTCGGGAGGGCTCCCCCGTGCTTCTATTAAAAAAATGCAGTCTAAAGCAAGTACGCGAATATGCGGAGGAGTATACAGAGGTATATGCGGTTTAAGCGGTTTATAATATTTTAATTTAAAATATTATAAGATGCATCAAAAAAATGTGATTATATAAAAACATGACAATCTAAGAAAATCTAAAATGAAAAAGTTCAAATAAGATAATGTAATCAATAAGATATATAATCATGATATTATAAATTGATTTGTTTAGTGTGTATTTTGAATTTAATGCATATATATACATGTACAAATTTAGATTCAACAGGGAACACATGAATTCTATAAGAAAACCTTAGATGTATATATAGATCTTACAGACAACAAAAGCTGAAGAATAATCATAGGTATACAAATCACATGCCTAAAATTATACACATGTATATATCTCCAAGGGACAAAACTTGTTGACAAAAAAATAGGGGAAATTGTATTTGTATATAAAATTTATTAGAAGCACAAAAATGTAAAGTGACAGACTGTTAGTCAATTATTTCATGTTTTATTTGAAGAATTAGAATGAATTTCATTAAATAGAAAATTCAAAAAGCAGTAAACAATTCATTTATAAGTGTTGAAAATAATGGAAAAATGGATATAATAAAAAATACCCTTAGATTATATTTCCAAATGCAACATATGAGAATAATGAAAAATGCATCAGTGTAAATGATGATATAAGAGTTGTTCGAAAAAAAATTGAGTTAATGTGTCATCAACATGTCATTAATTAACATGAATCCTATCAGATATGCGGCCGCATATGCCGCATATGCAGACCGTATATGCATTTTGATCGCATATTTCTGCATATGGCATATGCGCTTTGGTCAAGTGACCGAATATGCATATACGGCTGCATATGTGGCCACATGGACTACATTTCTGAACACTGCCACTAATGGACGTTGGCCTTGACTTCAAGTTTTCTGATCAACACTTTCAAGATTTTATTTAGCCGACAGATATTTTTTCTAGATTTGCAGGCTTGTCTATTGGAAGAGATAATTGGGTTTTGCAGGATAACCACTTCTCGGTCAAGAAGGCGTATGCGTACTCACGACGGCTTCACGCATTCCCCAACTGAGGTCTAATGAACAAACACGCAAATTTATTTAGGCTTTGTGCGTCCCCATTAGACCTGGCTAATGGGCCGGGCGCTCGCATGACCGCCCAACTCACTCATGGGTCAGGCTTGGGCTAGGAGAGTTGAGGTATGGACTGAGCTGGCCCGACCCGGCCTGCCAAAAATATTAAATATATATGGAAGCTGCATAAGACATGAATTTATATGATATACTTCAAGTTTTTATATATGTTGCTAGTTTTACATAAAATTTAATAGTTTACATGCCAAATAACATGTAAAATACTTATATTAGTTATATAAAGTATACATGATAGTAGTAAAATCATTTATACTTATTAAATAACATTAAAAAATCAATGAAAAAAAATTTAAATGGGCCCATGCCGGACTTTGGACAGAGGTTTTATAACCTCGGCCCGACCCATGGGCTGGCATGACCCGCATTTTGGCCATGTATAATCCCCATGAAGATAAAGTTTTTCCTTTAAGTTCAATGTTGGAAGATGATGTTGACTAAGGGCGGGCATGGCCATTCTCCAGCCAAGAGAGGATACCACGTGTCTCATCTGCAGTTTGACATCTACACTCAGCAGGTTTGGGATTCTGCTAAAATTATTTGGATGGATATCTTTCCACATATAACTTAGTTGCGAATCAGTTCAGACCTGCTATTGAAGTATGGAGACCATGTCAATGTTATGGGGCTATCTGGTTAACACGCAATGATATTTTATTTGGAGCTGAGTGATTCTATGCTGTGAGTGTTATTCATCTAGCTAGATCTCTACTTGACACCGGGCTTTTCTAAGTTAATCTCTTTAGTATACATGAGACGGATATCATCCCTTGTGTTCCCTTTTTTTTCCAAAAATGAAGAAAGGGTTGTTAGGCAGTTACACAGTGTATGCTCTTGTGAGGGGTGGTGTTTACCGAGGATGGCCTAAAATTTCAGAAGTAGGGGAGGGGGTCTCCATTTCTAGATGGCCCTGATTATGTTTTATAAGAATTTTTGAGACTTCTTTTGGTGGGTGCTGTGGTTAAAGAATTCTTAGCTATGCATTCGTGTTTTAACTTTTGGCAATCTCAATAGATGTTTCCTTCCTTCCTTTTAACATTTTGAAAATTAGCCACTTTTCATTGTGGATAAGATCTTGATGAATGATTTAAGTGAGACCATTGTTGATGTGTTTTCATCGCTTCTGTCTGCCTTTATCAAAGGGCGTTCCATTGGAGAGCTATATTCTTGTTGTTGATGCTTTTGCCATGGGGGAGAGAACTCGTAATGTTGATTTTTTAATGAAAGGTGGGTTTCTTCAATTTATAAGGCACTATTCGATGGTCTGTCTTTACAACTTTGACGGTCCATTGATTCCCAGTCACTGGAATTGCTCGGATGAAGTGTTGCATCAAGAAGGCATTCTTTTTGGTAGTTGTGAGTGGGTGTTCATTTGGGGTTGGACCCAACCTTTGTAAGAGGAGTTGGACAAGGGTGCCTGCTCATTTGTGCCATGTTTGTTTTTGCCGCTGGTGTTTTGGATACAAGAGTTTGAGATATTTGTTACCATAATCTCTTGAAAGAATTGCAGAGAACACATGTATTTAGATGGTCTATTCCTGAGTTGTTGTAAGTGGATGATACACTATTCTTCATTGGTGTGGTCCATGGCCTTGATGAGTGAGGTAGTGAGTATCCTCCTGAATGTGTTTGGGGATGCCTCGGGTCTAAAGAATAAATCATCTGAAATTCTGCTCCATCCCCTTCCATATGATTGGCACAGCCATACAAGTTGCTTGGGCTTGCTCGGTTGTTCTATCTACACCAGTTGTAAGCCTTCCTCTTACTTTCTTAGGACTCCCCTTGATGAACTCTGGCTAGATTCTTGGTTTGGAACCCTATGGATAGTATTCAAGAATGTTAGATGGGTGGTCGTCTAAGTTTGCTATCCAGGTGAGGTCGATTGATTATGTTTTGGTTGGCTTTGTTATCTTTACCCATGTACTTTCCCTTGGAGAGAATTGACCGCATGTGAAGAAGATTCCTCTGGCGTGGGACTGGGGTTGTTGGTTGGCGTACACCTCTAGTAAGATGGATTGAGGTAAGCAAGCCTATGTTTGAGTGCAATCTTGCAGTTGAAGCCTTAAAGGCATGATATGTGCTTTTCTCACCAATTGGGCTTTGCGAATGCTCTCAAATGGGAGTTTTTTTTGAAATTGGTATTTACTCTTGCAATGGGTTGACCCTTAGATTTGTAGGAAAGGCCAACACTTCCATTGTGACCATCCATATAAATGGTGGTGGTTGAGGTGGTATCCAAAATTTCTAACTTTCTTACTCAGAAATCGGGAGATGGTTCGCACTTGCTTTTTTTCGTTGGCGTTTTATCTCTGCCAATTTACTTACCCTTGGAGAGAATTGACCGTGTGAAGAAGATTCCTCTGGTGGTTGACTGGGGTTGTTGGTTAGGCCCGTTAGGGTACACACCTCTAGTCAGATGGATTGAGGTTATCAAGCGTATGTTTGAGGGCAGTCTTGCAGTTGAAGCCTTAAAGGCATGATAGGTGCTTTTCTTTCCAATTGGGCTTTGCGGATGCTCTCAAATGGGAGGTTTGTTTTTTTGAAAATGGTATTTACTCTTGCAAGGGTTGATCCTTAGATTTGTAGGAAATGCCAGCGCTTCCATTGTGACCATCAATATGAATGGTGGTGGTTAAGGTGATATCCAAGATTTCTAACTTTCTTACTCAGAAATTGGGAGGTCGTTCTCACTTGCTTTTTTTCGTTGGATGATTGGACATGACCTGGGCAATCAGGGGACATGCTTTCATTTTTGGCAAATGGATGTAGCCTGCAGATGGATGATCATGATTCTATGGAATTATCCAGGGGGAATTTGCTGTTTACTTTGCATACAAGTAGATTCTCTCACCAGCCTTTGTTGCCGATGCCATTACCTTTCATGATTTTAGATGTATTTGGATGGTCAAAACATAGATCGAGATTAAGAAAGCAGTCGATTACCAATGTTTACAGTAAACGTTGTGTCTGTGAATCATATTCCGACTGCCCCCTCTTCTATAAAGGGAATGAGGAGATTGGCAATTTTTTCTTCAACTGGAATTTTGTGCATGAAACTTGGAGGTGGCTTGAGATCTCCTAGCTGGACACGTCCTCTTTTACTTCTTTCTAGTGCGTGATGGGAGACAAGATGACGACATGGTCGTTTACATTAGGAAAGAGAACCGCTGTATGTCCTTTGTAGTGATCTGGGTTTTGAATGCTAAGAAATAGGGTAATCTTTGGGGGGTGGGATGGGTGGACCTTATGTTGTGAATGCAACATGACCGTGTCATTACTATTGGAAAAATTCAGTGTGGGGGTAATGGTTTATCATCTTCCAATACATCTCTACCGACTGATCTCACACATATTTTGCTCTTTCTGTACATAGAACTCATAGAAAGGACAAACTTAATGCTATTGGATAACCAATTGTGGTCATATAATTTAGTACCTCTCAACTGTTTTGCTTTTGGTTCTTGTGCTATAACAAATCTCTCTCTTTGGAGTCAACAAACAAGAAATAGCTGAGTACGTGATGGTAGTTCCACCAATCAACTTGATGGCTTGTCAATTAGCTAAGCATAGTAATACATTTCTTCTCAGAGGGGTCCTGTCTATTTATCGTTAAACTAAAGCAAATAATTATGTGACAACTATCACAACATCTACACCAGTATGAAATAAGAAAAACATACATAATATTAACTATTCAAAGTGAAAATTTGTGGCCCGCACATTTAATTATGTATAGACTTAGTGAATACAGTGGTGATTTTTTGAAAGATAAGGAACAATTTGAACAAGACCTTGAGGTTTTGTTATTATTTAAAAGACCAATATTGTGTTTTCTATTGCAGATTAAAGTGTCCAATTCTGCGCTAATTAGTGCATTCATGACGGGCCTGGAACCAGATTCGCCAGTTACTCAGGTTTTATGTTCTTAAAATTTATCTGCGTACAATCTTTATGTATTTGTTAAATTCTCAATTATTTTTTTAACAGTGTGACTTTGATCGCCTTCAACTTTCAACTAATCCTTTTGTTGAGAGGAATATGGAGTTTTTGATTGATTGTATGGATGATTTGACGATGGAACAGCAGAAGGTTTGTATCGTTATTTACCTTGGACTTGTTGGTTGCATTCTGCTGGGCTCTTGTTATCCTTTATTACCTTTCTTTTTCCTGCTTCAGTTCCAATACTACTACCGCAATCTCTCTCGTCAACAAACCCAGCAGCAAGCATGGCTTCAAAAGCGAAGGTGAGCTTGTTTTGATCCGTTAATATCTGTAACAAACTGTTACGGATATATTCGTATCCGATCCGTCACCGTATCTGTTTTATACAGATTTTAACATCCATATCCGTATCTGTTTTAAAATGATATAGTTATGGATATCATTTTGATATCCGCAAACATCCGTATCCATATTTGTATATCCGTTTTTGTGTGTATATATAGTCATAAATTTATTTTTAACCCTATATAGCATAATTCTATACCTTCTTTAACCATATTTGTATAATTTTTTATGATACAAACACATTTAGTACATTTATATCATGTGTTTTCCATTTAATTCGTATATATTTAAGTCGATTCTATAGAGGATTTCTACATTACTCGTATGCGTTTAGTATCCATTTTACATCCGTATCTTTAAGGATATAGTAAGATAGTTTTAATATCCGTTAATATCTGTATCCACATCCGTAACCGTATTCAAAAAATGGATAAGGATACGGTAATATACCTATATCCTTATCTGTATCCGTCCGTTTGCATCCCTAGTTGTAGGGCTGCAATGACTTAGATGCTCGTTTTGGACTGGTTATTTTGATTGTTTTCGCGCTGAATCTCTCTTTAACTGATAAATATCTGAATGTCTTTTATCTTTGAATTTCTGTTTTTTGGTTGGGATAAGCTTTTTGCTGTCACACAGTATTAAAAGCTGTCAACAGATGGATCAATTCGTAGATGGAATGTAGTGGATTTGGTCATAGCATTTCTGTAGTTGAATCAATGGGCTAAATTATATACGCACACTGAAAGTACTTGATTTGCTGACATTTTAGAATTTTATTAGGATCTGGACCTCATTCCTTTGTTTTCAATAACTTCTTATTCATTTCATTTTTCAGGATAGAGAACTCAGCGAGGAAGGCTGCTGGAGAAGAACCATTGCCGGAAGAGGATCCCTTGAATCCTATTTTCAAGCTGCTACCCGAGCCATCTCGTTTGGATGGCTTTCTTATTACAAATCAAATTGCCAATTACTGCAACCAAATTAATGGGTGTGTCTCTCTTCTTAAACACTCTCATTACGCTCATTTTTATAATTAGTCCTTGGATCGGATTTGGTGTTTGCACCACAACCAAAACTTTTTCCCTTTGTAATATGTCCAAGTGATTATAGGGATGAGCATCAGGTCGGACCCCGTCAGGCCCAACGTGACTCAAGCCAAGGTCCGATAAAATTAATGGGTTGTGGGCTGGGCCAAGGCCTAAAATTTTCTCTCCCACTTGGCCCATGGATCAGCCCAATCTGAGTAATATGGGCTCGTGTTTGAAAATATTTAGATGGGAGCATAGAGAAGGAAAATAGGTGATTAAATATACCTTTGCTATTTATTGGACAATAAAGATGACTGGGTATATGAGGATTATTAATATATAATGCATTGGTTAAAAAGTGACTGATACATAAAATAGAGCATATTATATCAGACAATAGGAGGAACAATTAAAAAAGTAATACTCATCATCTAGTGAGAAAAGTGATGTTACTATGAAGGTAATGAGAAAAACTTAACCATGATCTTGTTCTAAGAGGAGAGTGGACAATTATGTGTTTGCATGTAGTGAAGATTTATTAGAATATACAGAACTGCACTATAATAATTTGAGATTATGAATTATTATATGGAATATCTTATTGGGCCCTTATTGGGTCAGGCCGATGGGCTAATGGGTTTGGCATGAGGTTGGTTCAAGTATGGCCCAGTTATTTCCACAACAACAAAGCCTTTTCCCATGTTAAATAGGGTCAGCTACATGGATTTTTTGCCTCCATTCAGATCTATCTTGGGTCATTCTCGGGCTTAGATCCAAAAACCTAAGATCCCTTCATATGTCTCATTCCAGCACTTCTTGGACCTTCATCGCCCTCTCTTAGCCGGCTAAACATTCCAAAGCTCGCATCTCCTAACTGGTGCATCAACCGACTTCCTTTGCAAATGGTCAAGTTACCTTAAGTGGTTTTCTTGCATTTTATCCTCGATCGGAGCTACACGCTACTTTTCTTTTGATTGCATCTTTATGAATTTGATCTTTACGTGTGTGTTCACACACCCGCCTTAGCATTTTCATTTCTGCTACTATCATTGTATGCGTATGTCTATGATTCACAGGTCAATATTTAGACCCACCACTCATGATTGCTTTGTAAAACTTTCCTTATATATTTAACAAAAAAGTATAAATAAGTTATAAAAATATAGTCACAAATTCACAATATAGATCAAATATTGTTAATTTCAATTAATTTTCATCCAAATGTCAAAATAGATAGCATAAACAATTAGAAGCCATATCCAAATGTCGAAATTGACAACATAAAAATTATAAATTACAATTCATAGCTTGAATTCAAAAAGGTCGTGGATAACACAAAAAGGCATGGCATTCATTCATCCAAAATATAATAAAACTAATGTTAGTTCATTTTTCATCAGACTCATCAAGCAACATTGGCTCTTCATCTCTATCCTCATCCATTCCCTCATTATCAGCTTCCTCATGCAAAGATTGCCCAGATGAACTTGAAGCTCTCAAATGTACTCGTTCATTCCTCGGCTTAAGTATGCTTTTAGCTTTGCATGCCTCTGCAATTGAACTCCATGTAAATCTTATGCTAGGAAATACTTCGTCATCTTCACAAGATGCAATGGAAATCTATGCCCTTGCATATTGGTGATCATTTAGGGCCTGTTTGGTTGCAGGGTTGGGCAGGGTTGGCCCAACCCTGGTTACTATTCACAAGGGTACTTCCTCCTCACAGATTACTATTCACCCACCCCTACCCAGCCCAACCCAACCCAGTCCAACCCAGAACCAAACATGCCCTTAAAGAAAGTGGATCCCTCTTATTTTCACTGCGATCCTTAATCAATGAATTGAATCTAACATATACTAAATCATTCACCCTCTTGGGAACCAATTTTGCTCTCATTTGCATATGAACCTAAAATATACACATACATACACATATATGTTATATACTAAGAAATCAGTGTATATTGGATGCTAGTGTACAAATATAAGAGCCATTACCGCTGCAAAAATGCTCCAGTTTCTCTTGCATTCAGATGATAAAGAGGTCAAACTCAGAATTTTCATTGCCATTGCTTGCAAATTGAGGGTTTAACTACCCTGTAACGACTACCAATGAGTTGTTTCATGTTTAATATTAATTAGGTGTCACCAAAATGAACTCTAAAATCATATTGAAAAACTTGAGAGCAAGGTTGCAAAAATCGGTACTCGGTACTCGGTCGGTTGGGTCACTGACTAAGGACCAATCGGCAGTCGGGCGACTAATTGGATTTAGTCGGGCTTTAATCAGCTTTGATTTTTTTTTAATTATTTTAAATATATAAAGCATTTTATACCCATATTCTTATATATTACATAGATTTGTACATTTTTTAAACTATCATGATGAAAGAAACGAAGTAATTAAATTTAAATAAAACACTAAGCGTATTTGAATAAGTTTTCTTTTAAAAAATAAAAAAATATGGTATCTCCAAGCAAAAATCGATTGACTAGTCGGCCTAGTTGGAAATAGTCAATACTCGGTCGGCCACCCCACCTACTAGACTAGTCGGACCTACTAGTCGGGCCAGTCGGGGGACTTTTACAACACTGTTTGAGAGGGATTTACCTAGATCAGAATGGTCATCATTTATTGATCATTGCTTAATTACTAATGAATTTCCAAACAATCCTTGACCATGTTTGTAAATCACCAACTCCTTTCTTGTAATGATGTCTTGTTGCTCTAAATCTGTATATAACTTCTCAATGTATTCAAGAAGACCTTTTTTACATCATTCTCAATATGATCCTTGTAATAGAAGTATGGGTTCAAATAATATGCTGCAAGATGGAGGGGAGAATCAAGCCATCCTTTTGTCTTCGAATTGATTGCATCAATGAAATGCTTATAAGGCAACTCATTTCCATTAACAGAATCAATTATTTCTTTCTTTAATGGATTAGTGGAATCAATTATAGGGCCCTCCAAGTGGTGAATCAACAACGCATAGAAGACGAACCAATGGAGTAAAAACCCTCATTGCAAGATGAACTTGATTCCAAAATATTGGATTCAAGACCGCCTCTCCTTTCATAGTCTTCGATCATCTACTTTCTCTCAACTCATCTGCAGATAACATGAGCCTCGACTTTTCTTTCTTCTCGAGAACACTTTGCAATGCAAGAAATGCGATAGCAAATCTAGTTTGTCCACTTCTGATGATGTCTTTCTTTTGTGTCAATTTATGCATCATACTTAAAATCTTCATGTGGCTATAAATGAAGATTGTAAGTGTTATTGCTTTAGAGATTGCGCTTTTCCTTTGATTCTTTCCCCATCTCCTCTAACATCAAATTAAGACAATGGTCAGCACATGAGCTCCAAATTTTTTTGAATACTTTGCTGCCATCATCCTCCCTGCAACCATATTTGCAAATGCATTATCTGTAACAACTTGGACAACGTTTTCAATTCCAACCTCTTGGATTCATTCATCTACCAAGTTGAAAATGTACTCAGCAGTATGGGGCTCATCAGAAGAGTCTACAGATCTCAAAAAACTTGTACCTAGTGAACAATTCACACAAGTTCATAATGCATCTACCATGGATATCAATGCATAAATCAGTCATGATAGAACATCTCACTTTTCCACATTTTTTATGTGGTGTTTATCGTTAACCGTCTTATTCAACTATGGAACAAACATCTCATAACGAGTGGAAGGTTTGAGTCCTGGACCATATTGCCTAATTGCTTCAAATGCTTTGTGGCAATCTTTCATTTGAAATACACTGAAAAGAATATTTTCTTTGTAAGCCCAATGGCATACATATGTGATGGCCTTTTCCCTTTGATCCTTACAAAATGCATCCTTGATTGTAATCCGCCATTGAGCAAGTGTCTCATTGGTTGACTCAGGCATGCGATGTTTTTTTGCTGAGCACATTGTTGGTACATCACCTCCCATAACATCATCATTCCTAAGATCATCGATTTCCTTGATTTTTTTAGCCTTTATTTTTGATATTATACCAAAATATTCCTTAATTTCTTTCTTAATCTCTTCATCAACTTTGGGGCAAGAAGAGACTTGTCCATGAATATGAGCAAAATGTTGGTTGAGTCTATAAATTCCAACTTTGATGGTTTTGCTACAAAGTTTACAAACAATTGCATTTTGGTCATCCTTTGTAAGCATATAATCGGACTTCCATCATGGATATGTAGATCCTTGTGGAATAAAATACATGGCATCCATGCTCGTTCCACCACCTGTCATAGTATCAGAAGACGAAGTGTCCATCCCTTACTTAAGGGCCGCACCTTCACTAATATTACATATCGCTAATATACATATCAGCATGAATAGCATCATAACAATGGAGATATCACTGAACAATAAATATAATAAATATAAAAGTTCTTAAAAGCATCATTATACAACATGAGATGATATAAACATATTATAAGCACCATTCTACAAATATAACATTGGTAATTATCATTAAGACGTTAACCATTTATAATCGAAACATGTATAAGTGTCATTCATAAAACCTATTATCAAATTATGAGTAATATATGGGATGATCACCAACCTGGGTGCTTCCCCTTTTAGAGTTTAAAAAAAACTCTAAATGTGGAACACTGTAAGAACAAGTTCCTTGCAGAATAGAAGTGTAGTCTCATGGTAAGAGAAAAAACACATGAACAAAGTAGAAGGGACGATACTAACAAGAAACACAATTGAAAACAAATTGATATAACAATTTTGAAACTTATTAAAAAAATAAAAAAAGCTCACCAACTCAATGGGCATTGGTCGATCTGCTGTGGGGCGAGGAGGAGACGAGGGTGATGATCAATTGATCATTGATGGGCATCAACAGCAGGGGCGATGATCAGGATGACTACGAGGAGGCACTACAACATCGACAGGGGCCCTCAATAGCAGGGGCTACGTGCGAGGCAATGATGTTGCTGCCACCCCCATGAGGGCTGCTGTGGGGGGGGGGGTGTTAGGGTTTTCATGAGGGCCGAGACTCGGGAGTGGGGGTCAAATAAGTGAGTCGGTATTTCCGAAGGGTTAGGGTTTTTGTTCAGCTTTTTTTTAAATAGACTTTAAACGACCTTTTAACGCACTTTATGCGACCCACCTACATGTGAGCCGACTCTGATTAGTTAGTGCGGTCGAGAGCCGCATGCGTTTGAACGACCGTTTAAACCGTTTTTTGCATCCTTGATGAGTAGCATCTCCATCAATTTTTCCGTTATGTTGCGAAATAGATCCCAAGTATCTAAAAGAACCTTTCTTCTAAATGTTATTATCACCAATCTTTACCCTGAATCCTTCACCATTGTTTATATTAAAACTGCACTTCATATATTCAGTCTGAGCCTTACTTATACGAAAACCTTTAGTCGTTAATGCATGTCTCTAGACCTCAAGCTTCTCATTTACTCCACTTATAGTATCATCAATCAACACAATATCATCAGTGAATAACATATCATCCTGGATGTGACTAGTTAACTTGTCCATAATAAAGTAAAAAGGAATGGACTCAAAGCTGAACCTTGATGCAGACCAATGTTGATGTCAAAATAGCCGGTCTTCCCAGACTGGATCCTTAAACAAGATGAAGCCTTATCATACATATCCTTTATGAGATTAATGTATAGGATATGTACTTGTCTCTTCTCTAAAAGTCGCCACAATATCTCCCGCAAGACAAAATCAAAATCCTTCTCAAAATCAATAAAAATCATATGAATGTTATTCCTTTTAGTTCTATAAATCTCCATTGTTCTCTCAACAAGTGGATGGCTTCAATAATTCAGCGACCTGGCATGAATCTGGATTTTTTTCATTTACTTTGGACACTTGCCTCAACCTTCGTTCGATCATACGTTCCCAAAGTTTCATAGTATGACTCATCAACTTGATACCTCTGTAATTCGAACAATTTGAATGTCTCTTTTGTTTTTACAAAGAGGCATCACAATGCTTCTCTATATTTCAGGCATTTTCTTACTTCGCCAAATACCATAAGCCAAGTCAAATCACGTTCACCTAGAACTCTCCAGACTTCTATAGAAATGTCATCAGGTCCTACGCCTTTCCCAGATTTCATAACCTTCAAAGCCTCCTCTACTTCCTTTGTATTCGCCTATAGTTTGCACGATTCAAATAACTTTCACTACTTGCTAGATCTCCCAAAGTGATCTCTTTATTTCCTTCCCCAATGAAAAGCATATGGAAATACTGCTTCCATCTGGTATATATATCCTTATGAGTAACAAGCTTATGTCCTTCCTCATCCTTACTGCATATCACTTGAGAAAAGTGATTGATCTTTCTTTCTCTTACTTTTGCTAATCTGAATATATCCTTTTAGCCCTCCTTAGAGTCGAGATTTTTGTACCAAACTTCATAATCTTTTGACTTAGCTCCGCTTACAACTTCCTTACTTCCTTCCTTGCTATTTTGTAGTTTGTGACAGTTTCCTCTGTTCTATTCTTAGACGTAGCTTTAAAGCATGTCCTTTTAATTTTGAGCTTCTCTTGCACCCTCCATTCCACCACTACGCCTCCTTTTGGTTTGGAACTCTTCCCTTTGACTCTCCTAGCATTTCTTTGGCTACCCTTCGGATACAAGATGCTACCGCATCCCACATCTCGTTTGCACTTCCGTTACAATCCCAAGATAAGTCTTCTAAAACCTTCTCCCTGAAGCTTTATTGCTTCAATTTAAGATTCCACCATCTAGTTCTAGTGATCTTGGAACCTTCATTTTCTTTACTAGCTCTTTTATTTGCACGTCCATGACTAACATGCGATGTTGGGTTGCCAAACTCTCTTTTGAGATTACTTTGCTATCTTTGCAACACAACCGATCTCTTCTCCTCAATGCAAAGTAATCTATTTGTGTTCTAGTTGTGCTAGTAATTAAATGCTCCTCTTCTTCTTGAAGAGAGTGTTTGTTATGAAAAGATCATAAGCTGTTGCAAAATCCAGAATGACTTTTCCAATCTTCATTTTTATTACCGAAGCCATGACATCCATGAACACTAGCATACCTTGAAGCATCCTTTTCCACATATCCATTAAGATCTCCACCTAGGAAAATCATCTCTCGTTGTGGGATTCCTTGCATAATCTTGTCCAAATCCTCTCAAAAGTTTAACCTTTCATCTAAACCAATTTGCGGTGCATAAATTGAGATGGTATTCAGAATTTCTTCTTCAAGCATCAATTTTAGCAAAATAATCCAATCCCTGATTCTTTGCAACTCAACCATACTATCTTTCAAATACTTATGAACACTCACTCCAACATTATTTTTGCCTTTATCTTTACATGAATACCAAAGTTTATAGCATGTCTTGTCGATCTCCCATGCTTTCTCTCCAACCCATTTTATCTCTTGGAGACATAGTATATGAATCTTCGTTCTTTCTATCGTATCTACTATCTCCAACAATTTGCCAGTCAAAATACCAATATTCGAACTACCTATCCGCAACTTCATTTGCAACCTCTTTTGGACTAACTTCTTTACTTGCATACATCCATCATGCGGGGACCCTTGCAAATTTTGGATTGCATCAGGAGGCGATGTGGCGGAACTAACTTATTTACTCGCATGCATTCCTCATGTGAGAACCCTTGCAAATTTTGAACTACATGCGGGCGACGATGTAGCGGCCCTTGCCAACTTCTCATTGCATTGGGGCGATGCAACGTGTCGCTAGTAGCGAACACCCCAATGAAATCTAAATGTTTGCTTAAAACCATGTTGAAGAGAACCGAACTGTTTTGAGACAAATTCCTAAATAGTGGTTTAAGAACACTATTTAGGAATTTGTCTCTCTTGCGGTGATTGTTGGCTAAAGGTGCAACCCTCATTTACTTGGAACCTGCCCGGCCAATTAATTTAATGGGCAAAATTTTCGACCTGAGCTAAATGGGGCCGGATTTTGGATGCGGGCTGGGTAGGGCCAGCCCAACACAATGCTCATACTCGGGTGATTACATTCGAGGATTGTCCGGACTTTTATGTGACTATGTGAGAGGATGGTTTTTAAAATAACTGTGTTTCCGAAAAGTGAAATTTCTCTGACAAGTCGTGATGTTCTCAGGATTTGCCAAAGTTTTGTCATTGGTGTCAACATATTAATGCCATGGCCTCAAATTTCAGCGAAATTCGGTCGAATTTTTGTCGAATATCGATATCTAGTCGAAATCGAAATTCGACCGAAATGGCCCAAATGACCGAAATATGGGGGCCCTAGTATAAAAAATGACCGAAATGACCGAAATTTCGGTCAAAATTCCACCGAAATTCCATCGAAATTCTGTTTTGGTCGATACCAAAATGGTGACCGAAACCGACATATAAGGCCTTGTGCGCATCCCCAAAATATACAAAAAAATGTACCTTGCAGAAACTTGTATATGTTTTATGATGCTGTTCAAATTCCTAGACACATTCCTACCTAGTTTCATTATCTCCAAATCCGGGTACACAGGTTTGAAGGGTATGGACATGATTATCGATTATGTCTTTGAAATATGAAGTGTTAACAAAGGCAGCCCTAGGTTTTTTTATTGCATGGTGCTGCTTTGGGGTGTGTGTTGGAAAGACAGACTGGGCTACCTGATAAAATCTCGCAACGATGTGAGAATTGTGTATGCCTATGATCTGGTATGACATGGGTATGAAATGCCAATTTTTAGATCATCCAGGGAGGTTTTCTATCAACAAGGACATCTTTTTGCTACCTTTTATTTGTTATATATATTCATGGCTCTTTTTGCAAAAAATCTTTACTTCTGGTATTTACTGAATGCAAAGTCTCATACTACGGTTGCTCCACAGGGCTGCGGGTCAGGGCTTGAGAAGATTGTACCTGGTCAAGGCACTGCAGGAAGAATGAGGATCAAGAGTTGAGACTCCCAAGTGAAATTTTGTTTTAGCTTTGAGGTAAATTATGATTTGGTGAAAGACTGATTGAATATTAACCGTCAATTCATCGAGTGTTAGCATTCCTTTGTATTTTAAAGTCGCGAGGAAGTGTATTGATAGGAACCATGATTAGAGTTGTATTCAGTTTTCTTATATGGTGCAATACACCCTTCCAGTCAAATATTGAACCTTTTACGGCACTCAGTGATAATTTCGCAAAACACCGCATGTTATTATCCGAATGCATGGAGTCTGAGGACATGTCTACTATCTAATTGCATTATCAATTCTGAAGAATGTGAACTGATGCATACTGAATAATCTGGTTATACCCATTAACCTCATGACATCAGCTTTTATATCTCATGATCAAGTATGCATTTGATAGTCATCAGAAACAAGTGGGGAGTAACTTTTCCTACAAGGTCCTATACGTCAACTGATGCATACTAAGATCAAGTCGAGTACTAAGAACAAGTGGCTAGAAATTGTATTCTTGCAAATAGCGCAACTGCCAATTTAAGGTTAACGAAATTCCTTGAATGAATTAATATGAAATTGATGGTATATAGTTCATGTTGATACTTATAGGTCTTCCGTTTTTACTCGTTTGCTTCGGACAAAATCCACTTGGAGTCGACAACTGGGGTTTAATACCGGTTTGTTTTTATGACCAGTGAGTGAAGACAGCTTACACCACCCCCCTCAAGGCTTGGCTGAGAGACCTCCGGTAAAAGAAACTGAGAAAGGTTGTAGTATACTTAGTTATAACAGATAAACAACAACTACTACGACCTTCTCTTCGTTTGATATATTACTAGTTAGTAGATAAAGATAAGCAATAGATTATACTATACCTAGTACAGAAATACCTTGTCAAAAATCAAATGCTGGGCTGGAATATTCTGAGACATTTTTCTAGATCATCGTCTAGTCTGTAGAGGGGCGATGATAGTCTGTTTCATGGCCTTAAATATTAACATAAAGTTGAAACAACGCTTGAACATAGTACCATAAACTCAATTTATAGGCAACTTACAGAAAAGGCCTCAATTGATTTCTAATTAAAAGTAGTGTCTTTCAAACGACAAAGATAGGTTTGAACGTCTAACTTTATGGTTTAATGGTGACATATAAAAGGATCGTAGAAGTTTATAGAGAATTGTATTTATGATAAAAATTCCTTTCTTGGTACATCTAAAAAATGAGTTCCCTTGTCAAGAATCGATGCCTAGTTGGGGCCTTGTTTTGTAATTTACCTCATATTGGACAATATTTCAACATAATATACAAGGAACGTTGATTCACATCATAGATGTTTGCCAATGTAGTCATCTATTTTGCTGACTCGTCGTGACTCGTGACATTGCTAATTCGTTAGTGCTGACACCAACTCTCCGGTTCTTTCAAAAGTTTCATTGGAGTAAGAACGGATAACATCCAATGATATGGTTTGAGCTTTCACTATGCCGATGTAATAATGTTTATCCCGCTACGCTAAGTGGCTTTGTTTGTCGTTAATTATGCTTTATCTCTAGTTATTTATAGTGTAATACAGAATTTTGAAAACAGAACTAAATTTATCGGTTCATCTAGTAAAATCACGAATTGGAGTAAAAATGGTTGAACTACTCCGTTTCTAATTAGAATACGAAACCGGTCAAAATAAGTTAAAATATGATTGGATCGCTTGACTTAGTTAAAATCAGTTGAAGCAAAAATCCGATTCAACGATTCATTTTTTTAATAAAAACCATTTTCGAATTATTAAATAAACAACAAACTCTTAAAAACTATTCTTATACTAGTTCCTTCCAACTTTGATTATTTTATTCCTTTGACTCTTTCCCTTTCATTTTTCCTCCATACTAGCCTCTTCCTCCTATGTTTTCATAGAGAAATTCTAATGGTTTATTGCTTTAGAATCCGAGAGAATATACAGCCCAACATTGCATATCCGTTCATTCTCAATCAACATCGCCTCTCCTTTACGACCTTTTGTATGCTATTGTCCGATAGACAATGCCACTGTGTCAATAAGAAGTTCGAAGTTCCCGTCGTCACATCATGAGAGGCACCAATAATCATTGTCATCAATTATAGTTTAAACAACATTTTTAATCATTGATTATAAATATCACATATGTGATTTTGATGGATTATATTTAAATATAAAGTATAGCATAATGCATATTTTGTTAATGAAATACCGACCAAACCTGATTTCATCTCGGAGGCATGTACACACACGTGTTAGGGATGAAAAAGCAAACGGTCATATATTGATACAAATATAATATATCCGTATCATCCTCCATTTTAATATAAGAATACGCTAGCAAATACTAATATCGTCGGATATGAAAAAGGGGTTATCATGTCCTTAAAAATGAATATGAATAATTATAGAAATGCATAATAGATTAGCATATATATTTACACAAAACATATATAGTAAATATATTTGTTTCATAATAATTTTATCAACAATGCTGAATGATTAAGTAAAATTTTATTAGAAATAGTTATAAATGAATCTTCTACTATATATATTAAATTAAAAGAGATTTTTACCCCACAAGCCCTATAAACTTGTTAAATGACCTCTACGACCTTCGAAACATTGATATTCCTCCCTTGACCTCATAAGCTTGCTAACCCTTACCCCATGAACCTCGTTGTTAACTCCCATCCATTTACTCGTTAAACTTAATCGAATTCCATTAACATGAGGTACATATTGACCTCTTTGTTTAAAACATTTACAAAAATGCGATCCCTCTACATTTCCACCTCCTCCCCCTCCCCTTGGTCCTCCACCGGCAACTGCAACCGCAGCTGCTCCTCCGTGCGCAACAACAACTACTCCTCCAACCCCTCTCTCCCTCTGCACCATCCTTTCCTACATCGGCCTCCTCCTCTCTCTCGCCTCCTCCCCCTCTCCCTCTCCCTCTTCTGTTTCGCCCGCATCGCCTCCTGACCCCCACTCCCCCACCTCCTCCACCTCCCCCTCTCCCTCCTCTGTTTCTCCCACGCCGCCTCCTCGACCCCGACCTCCTCCTCTCCCCCGCCTCCCCCTCTCCCTCTCCCTCGGTTTCACACGTCGCTGATGAATATGTGCTTCATCACTCTTAAAGTTGAAAATAGAGTCTTGTTCTCGAGTAAATAGCAACATATTTTCCCTTATCTTGCATAATTAGCATTCGTACATGCATGCATAATATATGCATTTTAGCATCCATATTTGCATTAAATAAAAAGCCCAATTCACTTGTAAATATTCACCATTATTCACCTATTAATCTGTATTTTATACTCACTCCAAATTCAATAAAACTATCTTTATACTGTGTATATTACTAACTAATAATATAAGGAAAATGCCAAAAATTCCTAACTTGTAAACTTACCCAATAAAACCCCAAACACAGTTGGAGACCTTAGACCTTAGAATGCAAATTTCTACCTCATACAACCTCCGATTTAGGTCTACTACTTTTAGAATAATACATGTTCAGAGACTTTCAAATGAGACCAATTTCATTTAAATCGGAGCTCATATGCAAACTTAGGTTTTGGGACCCCCATTGTGTATTATATGTATGTATATTTGTACCCTTATATTTTTGTATCTTATTTGACCTCATCTTCCTTTTTGGTCAACATGAAACTTGTAGATCTCATCGAGATCTACAACTTTCATGTTTTGAGTTTTTCTAAATTCGGCCATCTTCTCTCCTAATTCCATATTCTCGTTCGGTCATTCAGATCAGGCCACATGGCACCCTCTGATTGCGCCAAGAGGCCCGCTCACATCACACCATGTGCCCTTCGTCTTCCACCGTCCGATCCCTTCCCCTCTCTCCTGATCTGAGCCTTCCATTCTCACAGCTCATTTCAACCATCTGATCTTCTCCAGATCGCATTGCCTCCATCCATTAGCGCCTCGCCCTCAGCACGCCACGTGTTGAGCTGAGCGACCTCCGATCTTTGCCAGCAGCCTTCATCCTGGCCACTCATCTCACGCTATATTTGAGCCCTTCGATCAGATCCTCTAGACCTCATCCCGACCGTCCCTCAGCGCCTTCACCTGCGCCTACCACGTGTCGCCTCCTTAGACCTTCGATCTCGCCCCTCCGATCAAATCCAGACCCTCCTCTAGCGCCCTTCTCCTGGCCGTTGGATCACTCGATCCAACGGTCCAGAGGTCGTCGTCTACCTCCCGCAGGACCCTTGCCCACGTCGCCCACCTCGGGCGCTCACCGCCCCCTTTCTATTTTCTCCATCACTACAGCTACCGTCTCCACCCTCCAGCACCCCCACCTTGTAGCCCATTACACCCTCATTCTCACCGACCTCCACAATCTCCATTAACCTTGCCCACGTCGCTCCACGACCTCCATGAACCTCGTCGCCCCATCACCTGTACCATCACCTCCTTCCTATAAATACCCCGCCTCCGACGACGCTCAGTGGAGGGTCGGAGAGGCGTGGAGTCGATCGAAGACGACGGGAAAAATAAGAGAAAATCAGAGAGGGAGAAGATGAAGATTGGAGAAGAAGATGGAGGAAGCTACCTGGGGTTAGAAGCTCAGGGAAGAGCTCTTGGTCGTCGCTCGAGGGTTGGCAACGGGCCCGAGCTCGTGCAGCTTGTCGAAGAAGCTGCAGCACGGCGTGCTACGCCGTGGATCTTGCCAGAGAAGATTCTCTGTCATCGCTCGGATTCTACCTTAATCCCTATCACATATAAGAAGACTCGAGCTCTAGGAACTCTCGTGCAAGGGCGGATAGGCTAGAAAGTGGCCGGAGGCGGAATATTTAAAGGGAGAAGGTGGAGGTGCAGGTGATGGGGAGGTGATGTTTGTGGAGCGTGCGGAGCGACATGGGCAAGTGTCATGGAGATCATGGAGGCTGGCGAGAAAGGTGGGCAAGTGGCAGTTCCTGGAGCCGCAACGTGTCACTCATTTTTAGCATTTTTATTTTCTTTTATTTTCATTATTTTATAAAAAATTTCTCCCTCGCACGTGCTGTGTACGTGCCCAACACATGCCATCTTCCTCCTCCCTTTTCTCAATCAACACCTGCTCCTTATCCCTCATGATCGTCGTGATCTCTGCCAACCTTCTCCTCCCCGCAAGACCCTCGTCCACCTTATCCTGCCACCAGCCTAACGACCACTCTTGAAACCGCCCGTAGACGTCGGAGCTTCAAACCTGTCCAAACCACCATCGCAATATTCGCCATCCTCTCTCTATTTAAGGTGCAGCCAACGGCCAGAGGACACATTCTCCATACGTGAGAAGGGAGGTGATTAGAGCTTTGAGATCTCCACCTGTGATAGATGCGTAGGAGCTCTTGTAGGCGACGGCGATCCCATTCATTCCTGGTGAGATCCGAGGTGCAATAGAAGCATCTCATTGCAGAGCTTCATAGAGTCTTGCTGAGTCTCTTGGTGCCCCACCAGAGCACAAATTGAAGCCACGATGACACGCTCCTCCGAGCACGCTCGCATCCTTCTGGTGACAACTCAGGTAGTCCCTCTACTTTTTCTCCTTCTCTCCCCCTCTGCTTTCTCCTCCTTTCTTCTTCTTCTTCTTCCTACCCACTTCCCATATTTCTACTAAAATCCCCTATTCCACCTATCACACCTCTTCTGCATCATCAAGTCTCCCCCCTCGTGCCCCTATAGGTCGATGCAGAACCGCCGCACCCCAACCAACGTCATGAATCATCGCCATCATGGAGTGTAGACCCGTGCAGCCGCTAGCTCCATCCCCTGCAACAGTTGCACACCTTCTCCCACCGCTCGACCGTGTGTCGGTCGAGCCGCGACACACCAGCAACTAGGAACCCCTCTGGGCTCGCCTAGACCTGTTGCCACCTCCCCATGGACCGCCAACAAGAAGACCCCCTTCTGGGGAAACTGCCAGTAGCCCCCCGGTCTCCACAAATTAAAAAAAGGGTCCGCATTGAAGCAGACACGTGCTTTGCATGTGCCTTGATGGACATATTGCTAGCACCACCCTAGAGATTCACTTTTCACACATCAAACAAGCCAACAAAGGGGCACATGAGGCGTACGTGACCCCTAGAAATTTTTCCTATCTCCCCCAGAAGTTTCAGTAATGCATTGTGAGTCCATGTTCTACATTTTCTGTTGATTTTTCTTGTTCTTTAATATTGCATTCAGAACCCTATGTTCTTTATTTAATTTGAAACTCATTTTGACATTATTTTATTATTTAAAAATTAGCACTTTGTTCTACAATCAATGGTCTATGTTGTGGCATGCTTATCATAATTTTATTATCTGTGGTGAATTAATTAATATTATTCTTGATAAAATTTGCATATTTTACCCATACAATGCTTAGAAATTCATATTTAATCAACCGCACTCCAAAAATTGCCAAGAATTCTCAGATCATAGAATTAACCGATAGTAACATTGTGCCCAAAAAGAATTGCATTTACATGCATAGTTTTCTCTCTAAAAATCATTTCATCCATTTCACTAATTAATTTTTAATAGGTATTAAATCAAACATTTTTAGGGTTTAGATTTTTTTGAGTTGATATTGTTGTTCCCTTCTTGCGAACATCAGAAGTACCATCACGTAGTGACATATCCTAGATAGTTTTATTTCATGAAAATAACTAGATTTAATATTTATTATAATTAATTATTTAAAATTTCATTATCTACATTCATGAATTCATTATTTATTTATCTTGCATCCAAAAATTCCAAAAAATACAGTAGTCTAATTTCATCATATTTAACATTCTGGCCAAGTTTGAGGATTTTTGGACTTAATTTGTTTGTACTTTACATTTTAACCATCAAACTTTAACAAAATTGCATTTATTTCATATAAAAACTAAAAAAACACTTCTAAAAAAACCAAATTTCTTGATCGACTTTAAATAAACCTAAGGAGAAAGTTGCCTCACTGAGTTCGACCTTGGACTTACCCAAGTAAAAAAAGAAATTGACTGCTTGCTTTAATTAACATTAATTACAAAAGTGGTTTTTGATTAACTCTGAATTTATCTAACTACAACACATTTAATTCGACATAATTAAAAGGATTACATTCGGGCTCATCATGGAGGAGGCGTTGGTGAAGATGATCCTCCATTCTCAGAAACACTGTACCTTTGCTCAACTAATGAAGAAGATGAAGTAGTCGGTGAAGCTCTCTCAGCGGCTCTATCTCCCAATCCCAACTGATGTGTGAGTGGCTACAATCTCAAATCGCTCCTGAGATGAATGACTTCAGATAAATAAGTAAAATCACAAGCCATACCCATTTTGGGGGTGGATGGATCATGGGATATTTGCTCCTTGTTGCATCATTGGGATTTGCTTCGACCTAGGCTGGTATGAGTGTCTTAGTGGCAGTTAGGTCGTCGAGACTCTTGTGTAAATCACTCACGTTCTTCATCAGGAGTGCAGGCTGATCTAATAATGGGTTCATTGAAGGTGCCTCTGGATGATCAACAATAGGTGGTCGATGAGTTTGGTAGTGCAGAGGCTGGTACCTAGAATAGACAAAATGTGCATATATGTATAAGGAGGAGGAGGATGCGAATACTATCTAGAATATGTAGGATACTGCTGAAAGTATGGGTGGTAAGAGTAAGCAGGTTGCATCTACTGCTGTCCATGTCTCCATGTCTGAAGTGTGGTGGAGACAAATACTGAGGATGTCGCGGTTGGTGCTAGTACTCTGGTCAGGTTGAAGATGGTGAATTGGCCTTTGACCATCCTTGGAACCCAACTGACCCTGCCCTGATGGACGGGACTGGCTACGTTTTGGACTACTCCAAATGTCATTCACCTCCTAAATATGAGGTGGAGGTGGACAATGTGGCTCAGAATGGTACTGGTACTCCAAATAGTATGGGACAACACATACTGGAGGAGATTGTTGCCAGACCTGATCCGAAATGAATTACCTAAATTCCTGTAGGACATGACAACTCTTCCTAAATGAATTACCTAGTGATGCACCTTGTCCATAAGGCTGAACGGGAAGGCTATCATCTTCACTATTTCTAACAGGATGTTAAGGTAATGTATAGTTCCATAAATACGTTCAACTGCTAGAGGTGTAAGTAAGGTTCCTCATGTATATGACCATAAAATATAGGAGCAATGGAAAAATTGTGGGCTTCAACTCGAAATGCCCATGAACCGTGGGTATCTGAATCAAAGTAACTGAGAGTCTTGTATCTAGGTTATAAGAATCTCTCAATGTAAGCTAGGGCACCACTCTATCTGGCTGCTGCTCATCTCCCCCATTCCCACCTCCTCTCATCTATTCATCCTCCTCTCTCCTCTCTCTTTTGTTGTTCCTCATCTCTAATATCATATCTCTAAGACCTTCCTGGATGTTGGCTTGCTCAATCAAATGTTCTGAATGGCCTGTGTGGATGCCAACATCACGTTGTTGATCTCATGCTGCTCAGTCATGAGTTCTTTCCCTTTGGGAGCCATCGAGTCCTCATTTCATGTCTTTATAAAAGTGCAAGGTACTCAATTAGTCTTTAGAAAGTGTGGAGTCTCAAATGATAGTTTGAGATTAGGTTCAATCTTAAACAAGGGATTTATTGGCAAAAAAAATGGAGATGTAGAGATAGAAGTGTATTCGGGAAGAGAGTCATCCTGAATAAGTGAAATGACCAAACTGGAGTGTACAAAGATAAGCTCATGAAATCTGAACTAAAAGTACTCCAATCTGACATCTTTGATACAAGGAGGAATGATGCGAGAACACAAAGTCAAACAAGAAGAAGAAATGAGAAAAACGCATGAAGGGTGTAGAGGGATCTTTACACTAGCAAACAAACACAATACAAACCCCTTATTCACCAGCTAAATATAATTTGAGGACTGTAAGAGTCTATTTTTTTATCTTTTCAATTTCAATTTAGTGAATCCCAAGAAGTTACTTAACAACAGACATACAAGGAGATGTCACCATATCGCCCAACTTACGTCCTCAAACCTCCCCAAACAATGGTACCATCTGCCCGGGATGCCGGTTATATCAGACCCAAAGGGAGATAAGAGGTGTAGCATACTAAAACAATTTTCCAAGGTCAAAGGCAAGTGCTTACAACTGTAACCATACACCGAAAAGTGATGTAAATGAGATTAAGGCATAATACTAGGGATTAGGGCTCTATCCTTATGGCAATGTCCTAACTCAGTCTGTCTAGAGGTAAGTACCTACAAGAATGAGGGGGTTCCACTCCCCAAAACTGTGATGATAATCCTTTAAATTTAGTTTTAGGATCGAGTGAAATTAGCAGTTCCAATTTTATTTGGTATTACCTTTTTTGAGTTTTTCTAAATAAATGGTCTAACAAATTTTCCAATTCCATTTTTATCCTAAGTGAGAAAACGTTAAAGGAGATCAGAAAAGCCAATGCGACGATAAATCAATGATGCATGCAGAGTAAGAAATGCATACCCAGCAATCTACATGCAAAATAATCCTTGCATAAAATAAAAAAGAAAAATAAAACTAACCTAAATGATGCAAGAGAACCATCCTAGCAGTAGCTTCTATTATCGGTCAAGAACCAATTTATTTATCTAAGTCCAAGCTATGCATTACTCTATAGGAACATGAATGACTATTAGGGTGCTTTGGACCTAATTATTTACCTTGCTCAACCAAGATAATAGATCCTACTTCTAAGGGATCTATTTGACATGCAAGCCCACGACGAGCCATTATGCAATACATGTTATTGCAAATATCATTCCCAAATATGAAATGAAGAATAACTAATTTGCAAAATAGATCCCTTATTACAATTAGGGTTATGTACCATGACCATCTTAATGGTCATACAACAGTTGATTCAATTGTTGAATCATAGAGGCTAGTGCTTGGATGAATATCTAAAGAGTTAAATTGAGCACTCATCAAGCATCATCAAATGATTATTATGAGATGATCTCCAGTCTGAGTACAAGATAGCAATCCTTCTTTCATTAATTTATATCTGATTGACCTCTTTATATATGTCCTCTTCATAGGAATAGAGATTCAGAGGTGTTAGATAAGTTAGGTCAAAGAGTTTGCCTAATGAGATCGAGATATCCAAGACCTATGTCATATGCTGTCATGATATAGGCACACATCCTCTGACTGTAGGCAGATAAGTTACTATATGTTTTAGTATGTACATTTGGCAAATCGATAGGTTGATGATCTTCAAGGTCTATACACCGACGAGCTGGTGTGCATACAATGGCATATGAGTAATATGATCTCTCAATAGGATTATACAGGTTCATTACAAAATCAGGATACATGAGCTCACTCATGAGATATTGGGGATCAAATTCTGTGCACGGTCATCTCGCTTTGGAAGCTTGACATAATTTATAGGTTTGACATATGGTTTTAGAAATTATATGATCAATACCAAGGTATGATATATACTGTTAGAAAGTATATGATCGACATCAACTCCCAATGATCAAATGAGAAACTTAATGATAAAACCCTGAAGAAGATAGTCTAAATAGATATAAAACTTTGGGTTTATTCTAGGTCTTCTAGTATGCATAATGTACATGTATTATGAATACCTGAGGGTGATGTAATCATAAATGATTGTATAACCATGACGCTTCCATTCCGAGGGAGTTATGAAACATGTCTAGATTTTAGTGACTCCTCCCACTAGAGTAGTAATCTAATCGGTCTGAATGTTGGACAGTGATCTGAATGTGATTCATGTGCAATGAGAAGATCAGATTTACGGCTTCGATTTAATCAAACATCTATGGAGGTCCTCGAGATCTGGATTTGAGATTTGATCTCAAACATGGAACGTACAATCACCCTATCCTTATCTCCATGTATCCACGGAGAAAGCGCATTATTCTTGAAAGAGTTCAAGGATAATTTCATCATTGATAATGTATATGAGCATCGAGGAAAATTGATAGTTAAATGTAACTTAAATAATGGAAAATATGAATTTGATTCATATTATTTGGCCATATAAGGAGAGTTATCTATGATAATTATATTTTATTCAGTTGTCAAAGATTTGAATAATATGAATGTGATTCATGCTATTTGAACACATGCAAGGATTCATCTTGGATAAATAAATGTGATTTAATTATCAAAGATATGATTAATGTGGATATCTCTATCCATAATAATCATGGATATTATAAATATGATTTATAATTTGTTGGAGAGATTTAATTGTACATAGAATTACAAACTATGTCGTTGTGAAGTTGATTAACAATAAACAATTAATTGTTAATCTGATTTACATTCTATGTTGGATATATGAATATGATTCATATTTATCAATGACATGATTGATGTTTTCACCAATTTAATTTGGAATTATTTTCCTGATGATAAATGCAAGAATAGTTATTGCATTTTAATATATATAATAAATATATATTAAGGAAGGCAAAACTACCAAGGCAGGTGACCGTCCACCTTGACCAATTCAGGGGGGTGAACACCCTTTTTTTGGGGTGGTGGTTGCCTGCCTTAATATCTATTTATTATAATTGAAATTAAAATGATTTAATTTTTATCTTGATAAAGGGATGTAATTAATTTGTTTTAATTAAATTAGTTGTTGCAAATTTGTAGCAACAAATCATGGTCTTTGATTAATAACCTCCTAATCTAAATCGTTGGATTAAGAGAGAACATGGATTGAGATCCATGTACATCCAGTTAGTATAAATGGAAGGGTAACCCTTGCCTTTTAGACTACATCATTCCTAGATTAATTAAACTCTCTTCATCTCTCTCTCTCTCTCTCATATACTCTACACATGCCACCTCTCCCTCCTTAGAGTGGCCACCCACCCTAAACCCTGGAGAAGGTCACCGTCATCGCCACACTGTTGTGTCGCCACTTTGACCTCGTGTGGTTCTCCGTATACTTTAGTGCACTTTTCTCGTGAAGGAGACGCCAGATCTCATGAGATAATATCTGGAGATTCATCGCTTATATCGTCAACATGGATTGTGAGGAGCACGATATCATCAACGTGCTCGCAAGCGTCTCTCCATTAGATTGGACTTGAGACAGGAGATCTCTTCCTTTAGAGACTTGATTGCAATCGTGCTTTAAGAGGTAACCCTAATACCTGTTTGTAGTTTAGATGAAACGATATGAGAAGTGTTCTTGGAATATGTGTTTCATCATCCAATTTTTTTTAATTCCGCTGCCCCGAGCTACTAGTATGACTAGTCGCTCCCGATTGCATATGATGTGATCCTCAAGATTTTGTGATCTGCTTAAGGATATTTCCATATCCTTCAAGTGGTATCAGATCCATAGGTTGGAGGTTCAGATATGATCCATAAACCTAAGATGACATGGGCATTTTTGGTTGTGCGAATTTTCATCTCATTTTATTCACGCAACCCTATTTTGTAAGATTTTTTTGCCCGCTTTATGTCCTTAAAATATCACTTGAATTATGTTCCCCATATTTTTAGAAAACCGTAGGACTTGATTTTGCGTGATTTGGAATGCGGTTGCTCAAGTTATGACCGGTTTAGTAGACTTGTGTCCACTGTTACGATGATTATTTTTTATAAAGTAATCAAGAGATAAACACCATTTTAAAACACGTAGAAATTCATGTTTATAACTTTAATTCTGTTGCAAATCAAAATGTCAAATGAAAGAAATTTAGTTTTCTTGATTTAAAGTTTATTTGCTCAAGATTTGTTAGTTTTAGAAAACGTGCGTCACTGCTGGAAACTCAACAAATTTGAACAAGAATCCTATGATTGTCCTTAAATTAATTAGAAATTAATGATTAATCTCTTTGAATAATTGGTTGTTAAATATTTGTGAAATAATTTATAATGATAATTATTTTTTGAATGGTCATAACCAACATTATCAGATAATTGATCTTGATCTATTTGGTTATAACGAACTTTCCTATAAACATTGATACTTGAATAGGATTGGTAATTTGTTTAGCAAATCTCCTTATAATATTAATCAAAATGGTTTTGATAAATATTATATGGTATAACTTTGATGGGAAGACTGGTTATAATCTCAAATAAAAAATGATCAAATCGTATTGTCCTGACCTGAGGTGCATATGGTGTCTTAGCATGAATCAATGGGGTAGCAGGCTGCTTCGTGAGCAGTCTGTCCTATATCCTGTGCGTTCTGGCCATGACAACGGGTAAGGAAAGGATAATGCTTGAAGAGATCTTGATGTATTTTCTAATTTTTAAAATTTGAATAAGATGTATTTTTTGAGATTTCACTATCCTTCAAGTAACAATCAAGATTGTTTGTTGGTTGATAAATTGGATTGATAATTGATTTAATATGATTGAATGATTTATATGCAATTAAAACACTCTATTATGAATATAGTTATTATTTCCCTTGAAATAATTAATTTTGTGAATATGATTCATAATAATAAATTAAAATTTTAACATGATATCGAGGATCACATAAGTAACATCCATGATCTTCCATCAAGAAGAAGGGTTCCATCGCCATGGATTGTATGTTGGAGACACCTGTCCGAAGTGACAACTCCTGCATACAAGTGATGAATCTGTGATTCATCACTTCAAAAGTCAAAAATAGAGCCTTGTTCCCGAGCAAATAGAGGCATATTTCCCTTTATATTGCATAAATAACATTCATGCATACATCCATAATTCATACATTTTAGCAGTCCATTTACATTTAAATAAGAAGCCAAAAATCCCTTGTAAAATACCCATTCACTAAAATAACCTCTTCTCTATAATATGTACTCCTTAGTTAATAATATAGGGAAGAATGCCAAAAATCCCCCCTGTAAAATAGTCAATAAAGCCCTAGAACCCCTGTACACTAAAATGCACATAAAGCCCTCATACAAACTCCGAATTAGGTCTACTTACTCTTAGAATACTACACATTAAAAGACCTTTAAAATGAGACTAATTTCATTGAATTTGAAGCTCGTATGAGAAAGTTGGGTTTTTGGGCCACTTTGTATACTACATAGGTGTATAATTGTATCTTTGTATTTATGTATCATATTTGACCTCATCTCCGTCTTTGGTCAACATGAAACTTGTAGATCTCATCGAGATCTACAACTTTCATGTTTTGAGTTTTTCCAAATTCGGCTCCCTCTTCTCTCTACACGTATATCTTGTTCCAGCCACTCACAGCAGGCCACGTGGCGCCCTCTGGTTGCGCCACGCGGCCCGCTTTCCCTTGCCTCATCCGCCTTCACCTCCAACCGTTGGATCCTCTTCCAGATCCAACGGCCCAGCTCTGCCCACGCGCGCCTAAATCCTGGACCATCAGATCATCTCCGGCCTTAATCCACGCCGCACATTAGCGCCCTCACCAGAGCCCTCCACGTGGCGGCATCTACACCGCTTGATCAGGCCCTTGATCTCTCCATCGCAGCCGCCCTTCCGTTGGCGCCCCTCGTCCGCTCGATCATTTCCATCTCCTCATCCAAGCCGCTCGCCCGCGCCTCGCCCAGCTCTCGCCACGTGGCGTGATCACGGCCCATCATCTACGTGCCTTGATCTAATCACACACGTCCCCTTCTGCTTCGATCACCACCGTTGGATCACAAGATCCAACGGTGGAGACCTCGTCTCCTACCTCTGGGCGCCCCTCTCTCCCACGTTCCTTGCCTTGCGGGAGGGGCACCCCCTTTCTATTTCCGGCTGCACGTCAGCCACCCTCTCCGACCGCTAACACCCCCACGATGGAGACCACTCCTCCCTCACCCTCGCCAGCTCCCTCGTTTCCCACGACCTCCACCATAGAAGCCCCACGTCGACCACAAACCTCACCTCGTCACCAGCCAACCCACCAACTCCATCCTTTAAATACTCCACCACCGGTAACCTTCAGCCGCATCCGCCACTCCAGAGAGCTTCCCTGAGCTCTGATCTTCCAGTTGGTGACAACAATTCGGCGATTCAACGAGCGAAGAAGGGCTTCAGCTCCGGCGAGATCCACGGCAGCTCCGCCGTGTCGCAGCCACTCCTCCGAGCAGCTGTTGGAGCTCGGGACACCACCGGTCCCTCGAGCGAAGACCTGGACCCCAAGCAGGAGGTCCAATCCCCAGGTGAACCCCCTCCATTCCTCCTCCGATCTTCTTCTTATTTTCCTTTTATTTTCTCCGATTTTATTACGCATCCACGATCACCTTCTCGCTTCCATTCCACCTCACCGAGCTTCGCGTCGAAGCTCCCATCCTCGCTGACCCCTCCGCACCTTCCGACGACGCACGTCAACCTTCATCAGCTCCAGCTCCGCCACCTCGCCGGAGCACCGTCGCCCAACCGCCTCCCTTCGCCTCAGGCCTTGCCAACCATCTTCACTTCTTCACAAACATACGCACGAGCTCCGGCTCTATCTTTCGCACTTGCAGGTACCCAGCTTCTCATTGAACGGAAGCTCGCCGGAGACGCCCTCGAGCTTCATCGCCATCGACGTCAGGCCGCTCTCCGACGCTCCTGAGACCACCAGCATCTCCGCCTCCTCGCAACGCATCTTCTGGGATATCTCCGACCAGTCGGAGAGCGTCAGCGACACGAGGAAGAACGGGCGGAGCTGCATCACCTTTGCCGGAGCCCCGCCTTCTCCTCCGCAGGCGGCGGAGGATCGTCGGAGCAGACGAACAGCTGCCGTTCGATCACGTCGATCGAACGGCCCTCACATCGTCACGCGTCCCCTCACCGCATCAGCTCCCAACCGTCGATCGCTCCTCTGATCCAGCGGCCCTCAGCGAGCCACATCGCCGTCTTCATCGAGCCCCAGAAGCCGTTGGATTATCATCGATTTAAAGGCCCGAGGTCACGCCACGCGTCGGCACCGACACCCCTCGGATCCATCTTGATCCAAGGGCCTTCATTACGCCATGTAGCCCCGGTCCGAACCTCCTCTCCGAGCCTAGGTTCGGGTCGCACGAACCTCACTCCAGACCTCCAGAGCACCCGAGCCTAGCTCCGAGCCTCCGCAGCCATCCGAGCCTAGGCCGCCCACGTGAGGAGCACGTGCGGCCTGGGTAATTTACACAGAGGCCCCTGGAGCTTTCCATAATTGCAAAAAGGTCCCTGTGAAGCTGAGCCCACGTGAGGAGCACGTGCCCTGTGGAGAATTTGCACAAGAGTCACCAGCATTATAGGTAATTGCATTTTAGTCCCTGTCTGCATATTTGCTTATTGTATTTTTAATTTCCTGTATTGCATTTACACCCCTGAGTTTGCACGCATCCCTAGGTTGCATTTCACCTCATTTTGCAAATCTAAAAATTGCATTTTGTTGAGAATTTTGTCCTCTGTCTATTGGTCCACGTGTCATATTTTTGTAATTTCAGTTGAATTATTAATGAATTAATTGGTGAATTTTTGACATATTTTGCCCAGTGATACCTTTTAATTTGTAGTTAATTCTCTGAGCTTCCAAAAATCATCAAAAATTCATAGTAGCTAAGGACATTATTCTTAACATGTCATAAAAATTTCATGACATTTGCACACATATGGAGGCCTAAATAAATTATTGAGTGATTTTCTTAATTTAATTTTAATAAATTCATTTCACCTTGAAATTAAGATCTATAAATTTTCCTGGATTCCTTATCATTAGAGCTATCTAGGATAATTTTAGTTCTTGAAAAAAATTGTGGTTTGCTATTTATTAAAAATTAAATATTGAAAATCACCCTGTCTGTTTATTTAATTCACAGTAAATCCATTTAGTGTCGGAAAAATCCAAAAATATTAGTGTAGATCATTTTCACCATCATTAATCATCTGGCCAATTTTCATACTTTTTGGACTTCATTTGATATATTAATTGAATTAAATGTTAAATTGGCTTGCATTTTCTGCATAAGTCTGCATAGAAATTAAAAAGAACAAAAAAATTACTCCTTGAAAATCACACACTTGGATACTTGTTAAAATTCACCTAAGGAGACAGATGCCTCCCTGAGATCGACCTTGGACTCCACCAAGTAAAAAAATCTACCGCTTAAAATTAACTTAACATTAATTGATAAGTGGTTTTTGATTAACCCCTCGTATCCGACTGCAACGAAACACATTAATTAATTTGGACATTAATTTGACCGAATTAACATAGGGTGCGGGACGGTTATCAAAATGGCGCCGTTGCCGGGGAGGCACGACTTAGGTTAAATTTTAGCAAATTTTTGAGTGTTTAATTTTCCTTCCCCGGGTAGTCTGACCCCCGGTTTTCTTGTAATTATTTTTTCTCTCTCCTTTATTTCTTGCATTATTTTTTTTTGTGTCACTCTCTGACCTTAATTTGTTTCTGTGCGAGGAACGCGAGGAGTCGACGACGCTTCGAAGACTTAGCATTTTAACTTTATTGAGTGGAAGAGGGCATTGTATTTTTTTTACTTATTTTATTTCTTTTCTTCGCATCATTTCCAGCGGTTCCCGTTTGGGTCCTCGCGTGTGTAAGTATAGTGGAACTGTGTCCTGTGTGCTGTGTGGGTGAATTGTAACTTAGCTTGCACTAGCGGCTCCCCGAGCCAATCTAGGAATTGCTTGTGCTCGTAATCAATAGGACCACATAATACACTTAAAAGACGCACCTAGACCGCAGTACTTAGTCAAATTAAACTATTCTTTACGCTAATAGAACTGCCTGTCTAGGAGCGGCTTTTATCGCCTGCATTTGCATATAGAGTAAAAAGCTTTCAATTCTGTATTGCATCCTGCATAAAAAGCGAAGGGATCACTGTAAGTATTCTTCACTCAGCATAGCATCATCGATTTTTCGTGCATCGGCTTTTCTCGATTTCCCCCTCTGATTTTCACACTTAAATTAAACAGGAAATTGGGACTGTCCGATAGGCGTGCTTTGTGGTAGACTTAATAAGTGATAACCTAACTTTAAAATCGGGACTGCCAAACAGTATTGACCAAAAAAAGGAATAAAATCTGAGAATTGTTCGCGGGAGATTAATCCCCGACCTTGTATTCAGGCTGAGTGAGGGTATTTGAGTGTGTGTGAACACATTAAGGTAGAGCCCAAATCCCCGTCTTCCATATCACGTTCTAACTGATCCTAGCAAATATCACAAGCCGAATAATTTAAGATTCTTTGACTAGTACCAAGTAGCCTCCGCCTGTCTCAGGTAGATAGGGGAGAAATTGCGGTACTCTGCGACAAGCTGCCAGTAACCCCCCGGGGTGAAGTTCCAGCTAGGGCTGCTAATCGAACCGAACTGTAACGAACATACCTATGTTCGAGTTCGGTTCGATAAGGAAGTTCGAAAGTTCGAGTTCGAGTTCGGTTCGATAAATGTTCGATAGGATATGTTCGAGTTCGAGTTCGTTTAGAAAACGAACGTTCGAGTTCGGTTCGATAACAGTTCGTTAACAAGTTAACTTAATTAAAACTTGTTTACATGAACAAGTTCAAAATGGGAGTTCGATAACAAGGTTTGATAAGCAGTAAAAATAAGAAATTATTCAATTAAAGTGGTACAAAGTCCAATAAATACCATAATTTCTTTAATCTCAAAATTTATTAAGTGTATAAATACTAAGTTACACATGCAAATACACACACATATATACATATATCGAACTCGAACTTTTATCGAACGAACATATGTTATGTTCATGTTCGGTTCGTTAAGCTATCGAACTAAAATTTGAAGTTCATGTTCAGTTCATTTAGAAACGAACGAACATTTTTCGAACTATTATCGAACGAACTCTAATCGAATACGAACATGTTCAGTTCGATTAGCAGCCCTAGTTCCAGCCTTGTCAGCCTCCGCCTGCTTGCAGGTAGATAGGGGCGTGGTCATTGAATCTATCGGCTTGGGATAGGAGCGAAGAAAGGAAGGAGCGGCGGTATCTTAGGCGACAGGATAAACAGGGAAGACGCATCCGGCTCTGAGCCGACTTCCCTTTAGGCCGCGTAATCCTTGCTATTCTTGCTTGAAAATCACACTTAAAAACTACAAGATTAATTGGACTCGACTTCGAGTCCTTCACGGTGTTGAGTGTGAACCCAGGGTCTTGGATTGTTCTTTTTGCTTGCTTCAGGTAGGAGTAAAATCCTATCTTCTTCTCTCTTCATCAAGATGAGTGACTGGGGAGATCTCGACGCGTTATTCACTGATCTCTCTATGAGTCCCCCGAGTAACTCATCTTTATCGGTCCGAGCGCACCTTGGACCACCCAGGACTCATGACCCTCTTGAGTCCTGGTTCCCTCATGCTCAGGGTGGTTACTCTCAAACCAACCCTTTTATCTCCTCCGAGATTACCGAGGAAGACCATCGCCTCGGTAATCCCTTCCTTGATCTGCCCTCTAACACCGATCTTATTTCCCAATCCCCAGAACTGGAGGGCGAGATGCCGCCAAGGATGCCACCAGATGAGGACCAGATGCGACAGATTCTTAAACGCCTCGCCGAAGCCGAACAGAAGAATGCAGATCTCACGGTGCGGATGGGACAGATCATAGTAGCTGGAGGGATCGACCGACCAATGGTCGATACCTACAACCCGACGGAGAACGAGATCCAAAATTGGTTAGCACCTGCAGTTCCCGACCAAGCATTCGAGCTGAAGCCCCACTTCCTTAGTCTGCTTCCGAAGTTCAACGGAAACCTCAGTGAAGAGCCATACACCTTCCTCCGTGACTTCGAACTAGTGTGCAACAATCTTAGCCATCCCAATGTTGGCCAAGATTATATCCGGCTGAAGGCCACCCCGTTTGCCTTAGGAGATAAGGCTGCTCATTGGCTGAAGAACTTAGGGGTGGTATGTACTACCTGGATGCAGTTCAAGGATCTTTTCTTGAAGAAGTTCTACCCTCTCAGTAGGACTAATCAGATGAGAACGAAGATCGCCAGCTTCGCCCAAGGACCCAGTGAACCTTTCCATGAAGCTTGGGACAGGTTCAATGACTTAGTGCAGAAATGCCCATGCCACGGCATTTCGAAGGCGATCTTAGTCCAGACCTTATTCTGTGGTCTAACCCCGGAAATGCAGGGGTTAGTCAGCGCCGCCTGTGGAGGAAGCTATCTGAACAAGAACAAGCACGCTGTATGGAAGATCCTAGAGCAGATGGCAGAAACCGGCAGGTCACAGGCCACAAGGGCCTATCAGTTGTCTCCCTCAATCTTATCCAATGAGACAACTCGAAGGACTGTAGCAGATCTGACTGAGGACCTCATTCCCAGCATGGGGATGATTGCTGACAAGCTTACCATGGTCGAGCAGATCCACAAGAGAGTCGCGTAGATGGAGTCTCTTTTGAGCCTTCCAAAGAAAGTGGAGGAACTCTCTGAAAAGGTAGCTAAGATCAAGCTACCTACCCCTTCTGCACCACCTGTACCTGTACATCGAGTCCATCTTGTACAGGAACAGGCACCGGGGTCTTAGAGCAGCTGGGATCAGACTTATAACCAGCAGAACCATCATGCACCCCCACAAGTGGAGACGGAATACGAGGAGCCTCCGCCAGTATACGAGATCAACGGGCTTTGGTATAGCCGTGACCCGGTAGTCCGGCAGATCGAAATGGGGAAGGATCAGCAGCACCGCCCATCCCCAGTCTACCAAGACACCAGGCCCATTGCCATACCGTGCTTCCAGTCCAGGCTAGAACAGGGGTACCAGCCGCAACAACGCACCTACCAGCAGGGGCCAGCACCGTCCCATCAGCAGCAGTATCGGCACGGCCAGCAGGGCGAATACAGGACGGCATCAACACAGCAGCAAGCCCAGCCCACCGAATTGGAGTCCCTCACCTTGGCGATCCAGACCCTGTCTGATAGGGTCCAACAGATGCAGAATGACTACCTGGACATGAGGACCGACATCAATCGGGTCTCTCGTAACCAGGACCAACAAATGGCGCCAAGGACCCCAATTCCCGCACAGGTTCAGGCCAACCCAAACAGCTTACACCAGGGCCAGAACCGACCTCGAGATCAGGTATATTATTCAGATAATTATTTATCTGAACATGAGATCCTTTCGTACGATAATGTGAATCATATGTCCCTCAGGAGCGGAAGGACCGTGACCATACCTGATCGGGCACGGGCGCAGAAGGAAGGAACCTCCGAGACAATACCTGAGGAGAACTCGGAGGAAGAAGAGGAGGAGCATCACCACCACCAACACCGGCGGAAGAAGAGGACATCTAAGTCCTCGAAGCAGCATTCGCGCATCCACTTAGAGTCAGATGACACCGATGAAGAGCCTGCACCTCCATCTGAGGAGGATCGTCCTAAAGAAGCGGAAGAAGCGTCACCGGTTTCGCCTCAGCATTTTCTTTTCAGTCAGAGTCCGAGTCCGAGTCTGTATCAGAGTCAAAGTCAGAGTCATGTTAAGAACTCAGTTCCCAAGATTAATGAGAATATTTCAGTTCCAGAACCTGAGTTGGAGTCAATAATCCCTTTCCCCCGAGCTCTCAAAGGTGGAAAGAAGAAAAACAAAAAATCCAAAAAGATGACCCTGAGATGGCTGAATTCTGCAATAAACACATCAAGGTCACAATCCCTTTTGACAAGTTCGTGGAAATGACCCCTGCATTCCAAAAATACCTTAAGGTGAGATGCACACCTACTAGGGTTAGCAGGAAGACCAAAAGCCGTGTTGAGAAACACGTTCTATCAGTAGCCACGACTTGTGCAATAAAGAACTCGTTTCCTCGGAAACGAAGAGACATGGGTGCACATTATGTAGTGAGTCATGTTGATGACATCGCGTTTGCACGCACTCTCCTGGACAATGGTTCCTCGATCAATTTGATGCCCACAACCCTCTATGAGCGGCTTAATCTCGGACCTCTTAGGAAATTTAGAGCTCTTCTACAGTTCGCTGACAAATCTACTAAGAGGTCCCAAGGAGAGTTAAGGAACATTGTGATCAAAGTCGAGGGGCAAGAATACATGGTGGACTTCACTGTCCTGGATATGGAAACCCCTCACAATTGGAGAGATTCCCAGATCATTCTAGGTAGGCCCTTCCTCAGAACAGCAGGGGTCTTATTTGATTATAAGAATGGGAAGATTCAGTTCCAAACTCCAGGCGGAGATGAGGAACTTGAAATGAAGCAAACAAGATGGCAGAGACCGGATTCCGAATCCAGCACCGAGTACTCTTCTACCGGAACAGACTGCGAGCATGTAGAATCAGTAGGGCCATGGAGACAGAACCCAGCCAGCACCGATGTGTCCATCTCCTTCGAAGATGATCCAGTGCATGAGTCAGTCTGTGAGATCCTCAGGAACGAGTACAGCTCTAAGCCTGCATCGCCCTACATCTTCGATGACGTAGAGGCCCAGTTGGGCCTGTCAGTCCTTACATCCTTAGGACAATCGGAAGATGAGGATGACGAGTCGGACGAGGCGTTTGCCGATTGCATGGAGACCTTTGACGATTCGACTCCAGAGCCGAACGTTGTGGCCGCTCTCACAGAAAACGATCCAGCCACTTCCAACACCGAACCAGATCAGATTGAGCCAGATTTTCTAGACGATCACACTATTCCTGAGCTCAAACCCCTACCCACAACCTTGAAATATGCCTTCCTTGCAGGCAAAGGCAAGAAATTTCCGGTCATTATCAGCTCGCAATTGACCGAGGAGCAGGAATCTCGCTTGCTAGAGATCCTGGAGAAAAACCGCAGGGCGATAGGCTGGAGCATTTCCGATCTCCACGGGATAAATCCCGCTCTGTGTTTGCACCATATTTACTTGGAGAATGAGGCCAAACCCTCTCGTGAATTCCAACGCCGGTTGAATCCAAATTTACGAGAGGTAGTGAAGAAAGAGATAGAAAAATGGTGCGACGCGGGTTTCATTTACCCAATTTCTGACTCTAAGTGGGTGGCCCCAATCCATGTTGTCCCGAAGAAGTCGGGAATTCAGACGACCACCAACGAGGACGGAGAGGAGATCGTGATGAGAGTACCCACGTCATGGCGCGTCTGTGTGGATTACAGACGCCTGAATGCCGCGACGAAGAAGGATCATTTCCCCCTACCGTTCATTGATCAGATTTTAGAAAGACTAGCGGGGAAAGAATTCTTCTGCTTCCTAGATGGGTTCTCGGGCTACAATCAAGTAGCCATAGCTCCGGAGGACCAGGAAAAGACCACGTTTACATGCCCCTTTGGTACCTATGCTTTCAGGCCCATGCCTTTTGGGCCATGCAATGCTCCAGATACCTTTCAAAGGTGCATGATTGCTGTGTTCGCCGAAATGGTCGGCGAATTCCTGGAAGTCTTCATGGATGACTTCTCGGTCCACGGCGATTCTTTCGATTCCTGTCTTAGGAATATGGACCGAGTCCTCAAGAGATGTTGTGAGGTTAATCTGGTGCTCTCCTGGGAGAAAAGTCACTTCATGGTGACGGAGGGCATAGTGTTGGGGCATGTCATCTCCAAGAGAGGAATGGAGGTTGACCCTGCCAAGGTGGACGTGATCAGACGACTCCAGCCACCAACCAACGTAAGGCAGTTGCGGTCGTTCCTCGGGCATGTTGGATTTTATCGGAGATTTATTAAGGATTTTTCTAAGATTGCCCGACCGCTAACTGAGCTTTTAGGCAAAGACATGGAGTTTATTGTAGATCACAAATGTCTCGAGGCCTTTAAGCTGTTACAAGGAATGATCATGGATGCACCCATACTACAAGCCCCAGATTGGTCTCTACCCTTTGAGATCATGACGGATGCCTCTGAGTATGCTGTTGGGGCTGTGTTGGGACAAAGAAGAGATGGCGTCCCATTTGCAATTCACTACGCAAGCAAAGTGCTTGATTCTGCTCAGCGTAACTATACAGTTACAGAAAAGGAAATGCTTGCGGTAGTGTTTGCCTTGGACAAATTCAGATCCCACCTAATTGGATCCAATGTAACTGTGTTCACGGACCACACGACACTACGGTATTTGATGGAGAAGAAGGATGCGAAGGCGCGTCTTCTTCGTTGGATTTTACTTATCCAGGAGTTTGATTTGGACATCCGTGATAAACCTGGAAAGAAGAACGTAGTAGCCGATCATCTGTCTCGTCTCGAAGATCTTAATACTTCCGAGGTTTCACCAATTCGAGACTCCTTCCCTGACGAGTCGATTTTTGTTATCGACTCACTCCCATGGTACGCCAATATCGTGAATTATCTTGTCTCCAAGAAAGTTCCCGAAGATTGGCCTAAGAACCAAATCGACTGACTAAAGTCGGATGCAAGACACTACCATTGGGAGGATCCAATCCTTTTCTTTGAAGGACCGGATTGTGTCTGGAGACGTTGTATTCCTCAGGAGGAATACCAGAGTGTCCTTTCTTTATGCCATAGCTTGGAGGCAGGAGGACACCACTCCGGGAAGAGGACCGCATGGAAGGTACTTCAGTGTGGCTTCTACTGGCCGACTCTGTTTCGCGATGCCACCGCCTTCGCGAAGTCGTGCCCAGTTTGCCAGAGAATGGGAGGAACCGTTGGTTCCAAGGATGAGATGCCAATGCAGCCGGTCATCATTTGTGATGTCTTTGATGCCTGGGGCATCGATTTCATGGGCCCATTCCCTGTCAGCCACGGGTTCGAATACATCCTCCTTGCGGTAGATTATCTGTCCAGATGGGTGGAGGCTATCCCAACCCGAGCCACAGACAGCAGGACTGTCTGTAAATTCATTAGAGAGCACATAATCTCTAGGTTCGGGATCCCCAAAATGATGATATCAGACGGGGGTAGCCACTTTGTGAATCGGGAGGTGAAGAAACTCCTAAAGGACTACGGCATCGAATACCGTGTCGCAAGCCCTTACCACCCACAAACCAATGGTATGGCTGAGGTGTCAAATAGGGAGGTGAAGACCATATTGCAAAAGCTTGTCCGCCCGGACAGGAAGGACTGGTCTCAGATCTTGGATCAAGTCCTCTGGGCGTATAGGACGGCTTACAAGACACCGTTAGGCACCTCCCCATTCCGAATGGTATTCGGAAAGCCGTGCCATTTGCCCGCAGAGTTAGTGCACAAATCAGAATGGGCAATAAAAAAAGTCAACTAGAACACACACCTAGGTCAGAAACAGAGAGACATGGATCTGAATGAGCTTGTGGAAGTCAGAAACCGAGCATACGACAACAGTTTGGTGTACAAGGATAAGGTGAAGCGTTGGCATGATAGATATATCAGACGAAAGACCTTTGTTCCTGGACAGAAGGTATGGTTGTTCAATGCTAGGCTGAAGATTTTCCAAGGCAAGTTAAAGTCTAAGTGGACGGGACCATTTGTCGTCCGTACGGTGCATGATAGTGGATGTGTCGAGATCTCAGATCTCGCAGATGACGCACCGACATTCCTAGTGAATGGACAGCTGTTGAAGCACTTCGTCGAATCCAACGAACAACTAGTCCATGTTGAGGAGATTGTATTCATACGCGAGACAGATACATCAGATTCACATCGAGCCACGTATGAGACCTTGCAGCAATGAACTCCAGCCATCAGCAGCATCTTGAAAGATTCACACCGACTCATCTGTGTATACCATCAATCTTGTACATCCTATCCTTTACCCCCGCGATTCTAGTAACCCATCCCCACATCATCAAACCATTATCTTGGACTATACTTAGGATGACTAGATCCTAAGTATAGGGGGGAGGGGTCACCTGAGTCCATTCTCTGTACATTCTCCAGATCACATTGGTCCTCGTACTAATTTCCTACCGATACTTAGGCTGACCTGAGCCTAAGTATAGGGGGGACCGATGCCCGCATTGTTACCCATCCACTACCCATCTTTCCCTCGTCCGCCCCATTTCTGATCTTCTTCTACACTTAGGCTGCCAGAGCCTAAGTATAGGGGGGCGAGACGACTTCTATACTATTTGTTCCTTTAGCTCTCCTACGCTTAGCACGAGCTATGTCTTTTTCCTCGCTCTTCGTGCTCTGAGGACATAGCACACGCTAAGTATAGGGGGGCGTGTATATATTACATATATACTTTACCCATAGCTCGTACTTTCGCGTATGTTTCGCGTATTTTTGTATATTTTACAATAATTATGGGTGGGTAAAAATCGGAAAAAAAAAGAAAAAAATGTGTACTTTATGTATAATACTTGTATAAAAAGTTGTAAAATTCTTGTAAAACATACTTTTGTAAAATTTGTTGTAAAATAGGATGTATACCAAAAAAATCGTGTATACTATGTACAAATTGTATCAACTAAAACTTGTTGTAATTAATAAAAAATTGTTGTAAACTAGAAAAATAAAACAAAAAGGCTTCTTATTTACTCTTGCATATCATCCTTGCATTTCAAAAAAAAAAGTCTTGCATTTCATTCATAGCATGTCATCTGCACCTCTCATCTGCATATCTTGCATATGCAAAGTGAAAAGCTAGTGGGTTCTGAACCAAGTTATGAGTAGATATTGAGGATGGACTTGATTTGACCTTAATCCACCTAATTTCAGAGGAACCTTATAGGAACTGGAGTTAAGATTTCTCAGGTCAAGTGACTTAATTCTTTGAGTCCGCAAGTCTATGTTCACATGTCATCTTGATTAGTCTAAGTAGAATATCTCTTGCACACGCATGATTCTTATAGACAGTGACCTAACTTGGACAAGCACAATGCACACAGCTCTTCATTGATGAGATGGTGAGGAGGTAGAATCCTTTAGCTTGGAGTAGCACACGGGTGGAAACATCCGTCCTCCTCTAGGGAGGGTAGTGCATCTCAACCTAGTCTGGTGGTGTTGACATCTGAGGACAGGATGCTGTGGGTTGCAATAATGCTTCAAAAGAGGGATAGTCTACTAGCTCAAGAGGAAAAACTCTTGATGTACATGCTGCACCTTGTATATAGTTCCAAAAAAAAAGAAGAAGAAAAAGAAAAAAAATGCAAGAACTCCAAAAAATCAGACAGGTCCAAGTAAAAAAAATAATACCTGTCGGAATATGTATATTAGCAAAGAAAATGCAGCTGGATGACTTGGCTACACTGGACGGGCATCCCGGGATAGGTAGCTACACTGGCCACCGTCCATTCTTTTCTCTACCCCCTCCTCTTGAGTTGGTCGCACTTGAACTTAGAAGGGAATACCCCACTCCTCGAGGAAAGAGTTACTGGACCGGGTTATTGGGTTACCTTGTTAGAGGAGGCTGGTTCTGAGTCATTTCTGATGTGAAGAGTTACATTTCACTTACACAGTACAAGTAAGAATCATAGTCATCAGAAATTTGCGTTTGAGGATTTATTCTGACCTGACTGTTAAGGCATCTTGAATAGAAGACTTGTGGAACTTGAAGTCTGTTAGGTCTTAAGTTCAGGTCCCAAATGAGGTTCCGTCACACAACTAATCCAAAGGTCGAGTCAGGCCCCATTTTTAACTTTTGTTCATGACCTTGGTTTGGAACCCAAAATCATTTCACTCTTGCATTTCATTTAGTTGCTCGGGGACGAGCAAGGTTTAAGTATAGGGGGTTGATGAATCTATGATTCATCACTTCAAAAGTCAAAAATAGAGCCTTGTTCCCGAGCAAATAGAGGCATATTTCCCTTTATATTGCATAAATAACATTCATGCATACATCCATAATTCATACATTTTAGCAGTCCATTTACATTTAAATAAGAAGCCAAAAATCCCTTGTAAAATACCCATTCACTAAAATAACCTCTTCTCTATAATATGTACTCCTTAGTTAATAATATAGGGAAGAATGCCGAAAATCCCCCCTGTAAAATAGTCAATAAAGCCCTAGAACCCCTGTACACTAAAATGCACATAAAGCCCTCATACAAACTCCGAATTAGGTCTACTTACTCTTAGAATACTACACATTAAAAGACCTTTAAAATGAGACTAATTTCATTGAATTTGGAGCTCGTATGAGAAAGTTGGGTTTTTGGGCCACTTTGTATACTACATAGGTGTATAATTGTATCTTTGTATTTATGTATCATATTTGACCTCATCTCCGTCTTTGGTCAACATGAAACTTGTAGATCTCATCGAGATCTACAACTTTCATGTTTTGAGTTTTTCCAAATTCGGCCCCCTCTTCTCTCTACATGTATATCTCTGATTCCAACCACTCACAGCAGGCCACGTGGCGCCCTCTGGTTGCGCCACGCAGCCCGCTTCCCCTTGCCTCATCCGCCTTCACCTCCAACCGTTGGATCCTCTTCCAGATCCAACGGCCCAGCTCTGCCCACGCGCGCCTAAATCCTGGACCATCAGATCATCTCCGGCCTTAATCCACGCCGCACATTAGCGCCCTCACCAGAGCCCTCCACGTGGCGGCATCTACACCGCTTGATCAGGCCCTTGATCTCTCCATCGCAGCCGCCCTTTCGTTGGCGCCCCTCGTCCGCTCGATCATTTCCATCTCCTCATCCAAGCCGCTCTCCTGCGCCTCGCCCAGCTCTCGCCACGTGGCGCGATCACGGCCCATCATCTACGTGCCTTGATCTAATCACACACGTCCCCTTCCGCTTCGATCACCACCGTTGGATCACAAGATCCAACGGTGGAGACCTCGTCTCCTACCTCTGGGCGCCCCTCTCTCCCACGTTCCTTGCCTTGCGGGAGGGGCACCCCCTTTCTATTTCCGGCTGCACGTCAGCCACCCTCTCCGACCGCTAACACCCCCACGATGGAGACCACTCCTCCCTCACCCTCGCCAGCTCCCTCGCTTCCCACGACCTCCACCATAGAAGCCCCACGTCGACCACAAACCTCACCTCGTCACCAGCCAACCCACCAACTCCATCCTTTAAATACTCCACCACCGGCAACCTTCAGCCGCATCCGCCACTCCAGAGAGCTTCCCTGAGCTCTGATCTTCCAATTGGTGACAACAATTCGGCGATTCATCGAGCGAAGAAGGGCTTCAGCTCCGGCGAGATCCACGGCAGCTCCGCCGTGTCGCAGCCACTCCTCTGAGCAGCTGCTGGAGCTTGGGACACCACCGGTCCCTCGAGCGAAGACCTGGACCCCAAGCAGGAGGTCCAATCCCCAGGTGAACCCCCTCCATTCCTCCTCCGATCTTCTTCTTATTTTCCTTTTATTTTCTCCGATTTTGTTACGCATCCACGATCACCTTCTCGCTTCCATTCCACCTCGCCGAGCTTCGCGTCGAAGCTCCCATCCTCGCTGACCCCTCTGCACCTTCCGACGACGCACGTCAAACTTCATCAGCTCCAGCTCCGCCACCTGGCCGGAGCACCGTCGCCCAACCGCCTCCCTTCGCCTCAGGCCTCGCCAACCATCTTCACTTCTTCACAAACACACGCACGAGCTCCGGCTCTATCTTTCGCACTTGCAGGTACCCAGCTTCTCATTGAACGGAAGCTCATCGGAGACGCCCTCGAGCTTCATCGCCATCGACGTCAGGCCGCTCTCCGACGCTCCTGAGACCACCAGCATCTCTGCCTCCTCGCAACGCATCTTCTGGGATATCTCCGACCAGTCGGAGAGCGTCAGCGACACGAGGAAGAACGGGCGGAGCTGTAGCACCTTCGCCGGATCCCCGCCTTCTCCTCCGCAGGCGGCGGAGGATCGTCGGAGCAGACGAACAGCTGCCGTTCGATCACGTCGATCGAACGACCCTCACATCGCCACGCGTCCCCTCACCGCATCAGCTCCCAACCGTCGATCGCTCCTCTGATCCAGCGGCCCTCAGCGAGCCACGTCGCCGTCTTCATCGAGCCTCAGAAGTCGTTGGATTATCATCGATCTAAAGGCCCGAGGTCACGCCACGCGTCGGCACCGACACCCCTCGGATCCATCTTGATCCAAGGGCCTTCATTACGCCACGTAGCCCCGGTCCGAACCTCCTCTCCGAGCCTAGGTTCGGGTCGCACGAACCTCACTCCAGACATCCAGAGCGCCCGAGCCTAGCTCCGAGCCTCCGCAGCCATCCGAGCCTAGGCCGCCCACGTGAGGAGCACGTGCGGCCTGGGTAATTTACACAGAGGCCCCTGGAGCTTTCCATAATTGCAAAAAGGTCCCTGTGAAGCTGAGCCCACGTAAGGAGCACGTGCCCTGTGGAGAATTTGCACAAGAGTCACCAGCATTATAGATAATTGCATTTTAGTCCCTGTCTGCATATTTGCTTATTGTATTTTTAATTTCCTGTATTGCATTTACACCCCTGAGTTTGCACGCATCCCTAGGTTGCATTTCACCTCATTTTGCAAATCTAAAAATTGCATTTTGTTGAGAATTTTGTCCTCTGTCTATTGGTCCACGTGTCATATTTTTGTAATTTCAGTTGAATTATTAATGAATTAATTGGTGAATTTTTGACATATTTTGCCCAGTGATACCTTTTAATTTGTAGTTAATTCTCTGAGCTTCCAAAAATCGTCAAAAATTCATAGTAGCTTTAGGACATTATTCTTAACATGTCATAAAAATTTCATGACATTTGCACACATATCGAGGCCTAAATAAATTATTGAGTGATTTTCTTAATTTAATTTTAATAAATTCATTTCACCTTGAAATTAAGATCTGTAAATTTTCCTGGAATCCTTATCATTAGAGCTATCTAGGATAATTTTAGTTCTTGAAAAAAATTGTGGTTTGCTATTTATTAAAAATTAAATATTGAAAATCACCCTGTTCGTTTATTTAATTCACAGTAAATCCATTTAGTGTCGGAAAAATCCAAAAAAAATAGTGTAGATCATTTTCACCATCATTAATCATCTGGCCAATTTTCATACTTTTTGGACTTCATTTGATATATTAATTGAATTAAATGTTAAATTGGCTTGCATTTTCTGCATAAGTCTGCATAGAAATTAAAAAGAACAAAAAAATTACTCCTTGAAAATCACATACTTGGATACTTGCTAAAATTCACCTAAGGAGACAGATGCCTCCCTGAGATCGACCTTGGACTCCACCAAGTAAAAAAAATCTACCGCTTAAAATTAACTTAACATTAATTGATAAGTGGTTTTTGATTAACCCCTCGTATCCGACTGCAACGAAACACATTAATTAATTTGGACATTAATTTGACCGAATTAACATAGGGTGCGGGACGGTTATCAACAAGCACATATTGATCTGGCTCTGTGCTTCTCGAAAGAGTAAGTATATACGCATAGTGACCCCAATATTGGTTCCTCATATATTGAGGCGATATTAGATTGCGCATAGCGAGTTCTATTCTCGTTGACGGTTGGTTCAATTAACGATGGGTCACATTGCCTTAGATGTGGTGGGTCCGAGTGCGAATGATCGAATTGGGAAATGCAAGTTGGAGTTGCAAGGTCGAATGAGTTCCCGCTTCTTTTTATCAGAGTTACAGGTTCTAATATTACTGGGATGTAATAAAGACAAGAAAGGAGATCCAAGATCTTGCTTGAGATATAATGGTAAGTATATCTCTTTCTTTGAAAGTAAATAAGGAAATGAACTTTCAGAGTTTACAAATCAAGATAACTTTGATATAAAAATCTTAAATCAATGTAAAAGATGTATTTATGCAAATTATTTTATATCATACCAATAAATATCATGGATTGGATCCATGATCAAGATATTTTATTTACAGTTGGACACATTGTATGTGGTTGCAATGTGCAATCTTCGACATAATAACAAGGAATGACAACTAATTCGACAATAGGACAACAAGCTTGGGTTTATATGCCTCTATAGTCTTGATATCTCATCGAGTGTGCTTTGTAATTGTCATGTCCATGATTATTGTAATTATCAGATAATCCTTATAAAATCTAAGAATATGTTCTGGCATACATATATGCTCTTGAAATTTAATAATGAATGACATGGTTTACTACATTATGCATAATGGTAGCTTGATAAGAGATGATGTAATCAAAAATATTTGAGTACCTACCTGAACCAAAAGTTTTTAAGAGTTAAAATGGATGTAGATACGATGAGTGTCATCATTCTATTATATATACTCAAGTCATTCATGAAGCTTCATAATATTCATATTATGTGAATTAGATGAAGCATATATAAATGTTGAAATACTCTTATATTGAAATCTTTTGAGTGCAGCATAAGAGATCCTTTGTAAGCAATGATTGTTTATAGATGAATGAAGCACAGTGGAAGGATGGGTATGACCCAACCATGAAGGAAAGTCGAAGAGTTGACTGTTCTGCTATGGTTTCCACACATATGACATCCAATGATTGAATGAGTGCCAATACTGCATCAAGCCAATGTATAGATAGTTTGACTATCTACACTATCTAAGATCCTTAGGGAAGGACTCAAGTAGTTCATCAAAATAATCTACATATAATCATTGAAATTGACTTGCTTATTAGATAAGATCGAAGTCTGATAATTTTTTCTCACTCCTCTGATAATACTTGCAATTGGTTGCATATGTTTTAGAAGATTAGAAAATTTGATCTTAAGGTTTAATAGACATCCACATGGATATGATGCAATTGTTGCAACGATCTCTATTGGATAGATAGACTTCATATTTTCAGTGGGAGAGCCCTTAGTCGTAGAGAATGTGTCTATGACTTAGATACTAGAAATAAACATGTATTTTGGAATGGACCTATCATAAAGAGTTATGATGGACATATTTCAGATAGCAATCTAACATCCGGAGGACTCTACTAAATTGGAAAATTAATGAATGGGTCATTAATATTTTTAAATACTAAAAACTAAACCTTACAAGATCAATAGGATGATGAAGATCATTTGACAATGATATGGCATCAAGCCTTGGACATAAGCCTGTGATGAGATCAATAGACTAGTAAGATATGAAACTTTAGAGTGTCTAAAATTTCAAATCTCACATACTTGTGAATATTGTATTCAAAGTATAAATTGTCCAATGCACCCTTCTATGGGAATGGTGTAAGATACCAAGGTATTCGAGATCTCATACATATTGATGTATTGGATCATCTATATGATAATGAACATTAATGATATGTGATACCAATTGATGATTTTTATGATATGATACTACTTCTCTTCATCTTAGAAAACTTTGAAATATTCAAAGATTTCACAATTTTGTTTTAGAACCAAAGTTTGAAGTAAGATGAAAGAATTTCATCTAATCAAGGTAGCAAGTACCTATTTGATGAATTCAAGGAATATCTTATAAAGAAAGGAATATCATTCTTATCTCACTCTTCCTAATACACTCAAAACTCAATAGAGTTGTAGGGAGATGTAATTGGATCATATGTGACATGATTTGATAAATGATGAATCTTTGCATAACTACTTCTTAGTTTCCAGGTATATATGTAGTAGAGACTACAATGTGTATCCTTAATAAGATTTCATGCAAATCTAAACCCAAAAATCCTTATAAGCTATGGTTTGGAACCTAGACTAGTGTTGGCCACTTGAGGATTTAGGGTTGCTTGGTCCATAACCTTGTCATGGGTGCAAGTAAGCTAGAATCTAACACCCGAGAGTGCTACTTCATTAGGAATATAAAGGATGGTATTGGATACCTACTTTATGACCTTGAGATTGTTAAAAGATTTCATCTCCAAGGATATGATTCTTAGAGGATGACTCTCTTGAGAATCAGTATGAAAATGAAGTGAAGGAACTCATTTAATCTTGAGAAGATAATGAGGTTCCTGAATCAAAAACTAAAAGGAAAAATTAAAGATGAAACACTCATACCTCTTCAAGTGAGTTTGAGGATGGATTTCACATGTTAGTTAAGTCTGAAAATGATCTGACTACATATGATGAAGCTTCTAAGGATCATGACATGAAGAGATGGATGTTAGAAATAAAGTCTGAAGTAGACTTCAAATACAAGTGTTGTATATTGACCCTCGAGGATCCACCTGTAGGGTCAAGCCCATTAGGTGTAAATGAATCTTCAAGAGAAAGAGGGAACCTGATGAGAAGGTAGAGACCTTTAATGCATAGCTCGTATCCATAAGATATACATAAAGAGAAGACTGCTTGTGATGAGACTTGCTCCTAAGTGACCATGCATCAACCCATCAGACTATAGTTAACTATAGTTACACAACTTGACTATAACATATACAAGATGTTAGTCAAGATTACATTCCTCTATGAATTCCTCACCAAGGATATTCATATGAAGTAGCCACAGGGCTTCATAGTTGAGAAACACAAAGTGTGTAAGAGAACTCCATCAATGGACTCAAATAAGGTTCTAGTAGTCAGAACACTAGATTGATGAAATTATAAAGGTTACGATTTCTTACAAAATCTTGATGAACCATGTGAAGCTTAGTGGGAGTGCGATAGTGTTCATCGTGCTAAATGTAGATAATATTCTAGTCATTTTGAATAATATAAGGATGATAATAAGTGTTTTATAGTCTAGTTGTTCCATACATTGAGATGAAAGATCTCAAGGATACCTCTTAGTGTTGGACATGAGAGCCCACATCGAGCCATTATGCAATAAATGTTATTGTAAATATCATTCCCTGATCTGAAATGAAGAATAACTAATTTGCGTAATAGGTCCCTTAGTACAATTAGGGTTATGTACCATGGCTATCATAATGATCATACATCTGTTGATTTAATTATTAAATCATAGAGACTGGTGCTTGGATGAAAATCTAAAGAATTAGATTGAGGACTCAACAAATACCGTCAAATGATTATTAAGAGATGATCTCCAGCCTCAGTAGGATATGGCGATCCTTTCTCACATAGGCTGATATCTGACTGACCTCTTGATGCAGGTCCTCTGCATAGGAATATAGATTCGGAGGTGTCAGATTAGTTAAGTCAAAGAGTTGACTTAACGAGATCGAGATAACCAAAGTCCTATATCGTATGCTGTCACGATACAGGCGCGCATCCTCTGACCGGAGATAGATGTGTTACTATATGTTTGAGTATGTACATTTGGTAGACTAATATGTTGATGACCTAACCAAGGTCTATACACCGACGCGCTGGTGTGCATGCAAGGGCATATGAGTAATACAATCTCTCAAAGGGATCATACAGGTTCACTACTGAACCGAAAGACATGAGCTCACTCATGAGATATTGGGAAGAATCAAATTCTGTGCACGGTTGTCTTGCTTTGGAAGCTTGACTGAATTTGTAGGTTTGATATATACTTTAGGAAAGTATATGATCAAGACCTAGGTATGATATATGCTTTTGGAAAGTATATGATCGATACCAACTCCCAATGATCAAATGAGAAACTTACTGATAAACCCTGATGTAGACAGTATAAAGTTGATCTAATACTTCGGGTTTATTCTGAGTCTTCTAGTATGCACGATGTACATGTATTGGGAATACCTGAGGGTGATGTGATCATAACGATTTTATAACCATGACGCTTCCATTCCTAGGGAGTGATGAAACATATCTGGATTTTAGTGACTCCTCTCAGTAGAGATGTAATCTGATATTGATTCAAATATTGGACATTGATTTGAATGTGATTCAGATGCAATGAGAAGATTAGATTTGTGGTCTTGATTTAATCAAGCATCTATGGGAGGCCCGAGATCTGGATTTGATATGTGATCTCAATATCCAAGTCACTATACGTGGAACAATACAATCACCCTGTCATTATCTCCAAGTATCCGCGGAGAAAGCGCATTATCCTTGAAAGAGTTTAGGGATAATTTCATTGTTGATATATGTATCCAAGCATCGAGAAAATTTATAGATGAATGTGATTTAATTATCATATGTAATATGAATTTGATTCATATTATAAGGAGAGATATCAAAGATAATTAAGTATGATTTAATTATCAAAGATGTGAATAATGAGGATGTGATTCATGTTATTTGGGCACATGAGAATAGAGATCCAAGATGATTAAATGTGATTTGATTATCATGGATATGAATAATATGGATAGCACTATCCATATTAATCATATATATTATAAATATGATTTATAATATATTAAAGAGAGGATATTGTGATTTATATTTGTTGATTAATTTTTAATGTGAATTGGATTCACATTGAATGATTAATTGAAATGCAATTACATTTTGTTTTGGGTTGTGAATGAGATTCACATAATTTCAATGGCTTAATTAAAGTTTTTCACAAGATAATTGTGAATTATTTTTGTGAGAAATCTTTACAACAATTGTTATTGTAAATCTTGGAGATCTCATGAGATAATGAGATCTCATGAGTTTTCGAGGAGATAGACTCATTCTATCTCATTATCTCCAAGACCAGTCAAAGTGATTTAAATTGGGATTAATTATGCTGTTATCAATATAAATTAATTCAAAATTAAATAAATTATTGTTGTATTTTTACAATAACATCTTAGCCATTGAAAGAAACACAAATCAATCTCAATCATTGATTGTGTGTTGTCCATGGATTGGGATCCATGGACTCCCAAAACCCTTTATAAGAAGAGACACCCCTTAAGCTTCAAGACACATAATAATGAATGCTCTCTCTCTCTCTCTCCACACGCCAAGCCTCTCTCTCTTATAATGGTCGTCCACCATGGAGCCATTGTGATAGTTGTCATCGGCGCAACATCGTCATTATGCTACCGGATCATCTACTCATGGATCTCCATCTCCTTCAGTGCGTCTCGCTCGTAAAGAAGATGTTGGATATCGTGCGACGAGATCAGGAGATCCGCCGCTTGGATCATCAACATGGATTGCGAGGATCATACGTCTCATCAATGCGCTAGCAAGCGTCTCCTCCGTCGGATCGGACTTGAGACAGGAGGGCTCTTGGTTTAGAGACTCGATCACAACCACGCTTCAAGAGGTAATCCTATTACTTGTTTGTGGTTTAGATGAAACAATTTGAGAAGTGTTCTTGGATCATGTGGTTTCGTCACATAAAAAAATTTTAATTTCCGCTGCCCGGAGCGACTAGTGCGACTAGTCACTCCCGATCACATTCGATGCGATCATCACGCTTCCGTGATGTGCTTGAGGATTTTTCCCATATCCTTCAAGTGGTATTAGAGCCAGATTTACGAAGGTCTTGGATATGATCCATGAACCTACGAATATTTGGGCTCGATTGGGTTCGTGAACATTTTAGCATTTCAATTTTCACAGACCTGTCTTGTGATAAAATTTTGGCCTTGTTTAAAATGTTTGAATATGAAACTTTAAATTGTAGAATGTTCCCCATTAAATAAGGAAAATGTAAAATTTGAGTTTGCAAAATTTGGATTTCGTTTGCTCAAGATATGATAGTTTTATTGACCATATATCCACTGTTTCGGGAATGGCGATTAGAGAAGTAATTAAGATGTTAATTACGATTTTAAAACACCTGGAAATGCGTGTTTATCATATGGTTTCGTTTTTAAATCAAGTTATCAATCTCTGAAAATTGATTTTGCTTAATTTGGATTTAAAATGAATGAGATAAGCTATTTTTAGTTAGTGAGGGTCGCTGCTGGAAATTGCATCATTATCCAAAACCTTGTGATTGTCGTTTAAGAAAATTGTGAAACTAATAGTTAATTTCCTGGAATAATTGTGGATAATATTTGAGAAATATTAGAACAATAATTATTCCCTTAAATGACATTGCCTCAACTAATGAATGATTAGATTAGATCTAGATCACCAATTGGTTGCTTGATACACTTTCAACAAACTTGTTACTTGAATAGGCTTTGGGAATTTGTCTTATAATCAAAATGGTTTTGATTATTACTATATGGTATAATTTCGGTTGAAAAACCGATGATCATCTCAAGTACAAAGTGATCTATTTTACATTATCCTTTCCCGAGAATGATATGGTGTCTAGTCGGAGAGTGTTGGGGTAGCATGTTGCACCGTGTGTGGTCTGTCCCACTCCCGTCGGTACTGGACATGACAACGGGTAGGGTTGGTATAATGCTTAAGAAATCATGATGTATTTCTAATTATTAAAATTTGAAATAATACGTATTTGAGATAATACCATAATTCAAGTAACAATTAAGAATGTTCGTTGGATATTAATTGGATCATTAATTTAATATGATTAAATTAATTGGAATCCAATTAAAATTAAGACACTCTATTATAAATAGATGTGCTATTTCCCTTGGAAGAATTAATCGTAATGAATGTGATTCATAATGATTAATTAGAATTTGAATATGATAGGGAGGAACACATAAGTGACATCCATGGTCTCCCATCAAGGTGAAGGGTTCCATCGCCATATATTGTATGTAGGAGACGCCTGTCCGAAGTGACAGCTCCTGCATACAATCCATTTGGATCGGGCTCTTCGCTTCTCGAAAGAGTAAGGCCGTATACGTAGTGACCCCAATATCGAGTCCTCATATTATTGGAGCGATATTGGATTGCGTATAGCGAGTATTAAGCCTATTAACAGTTGGTTCAATTAATGACGGGTCAACATCACCTTAGGGGTGGTGGGCCCAGGTGTTAAAGACAAAATTGGGAGATGCAAGTTGGACTTGCAAGGTGGAATGCATTCCTGCTTCTTTTTATCGGAGTCACAAGTTATCATATTATTGGGATGTGACAAAAGATAAAGAAGGAGATCCCAGATCTTGCTTGAGATACAATGGTAAGTATATCTCTTACATTGAAAGTGATTAAGGGAATGAACTTTCAGTGTTGACAAGGCAAGACAACTTTGATAGAAAACTCCTAAATCAAAGTAGAATATGTGTATATATATAAATATATACACTTATGCAAATTTCTTATTTCAGATAATCCTTCATAAAACTGACTCAATGTTGTACTCAATAGTAACCAGTATGTATCATGCATCAAACTCATGATCCAGATATTGTACTTGCAGTTGGACACATAATGTATGTGGTTGCAATGTGCAAGTTTCCTCAACATAATGAGGAATGCAATTAAATAAGATGATAAGACATCACCTTAAGGTTCGTATGTCTCTATAGTCTTGATCTTTCAGCGAGTGTACTTTGGAAGTGATATGTCGATGATGATCGTAGTTGTCAAATTAATCCTTATAAAAATCTAAGAAGATATTCTGGCATACATATGTGCTCTTGACATTTATCATGAATGACATGGCTCACTGCATCAAGCAGAATGGTAGCTCTATAAGAGATGATGTATTCAAATGTCTGAATACCTACTTGAACCAATGTTTTAAGAGTTTAGATGGATGTAGATATAATGAATGTCATCATTCTACTGTCTATACTCTAGTCATTCCTGAAGCTTCATAATATTCATATCGTATGAATTTAATGAAGCATGCATAAATGATGAAATGCTCTTACATTGAATTCTTTTGAATTCAACATAAGAGATCCTTAGTCTTAAGCAATGGTTGTTTATAGATATAGGGAGCGCAGTGGAAGCATGGGTCAGACCCAAGATGAGAAGATAGTCAAAGAGTTGACCGTACTTCTATGACTTCCATATGACATCCAAAGAGTTGGATGAATGCCAATACTGCAATAAGTTGATGTGTTGATAGTATGACTATCAAGTCTGTCTAAAATCCTTAGTGAAGGACTCAGATAGAGCATCAGAATAATCTACATATAATCATTGACATTGACTTACTTATTTGATAAGATAAAGTCTGATAATTGTATCCAAATCTTCTAATGACACTTGCAATTGGTTGCATATGTTTTATAAGACTGGAATTTGATCTTCAGGTGTAATATTCATCTACATGGATATTGATGCAATTGTTGCAACAATCTCTATTGGATATACATACTTCATTATTTCAGTGGGAGCCCTTAGTCTTAGAGAATGTCTCTATGACCTGCATATTAGAATACACTCATAGTTTATTTCCAAGAATTGGAAATAAACATGAATTCTGGAATAAATCTATCATAAAGAGTTATGATGGATATATTTCATATAGTAATCTGGCATCTAGTGGACTCTACTAAATTAGAAAATTAATGAATGGTTCATTAAGATTTCTAAAACTGAAAATTAAACCTTTAAAAGATCAATAGGAGGATTAAGATCATTTGACAATGATCTGGCATCAAGTTTTGGATATATGTCTATTGATGAGATCAATGGACTAGTAAGAGATGAAACTTTAGAATGCCTAAAATTTCAAAACTTACATACTTATGAATATTGTATTCAAAGTAAAATGTCCAATACACCCTTTTTTGGGAAAGGTATAAGATGTCGAGGTATTCAAGATCTAATACATATTGATGTATGTGGATCGTCTATATCAGAATAAACATTATGGATATGTGATATCTATTAATGATTATTTGTGATATAAGATTTCTTTCCTTCACCATTAGAAACCATTGAAATGTTCAAAGATTTTTCAATTTTAGTTTAGAACCAAAGTTTGATGAAAGATGAAATGAATTTGATCTAACTTAGATAGCTTGTACCTGTTAGATAAACTCAAATAATACCTTATGGAGATATGAATATCATTTCTATCTCACTCCTCCTGATAAAACTAAACTCAATAGAGTTGTAGAGAGATACAATTGGATCATGTGTGGCATGATTTGATCAATGATGAATTTTTTTAGCATAATTTCCTGTTAGTTTCCATGTATATATGTAGTAAAGACTACACTATATATCATTAATAAGATTCCATGCAAGTAAGCTGGAATTAAGCACTAGAGAGTGCTACTTCATTAGGAAAATAAAGGATGGTATTGGATACCTACTTTATCACCCTGAGATTCATAAAAGATCTCATCTCTGAGAATGTGATTTTGAGAGGATGACTCTCTTGAAAATCAAGATGAAAATGAAGTAAAGGAACTCATTTAATCTTGAGATAATAATGAGGCTCCTGAAATTGGAAACTAAAAGGATAATTAAAGATGAAGCACTAATACTTCTTCAAATAAGTTTGAGGATGTATTCCATGTGTCAGTTAAGTCTGACAATGATCGGACTTCATGTGATGAAGCTCCTGAGGATCATGACATGGAAAGATGGATGTTAGCAATAAAAGTCTAAGGCAGACTTCATTTACAAGTGTTGTATATGGTCCCTCGAGGATCCACCTATAAGGGTTAGACCCATTAAGGTGTAAATGGATCTTCAAGAAAAAAAGGGAACCTGATGAGAAGGTAGAGACCTTCAAAGCACGACTTGTAGCCATGAGCAACATATTGAAGAGAAGACATTGCTTGCAATGAGACTTGATCTTCAATGACCATGCTTGAACTCATCAGAATATTGCTAACTATGGCTACATAACTTGACTATTGCATCTTTAAGATGTAAGTCAAGATTGTATTCCTCTATGAATACCTCTCTGAGGATATTCACATGAAGTAGCCTCAGGGCTTCATGGTAGAGGAAAGCAAGATGTGCAAGCTAAAAAAATCCATCTATGGACTCAAATAAGCTTCTTAAAGCTGGAACATAAGATTTGATGAAATTATAAATGTTGTGATTTCAGATAGAATCTTGATGAACCATGTGAAGCTTAGTGGGAGTGCTATTGTGTTCATTGTGCTAAATGTAGATAATATCCTATCATTTTAAAATGATATAAGGATGATAATAAGTGTTTTATAGACTGGCTATTCCATATCTTGAAATATGATTTCAAGGGTAACTCTTACATCTTAGTTCTGAAGGTGTTCAGAAGCAAAGAGAAGAGGATATTTGGACTGTCACATTTGTAGTACACCTTGGACATATTCCATTCTTAGAAATTCTAAGAAAGGCTTCCATCTTTTAAGATATGATACTGACCTATCTAAAGGGATAATACCTCAAAGAGTTGAGGAAGTAAATGCTAGAACTGCTTGCACTTGTGCATCAGTTACGAGAAGCTAAGTGTATACTAGATGTGTACAAAAGCCAGATATCTGCCATGCAGTGGGAGTAGTAAAGTGTTGCTAATCCTACTATGGAGAGAAAACACTTGATTGCAGTAATAACAAAATCTTCATAGATGACAAGATTTTTTGATATAGTGATCTCAAAGTCTTATCTTCAAAAACCTAAGACTTTATAGATGGAGATCTAAAAGGTCTTAACTGCGAATACCTTAGGAAGAAGAGATCTCCAGGAATAAGGGTATTATGATAAGGATTATGGAAATACTGGTTATGATAAGTTGTAGTGTCAAGGACACTATAACTAACAAGATTGAGTATTGGTTGCATAAGATGCAACATTCGCATTAGATGCGAGCATTGTTACTGGGGATATGCAAGTGTCGTAAAAGGACTTGGCGTAGTCTTGCAGGAAAAGAGTGACTGATCAGCTTAGCTAGCTATTTTCCAAATAGCCTATGATTGTCACATGAGTGTGGGTTTAAATGATTAGCCCATTAATGGCTCTTTGGGCTAATGGGAGATTGTTGGACATGCGAGCCCACGGTGAGCCATTATGCAATAAATGTTATTGCAAATATCATTCCCTGATCTGAAATAAAGAATAACTAATTTGTATAATAGGTCCCTTAGTACAATCAGGGTTATGTACCATGGCTATCTTAATGATCATACAGCTGTTGATTCAATTATTGAATCATAGAGACTGGTGCTTGGATGAATATCTAAAGAGTTAGATTGAGGACTCATCAAGTACCGTCAAATGATTGTTATGAGATGATCTCCAGCCTGAGTAGAAGATGGCAATCCTTTCTCACATAGGCTGATATCTAACCGACCTCTTGATGCAGGTCCTCTGCATAGGAACAGAGATTCAGAGGTGTCAGATTAGTTACGTCAAAGAGTTGACTTAACGAGATCGAGATAACTAAAGTCCTATATCGTATGATGTCACGATACAGGCACACATCCTCTGACCGGAGATAGATGTGTTACTATATGTCTGGGTATGCACATTTGGCAGACCAATAGGTTGATGACCTAACCAAGTTCTATGCACCGGCACGCTGGTGTGCATGCAAGGGCATATGAGTAATACGATCTCTCAAAGGGATCATACAGGTTCACTACTGAACTGGAAGACATGAGCTCACTCATGAGATATTGGGAAGAATCAAATTCCGTGCACGGTCATCTCGCTTTGGAAGCTTGACTGAATTTGTAGGTTTGATATATACTTTAGGAAAGTATATGATCAAGACCTAGGTATGATATATGCTTTTGGAAAGGATATGATCGATACCAACTCCCAATGATCAAATGAGAAACTTACTGATAAACCCTAAAGTAGATAGTATAAAGTTGATCTAATACTACGGGTTTATTCTGAGTCTTCCAGTTTGCAGGATGTACAGGTATTGGGAATACCTGAGGGTGATATGATCATAAATGATTGTATAACCATGACCCTTCCATTCCTAGGGAGTGATGAAAAAGGTCTGGATTTTAGTGACTCCTCTCAGTAGAGAAGTAATCTGATCCTGATTCAAATATTGGACATTGATCTGAATGTGATCCAGATGCAATGAGAAGATTAGATTTGCGGTCTTGATTTAATCAAGCATCTATGGGAGGCCCGAGATTTGGATTTGAGATGTGATCTCAATATCCAAGTCACTATACGTGGAACAATACAATCGCCCTGTCCTTATCTCCAAGTATCCGCGGAGAAAGCGCATTATCCTTGAAAGAGTTCGGGGATAATTTCATTGTTGATATATGTATCCAAGCATCGAGAAAATTGATAATTAAATGTGATTTAATTATCATATATAATATGAATTTGATTCATATTATAAGGAGAGACATCTAAGATAATTAAATATGATTTAATTATCAAAGATGTGAATAATGTGAATGTGATTCATGTTATTTGGGCACATGAGAATAGAGATCCAAGATGATTAAATGTGATTTAATTATCATGGATATGAATAATGTGGATAGCACTATCCATATTAATCATATATATTATAAATATGATTTATAATATATTAAAGAGAGTATATTGTGATTTATATTTGTTGATTAATTGTTAATGCGAATTGGATTCACGTTGAATGATTAATTAAAAATACAATTACATTTTGTTTTGGGTTGTGAATGAGATTCACATAATTTCAATGGCTTGATTGAAGTTTTTCACAAGATAATTGTGAATTATTTTTGTGAGAAATATTTACAACAATTGTTGTTGTAAATATTGGAGATCTCATGAGATAATGAGATCTCATGAGTTTTTGATGAGGTAGACTCATTCTATCTCATTATCTCCAAGACCAATAAAAGTGATTTAAATTGGGACTAATTATGTTGATTTATCAATATAAATTAATTCAAAATTAAATCAATTATTGTTGTATGTTTACAACAACATCTTAGCCATTGAAAGAAATACAAATCAATCTCAATCATTGATTGTGTGTTGTCCATGGATTGGGATCCATGGACTCCCAAAACCCTATATAAGAAGAGGCACCCCTTGTTCTTCAAGACACACAATAATGAATGCTCTCTCTCTTTCTTTCTCCACACGCCAAGCCTCTCTCTCATATAACAGTCGTCCACCATGGAGCCATTGTGAGAGTTGTCATCGATACAGCATCGTCGTTATGCTACTGGATCATCTACTCATGGATCTCCATCTCCTTCGGTGCGTCTCGCTTGTGAAGAAGATGTTGTATCTCGTGTGACGAGATCAGGAGATCCGCCGCTTGGATCATCAACATGGACTGCGAGGAGTGATGAATCTCGGATTCATCACTATAAATCTCATTTATTAAGCTTAAATCCCTCAAAATAAACAACATTTCTGCATCTATTCAGCATAGTTAGCATTCATGCATGTTTTCATAAGAATTGCATTTTAGCATTAATTTCTTCATAAAATGAGAAGCCAAAAATCCCAGCCAAAATTGACATGTAAATAGACTAACTTCCCTGATTTTTAACTAATTCATGCTAACTCCGAATGACACAAAACCACCTCCATTGTGTACATATCACTAACAAGAATAAATGAAAAATACAAAAAATCACTACCCAAATAAGTGGACCAAAACCCTAACCCTAGTTTAAGGATTTCCGGACTAAAAACCTCATATCTTCCTCACCCAGTGTCTGTTTTAATCCTACTCACTTTTGAACTAATGTACATTCAATTACCTTCAAAACAAGATCAAGTTCAAGTGAATCAGAGCTCATATGTGAAAGTTGGGTTTTGGGCCTCTTTTGTACATTTTGTATTTTAGCGGTTTTTGACCTAGTATTTTATGTACATAATTAACCTATTTTAGTTTATTTATTATTTATTTTTCTTCTTTGATAAAAGTTTTATTAAATTCCGCAAAAAAACCAAATCCAGATTGATCTTGAAATCAAAGAAACAAATTGGGTCCGAGTCTTCACTAACCGACTGTACAAAATTGGTCTTTTTCATATTTAATTTTATTTCTTCTTTTTTTTAATTAATAAAAATCCAAAAAATAGATTATGTGTACATATTTATCTTTGATTTTTTTCATATTTTTTCCGGATTTTTATCTGGTTTAAAAGTAACATAAAAATTATAAAACCCAAAAATAAAGGTATCCAATGTACATGGGATAAACCAAGAATATCACTTTGTGCATTTGATCGATTTTGGTTTTGATGTCTTCATAAAAGTTGTAGATATCATCGAGATGAGCAATTTTTGTGAAGAAACTTTTTCAATCCGAGGTCATTTGCTATTTATTTTGCATTTTACAAAATCTTTATTTTTCAAATTTTTTGGTGCTGACACGTGGCCGCCCCTGGGGACACCGCGTGTCACCAATTTTTGGACTTTTTATTTACTCATTTTATAAAAAAAATTAAAAACACCCCGCACGTGCGAGGCACGTGCCACCCAGGCACGCGCCAAGCACGTGCCTTGCCTTTCCCACCTCCTGCCGCCACGCAGCGCCACAGGAACCGTCCGATCGCGCTCGATCGGACGACACCTGTGCGTCATCCTCCCAAGCCTCCTTTCCCAATTCTCCTCGGCCACCACCCCCGATTTCTCCGCCGGGATTATCTCCACCGCCACCTCCTCCGAATCAGTTGACCACTGACCTAATTCCCGATCTTCGATCAATCAAATCCCCTCGGATCCTCCCCGATTCTCTAGATCTCCTAATCTCCATCATCGCGATCCCAAATCGAATCCCCAATCACCCCAATCCTTCCTTCTCTGATGACCCAAAATCCTATTTAAATGCAGTGTCGCCCCACGCCTTTCTTTATCCGCTGTAAGCACCTAAACGAGGAGAAGCTCGGTGGTGACAGCCCGAGCTCCTCCCCCTTCCCTCCGAAGAGGTTTGAGGCTCAAAGCCTCATTGTAGCCCTGCAGTGTCTTCCACCTGCTGCTACTTTGTTCCGGTCAGCCGTCGAGCCCGCTACGACAACTCCACCGACAATACCAGCATCGACTTCAACGCCCCAATCTACGTCGCTTTGCGACTTCGACCTTCTTCACCGACAACTGCTCTGATCTACGCCGCCTTTTGACTTCTGCCTTCGTCAACCAACGACCGCCACCATTCCACCGTCCCCTCTGTCGTGTGTTGGCTGGAGGACAGTCAAAGCTTCACCGCAGGTGCTCCAGCGCATTCCCTCCGCCTTCCATCAGGAGCTCGCCGGTCCCCCTCCTCCTTGGCCGAGCCATCGCCGTTCCTCTGTCCCTTCTGCCTCGCCTTCGACCGGGCCCGGAGCCCAAGACCCTAGCACGTGCGAGGCACGTGCGTGGGGGATGTCAGCTTAACAACAGCCCTATGTCACGTGCTTTGCACATGACCATGGGTAAACTACAAGGACACCCCCGAAGGTCCCTTCATTCGCACATCAGTCCGCCTCCAGAGGGCACGTGCCAAGCACGTGCCCCTCTGGACATTTTGCAGAAAGCACCCTATCTCTATCGGTAATTAAACATAGGCCCCCCTGCATTTTTATTTATTATATTTATATTGCATCTGTACCCTGTTTTTCCCTTTAGTTTTGAACCTCTACATGATATTATTTTATTAGTCAAAAATAGCATGATGTTTGTCATTTAATTCTCTACAGTGTGACATCTTGTAGACATTTTTATGATTGATGGTTAATTAATAGTTAATTATTATGTGGAAAATTGTGTATTTTACCCGTTTCATGCTCTGAATTTTTTATTTGATTAACCGTTCCTCTAAAAATTCCCGAAAAATCATATAGCGTAGAGTTAATTATGCTTGACATTATGCCTAAAAAGAATTGAATTTACATGCATAGATTGCCATGTACAAATCATTTTGCATATTTCAGTTTTTAATTTTTAATAGGTATTGAAATTAATATTTTCAAGGTTTAGGATTTTTCTGAGTCCACTACCTAGTGATAGATCTTAGATAATTTTATTCCTTGAAAATAATTAGGTTTAATATTTATTATAGTTAAATATTGAAATTCATTTTGTTTGCATTTAAAAATTCATAAAAAATTCATCTTGCATCCAAAAATTCCAAAAAATTACAGTGCATTCATTTTGTCATAATTATCATCTCAGCCAAGTTTCATATTTTTCGGACATCGTTTGGGCGTAACTTATATTTTAGTCCCTAAAATATGCCAAAATTGCATTTTGCATCCTTTATTGCATTAAAAATTCAAAAAAAAGACCGCCTTGAAAACTGCACACGAACTTTGATAGACATAATTCTAGGTTGTTCCTTTGCCTCCTTGCGTTCGACCTTAGGACTTGCCCAAGTAAAATAAACATAAAACCACGAGATTAAAAATTGAATAATTATTTGTGGTTATTTTCTTGACCGATTTCAATTGCCGCCTACAACGAAATGATACATTATTTTTACGCATGAATAAAACACAGCATCTCTTTTAACGTAGTGAATATCGGACTCGTCAGATGGCGCCGTTGTCGGGGAGGCAAATAGCTTAGTTTTATGTTTTGATAATTTTCGTTTGGTTTTCCGTATTCGGGTAGTCTGAACCCCGAATCTTTCATTGTAAATTCCATATTTTTTTCTGCATTTATTTTCAGCATTTATTTTTCTTATTTATTTTTTGAGTCACTCTCTTACATTTTCTCTCTTATTTTTCTTGCGAGGTACGCGGCGTACGTGGAGCGGTTTTTCTAGAAACCAAAGCATCTTCACCGACTTCCGAAAAGCCGCAATTAATTTAAGATTGAGTTGAGTCGTGAGAGAGCGTAGAGTCTAGGATTTTTATTTCTGCAATTTTAGTTCTGTAATTAATTGCTCATTTATAGCGGTGTCCGTTTGGACTCTCGCGTGTGTAAAAAGACCTTAAACTTTCTTCTGTGGTGTGTCGTGGACTGTTTCACTCTCCGATTAGGGTGGGGCCCGACTTGAGTGGCGATTAGGATAGACCTGCACATACGGCTGTCAGAGCATTTTAATTTTTGATTGTGCTAGTAGGAATTAGGACACACTGCACTATTAATTGAGACGCACATTAGATCGTTCAATTTAGCTAAAATTCAACTCAATTGTTTCCCCGCTAATAGAACTTTCTGCTATGTGCGGTTTTTCATCGGCTTGCATTCATATAGAATAATTTTTCAATTCATGTATAGCATCCCACATGGAGATTGTGAGGATTCACTATAAGTCTTCTAACTGAGCATACATCATTGTTTTCACGTGTATCGGCTTTTTTCCGAACTCCTCCCTCTTGGTTTTGTCACATAAATTTTAAAGGAATTTGGGACTAGACGGTAGACGTATATTTGTGCTCATTTAAATTCTTCAGTGATCACCTAATTAAAATTGGGACTGCTAAATATAGCCGATCAAAATAACCCATAAAATCAAGAATTTCTGCGGGAGAGCAACCCCGACCTTGGATGCTTTAATTTTTCTGAGTGAGAGAGAGACGACACTTAAGCCTAGAGCCCAAAACCAGATTTTCATATTAACTATTGATTCTACAAAAAAAAATGATTAGCTACTTCTCAGTGAGGATCTACGGGTAGCCGGTAAATGGTCCGGATTTCCTTAGCAGAGTGGGTGGTTTAGAGGACACTGCGTAAGGCTCCATTCTCAAGTAATGGGTAGCCATTCTACGGTCTGTACTTACTCCCATACTGGCTGAAAGTAGATGCAACTAGTCGTAAGAATTCAGGCCAGTCATTACGAAAATTTCGACACCTAATAGCTCGCTAAATTTTTTCCAAGATTGTCTTATCACCAATTAAAATTGAAAAGATAATAGCTGAACTCTTACGACTTCATTGTGTGTGTTGGTGAACTTGGGGTTTGATTTGTGTTTGCATTGGTGTACATGAACCGATTTCGAAGATCAACATCCGTACATTTGATAAAGATTCTCTTGACTATCCCATGCAACCATCTCTCTTCTTTTCTTGATTTAAACATCATCATGGAACTTTTTCCAGATCATAAAAATCAGTTCGTCTCAAACAGACCTGACCCCTCATTCCTTTCAGCTCTTTCAAAAAATGGCTGAACAATTATCCGAGAATCTATCAGTGCTATACTATGAAAATGAATTCGTATCGGTTAGACCCAAAACACCTCCTCCAACTTCAACAAGAGACTCTCAACCACCAACACTCTCTACAAATCCGATCTGCTTCATGAATGACAACCCTTTGTTTTCGAACCAGACAAACCAGCAACCGACATAGGTCTCCACTTCTTCATGCATCAATCCACTCTACTCCGATCATACAATTCATCCTTCATATTCGGTAAATGTCAATCCATCATTCATGGGAGATGATAACCACATGATCGAATTGAACACTTCTTCACCTCTTCCATCGATCCTACCCTGGAACACCAATGAACAATCATCATCTTGGATTGACCATGACAACCCCCTCTTCAGACATGATACTCATACAGAGGATTGGACAGACCACATGAAACACATCAACCCTATATGCTGACTCCACAATATCAAGGTCCGACCACTAATAATCAAAGGATTAAACTCTACTCGAACCAACTCCGCATACTTATGCCATATGAACAGCCACCTTCCATAATTATTGAGGAGATATTTTCAGAAAATGATGATCATATATCAGATATTTCAAGAGACTCCTCTCCTAGAACATATAGGAAAATGGAAGAGGAAATTCAATTACAAAAACATACCCCAACTGCTCCCATGATTGGTCATGAAAAGATTTTGGAGGATATTTTGAGGATGAATAAGAAATTTGATTTAATGGAGGATAGATTTTGAGAATTTGCCGATCAATTAATTTCAATCTTTGGTAGATCGGATATAAAAATGAATGAGGAAATGATTGGATCCGAGATTGAAAATTTTGAGGATATTCAGGAATCTGGGGATGATTCTGATAGAGTCACTTCTGCATATTATTCCCCTAGAAATGACTATGCCTCTGACTCCCACTCTAAACATCAGATTCCCTACTCATCTGAGGAGTACGTCACATAAACACACCACACATAAAATACCAAAAAATGGGAATATTCAAAAACACCAAAAAATCGAAAATCCAAAAAATTTCATAAAAATTGAGACTGAAGAAGATCTGAGGAATTTGGATCCTGCTGTACGGGAAGCATTGGAGAAGAAATTAATTTTTTAACTTCCCTTTCTAAAGGCCATTGAACACTTCCCCGACCTTAAAGGATTTGTAATGGACAAATTAATGATCAAAAAGTCGGGAAGGATACAGACAAAGACCAAAAGACATATCTTGTCAATGGCCTCCTCCTTGGTGTTGAGGAGAAAAACCAAAAGCCGCATAGTGAAGCGGTTGCCCAGATTTGACTGTAGAATCAAAGACACAATTTTCACCCATGCTCGGATTGATGATGATTCACCTATCAATATCCTCCCGACCTCTGTATTTCATGAACTCAAACTCAGACCGATTCAGAAGATACGGGAGATTGTTCAATTGGTTGACCGATCGATAAAGTGGCCGAGGGGAATTATTTCTAACATCATGACATTCCAAGGTGCTCCGCTCAAAGTAGAATTCATGATCATTGATTTCAAGCATGAAGGAGAATTCACCCAGTCTCCAATCATTCTCGGAAAGCCGTTCTTAGCATTGGCTAAGGTAATTATTGATTGTGAGACTCGGGAAATCAATTTCACAGCATTGGAAGCACTTAGATTTGACCCTGTTTTTGAGGAACCATGATCTTTTGAGGCAACCCACGAAGTCCCCGACAACCGTAACCATGAAACGGTATAAGAGCCCTACCCCGCTGCTACAACTGAGATAGCGATTGTTGATGAGACTATTGGTTTAGAGAATCTCCCCCTTGCTCCATTCCCAGCCGCTCTCACCATGGAGAATCATGTATATGAATCATATGATCCAAAGACTTATGCATGGACACACCCTGGGTCAACCTACTTAGACTTCATGGATTACATCAACTCGACACAGAAATGCTCCAACATCGAATCAATTAAGAACGAACATGCAGAAACTCTCCCTAGTATTTCAATTCCCGCGGATCTCAAAATAGACAAATTTTTCTACTACGATCCTGAGGCATATGCATGGTCGCACCCCGGAGCAACCTTCTTTGAATACCTTGACCAAATCATCCCAAATTGAGAGTGCACCAACATTCATAAGACCAAGACCAAACACGCAGGACGAAAACCAACCAAGGAGAAGAACCCTAATGGTTATTCATCTGGATACTCAAGTGAAACGATACATTCACGAAACAAGAAAAAGAAAGTCACTTTGACCTTTCGAAAGAGGAATTAACTGATGATCCCTCATCAAGTCCGAAAAAGGTAATCTACACGAGTGAAGTGTGTTCAGCAGCTCTAAAGCCATATCTTCGCAAGGATCCAAAATTCGACTCTCGTTGGACAACTCCCGTTCCTAACTACTATTCATCCAAAGATGATGCTCCTGCCCTCTTCAATTACACTGGAATTATTTCTTATGAGCTGACTGAGACCGGTGCTTCTGAGTATTCATCTGAGGATAAACCACCTGATCCCAAAAAGGAACAAATTTTGAGGAAACAATTAAAGAAACTAAAAGACATGAATACCTGGAGTGTGTCCACTTTCAAATACTATTCCTCTGAGGATAACTCTGAAGATGGCTATCTTTCATATGACTCAAATACTTCATCCATTATCCATCATAATTTTTTCGAGGATGACACTGATAATAGTTGGAAATTTTATGCTTCATCTCCATATAGTTATACTGATTTCCCATCGCAGGCTCACAAAAAGATCAGCCGAAAACCACCTTAATCATCGGCGACCCACCCTCCCTCCCGATCACATCGGTCTCCTTGTACAACTTCTTCCTCTACTTAGGCCAAGGACAAAGTATGGGGGGGGGGCAGATGCCATCTGTATATACCATTTCTCTCATCATACTCCTTCTCACGATCGCTCCATTTCCACCCTTTTTAGGTTGACCAGAGCCTTAGTATAGGGGGAACCGATACCCATTTGTATATACTCTCCTCATTCACATACCGTGACCACTTCATTTTTTCCTCTCTTATTCTATATTTAGACTGTTTACAGTCTAAGTATAGGGGGTGGTTCTGTAAATCTTGTTCTTTTTTTCCCTTTTTTACTCTCTTATGCTTAGCCCGAGCTATGTCTTCTTTACGCTTCTTGTGCTCTGAGGACACAACACTCGCTAAGTATAGGGGGGTCTGTATATATACTTCGTATATATTTTACCCATATCTCGTACTTTCGCGTAAGTTTATATGTATTTATGGGGTGGATAATCAATTTGAAAAAAAACAAAAAAAGAGTTTGCTACTAACACTGACTGTGCCCAAAATTTTTGAAAAATGGCTTCTTATTCATTTTTTGCATTAAAAAAATCAAAAAAAGAAGCCACAAAAAGAAAAAATGTGTCTGCATTTCACACACCTGCACTTCATCCAACATCGCTTCATTCGCATCTGTGAAAAGTCTTTAGGTTCTGAACTGAGTTATGAGCAGAAACCGAGAGTGGTCTGGACTTGACCTTAATCCACCTAATTTTCAGAGGAACTTCACCGAGAAATAGGATTTTAGAAACTTCAGGTCTTTGACTTAATTCTTTGAGTTCCACATGACAATGTGCAGCGTTTGACTCTTGGTGTCTAACCTGGTCTCTTCATTCTGGGTACAATTCTAAAATAGGGAATTAATTTGTACTCTCGCACTATGCACTTAGCTCAACTCAGACGGGATGTTGGAAGACTGTGTGAGTTTCTTTTCTGGTAGTGTGGATATCTAAAGACCGAAGTACGGGTTGAAATAAAGCTTCGGAAAAGGGATGGACGGCTGGGCACAATTTTTTCTAAGACCCCAAAAAATGTAAGGAACAAAAAGATTCTATATCCGTAGGGGTACAACAAGATCCAAGCCACCAAAAAATCCAAATACAAAGAATAAACTACCAAATAAATATCTGACCAAAAAGGTCCAAGCTTCAAGAAAACCTGTAGATCTTGGTGGAGACTCGGCTACACTGGCCAGCTTCACAAGGAGAGGTAACTACACTGGCCACCCTCTAGTTCTTTTCTCCTTCTTCTAACTTCTCCCCCAATTCGATTGTGAACACAGCACGACAGACCTTAGAAGGAAATACCTGACTCCCCGAGGACGACTTACTGGAGAGGAGAGGAGCATGGTAGTCCGGTATTCTCGATGGGAAGAGCTAAAACCTTTCTCACACATGAGTTGGTTGTTCAATGTTCATAGGGTATACTTTGGGAAGAGGATTGATCTAAGATGGCTTCTGAGCCGAAACTGTAGTAATGATGTGTAGAACTTGAGGGCTGTTGATTTTAAAATTCTAAGTCTCACAGAAGTTCCGCCACACTAATAATCCAAAGATCTAGTCTAGTTTCACTTTCACCTTCAGCTCATGGTCTTGGTCTGGAACCCAATCTCATTTCACCTCATGGCATTTCTTTTTGATGCTCAGGGACGAGCATGGTTTAAGTATAGGGGGATGATGAATCTCGGATTCATCACTCTAAATCTCATTTATTAAGCTCCAATCCCTCGAAATCAACAACATTTCTGCATCTATTCCGCATAATTAGCATTCATGCATGTTTTCATAAGAATTGCATTTTAGCATTACTTTCTGTACAAAATGAGAAGCCAAAAATCCCAGCCAAAATTGACATTTAAATAGCCTAACTTCCCTGATTTTTAACTAATTCATGCTAAATCCGAATGACACAAAACCACCTCCACTGTGTACATATACTAATAAGAATAAATGAAAAATACAAAAAATCACTAACCCAAATAAGTGGACCAAAAACCCAAACCCTAGTTTCAGGATTTCTGGACTAAAAACCTGATATCTTCCTCACCCAATGTCCATCTTAATCCTACTCACTTTTGAACTAATGTACATTCAATTACCTTCAAAACAAGACCAAGTTCAAGTGAATCGGAGCTCATATGTGAAAGTTGGGTTTTGGTCCTCTTTTGTACATTTTGTATTTTAGCGGTTGTTGACCTAGTATTTTATGTACGTAATTAACCTATTTTAGTTTATTTCTTTTTTATTTATCTTCTTTAATAAAAGTTTTATTACAATACGTAAAAGTCCAAATCCAGATTGAGCTTAAAATCAAAGAAACAAATTGGGTCCGAGTCTTCACTAACCGACTGTACAAAATTAGTCTTTTTAAAATTTTATTTTATTTCTTCTTTTTCTTAATTAATAAAAATCCAAAAAAAATTAGATTAATGTGTAAATATTTATTTTTAATTTTTTCATATTTTTTCCAGATTTTTATCTTGTTTAAAAATATCATAAAAATTACAAAACCCAAAAATCAAGGTATTCTATGTACATGGGATACCCCAAAAATATCACTTTGTGCATTTGATCAATTTTTATTTTGATGTCTTCATAAAAGTTGTAGATCTCATCGAGACGAGCAATTTCTGTGAAGAATTTTTTTTGATCCGAGGTCATTTGCAATTTATTTTCCATTTTACAAAATCTTTATTTTTCGAATTTTCTAGTGCTGACACGTGGCAGCCCCAGGGACTGCCACATGTCAGCCATTTTTGGCCTTTTTATTTACTCATTTTATAAAAAAATTTAAAAAACGTCTGCACGTGTGAGGCATGTGCCACCGAGGCACGCGCCAAGCACGTGCCTTGCCTTTCCCACCTCCTACCGCCACGCGGCGCCACAGGAACCGTCCGGTCGTGCTTGATCGGACGGCACATGTGTGTCATCCTCCCAAGCCTCCTTTCCCAATTCTCCTCGGACGCCACCCCCGATTTTTCTGTCGGGATTATCTCCACCGCCGCCTCCTCCAAATCAGTTGACCGCTAGCCTAATTCCCGATCTTCGATCAATAAAATCCCCTCGGATCCTCCCCGATTCTCCAGATCTCCTAATCTCCATCATCGCGATCCCAAATCGAATCCCGTTCGCCCTGATCCTTCCTTCTCCGGTGACCCAAAATCCTATTTAAACGTAGCGCCGCCCCACGCTTTTCTTCATCCACCGTAAGCACCTAAACGAGGATAAGCTCGGTAGTGACAGCCCGAGCTCCTCCCCCTTCCCTCCAGCGAGGTCCGAGGCTCAAAGTCTCGTAATAGCCCTGCGGTGTCTTCCACCTGCTACTACTTTGCTCCGATCAGTTGTCGAGCCAGCTACGACAGCTCCACCGATAATGCCAGCATCGACTTCAATGCCCCGATCTATGCCGCCTTGCGACTTCGACCTTCTTCACCAACAACTGCTTTGATCTACACCACCTTGCGACTTCCGCCTTCGTCAACCAACGACCGCCGCCACTCCACCGTGCCCTCTGCCGTGTGTCGGCTGGAGGACGGTCGAAGCTTCATCGTAGGTGCTCCAGCGCATTCCCTCCGCCTTCCATCAGGAGCTTGCCGGTCCCCCTCCGCCTTAGCCGAGCCATCGCCACTCCTCTGTCCCTTCCGCCTCGCCTTCAACTAGGCCTAGAGCCTGAGACCCCAGCACGTGTGAGGCACGTGCGTGGGGGACGTCAGCTTAACAACAACCCCAGGTCATGTGCTTTGCACGTGACCGTGGGTAAACTACAAGGACACCCCCGAAGGTCCCTTCATTCGCACATCAGTCCGCCTCCAGAGGCCACGTGCCACGCATGTGCCCCTCTGGACATTTTGCATAAAGCACCCTATCTCTAACGGTAATTAAACATAGGTCCCCCTGCATTTTTATTTATTATATTTATATTGCATCTGTACCCCCATTTTTCCCTTTAGTTTTGAACCTCTACATGACATATATTTTATTAGTCAAAAATAGCATGGTGTTTGTCATTTAATTCTATACAGTGGTTAATTAATAATTAATTGTTCTATGGAAAATTGTGTATTTTGCCCGTTTCATGCTCTGAATTTTTTATTTGATTAACCGTTGCTCTAAAAATTCCCGAAAAATCAAATAGCATAGAGTTAATTGTGCGTGACATTATGCTAAAAAAAATTGAATTTGCATGCATAGATGGCCTTGTACAAATCATTTTGCATATTTCACTTTTTGATTTTTAATAGGTATTGAAACTAATATTTTCGAGGTTTAGGATTTTTCTGAAGTCCATTACCTAGTGATAGATCTTAGATAATTTTATTCCTTCAAAAAAATTAGGTTTAATATTTATTATAATTAAACATTGAAATTCATTTTTTTTGCATTTAAAAATTCATAAAAAATCATCTTGCATCTAAAAATTCCAAAAAAATTACAGTGCATTCATTTTGTCTTAATTATCATCTCGACCAAGTTTCATATTTTTCAGACAAGGTTTGGGCGTAATTTATATTTTAGTCCCTAAAATAGGCCGAAATTGTATTAAAAATTCCAAAAAAAAGACCGCCTTGAAAACTGCACACGAACTTTGATAGACATAATTCTAGGTTGTTCCTTTGCCTCCTTGTGTTCGACCTTAGGACTTGCCCAAGTAAAATAAACATAAAACACGAGATTAAAAATTGAATAATTATCTGTGGTTATTTTCTTGACCGATTCCGATTGCCGCCTACAACGAAATGACACATTATTTTTATGCACAAACAAATAAAAACATCTTTTTAACGAAGCAAATATCGGACTCGTCAAGGAGCACGCGTCTCATCAACACGCTCGTAAGCGTCTCCTCCGTCGGATCGGACTTGAGACAGGAGGTCTCTTGGTTTAGAGACTCGATCGCAACCACGCTTCAAGAGGTAAACCTATTACTTGTTTGTGGTTTAGATGAAACGATTCGAGAAGTGTTGTTGGATCATGTGGTTTCGTCACATAAAAATTTAATTTCCGCTACCCGGAGCGACTAGTGCGACTAGTCTCTCTCGATCGCATTCGATGCGATCATCACGCTTCCGTGATGCGCTTGAGGAGTACACCTAAGTCATGTTCCATTTTTGGGAAAAATCCCAATAAAGGCTTCCTTCCCTTAAGATATGCTACTGATCTATTTGAAGGGATAACACCTCAAAGAAATTGAGGAAGTGAATGCTAAAGTCACTTGCCCTTATGCATTGGTTATTAGAAGTCTGGTGTATGCTAGATGTGTACAAAAGTCAAATGTCTACCATGCAATGGGAGTAGTAAGTTGTTACTAATCATGCTATGGAGATAAAACACTTTATTGCAGTAATAATAATATATTCAATGATGACAAGACTTTTGAGATAGTGATCTCAAAGTCTTATAGTCAAGAACATAAGACTTTATAGATAGTGATCTAAAAGGGTCTTAACCTAAGATACCCTAAGGAGATAGAAATCTCCAGGAATAAGGGTATTCTGATAAGGATAATAGAAATTACACTCTAGTTATAATGATTATTGAGTTGAAATCTCCAAGAATAAGGGTATTCTGATAAGGATAATAGAAATTACACTCTAGTTATAATGATTATTGAGTTGTAGTGTCAAAGACAGTAGAACTGCTTCAACAAGATTGAGTATTGGTTGCATAGATGCAACATTCGCATGGATGCGAGTACTGTTACAATGCGAGTACTGTTACTATGAGATATGCAAGTACCGTAAAAGGACTTGATGTAGTCTCTTGGGAACATAGTGATTAGTCAGCTTATCAAGCTATTTTTCAGCATATGATTGTCACATGAGTGTGGATTTAAAGATTAGCCCATTAATGGCTCTTTAGGCTAGTGGGAGATTATTGGACATGCAAGCCCTCAGCGAGCCATTATGCAATACTTTTTATTGCAAATATCATTCCCCAATATGAAATGAAGAATAATTAATTTGCATAGGAGGTCCCTTGGTACAATTAGGGTTATGTACCATGGCCATCTTCATGATCATACATCTGTTGATTCAATTATTGAATCATAGAGATTGGTGCTTGGATGAATATCTAAAGAGTTAGATTGATGACTCATTAAGCACTGTCAAAAGATTATTAAGAGATGATCTCCAGCCTGAGTAAGAGATGACAATCATTTCTCTCATGGGTTGATATCTAACCGACCTCTTGATGCAGGTCCTCTAGATCATAATAGAGATTCAGAGGTGTTATATAAGTTAGGTCAAAGAGTTTACCTAACGAGATCGATATAACCAAGACCTATGTTGTATGCTGTTACAATATAGGCATGCATCCTCTAACCAGTGACAAATGTGTTACTATATCTTTTCATATGTATAATTGGCAGACCAACAGGTTGATGATCTAATCAAGGTCTATTCAACGACGAGCTGGTGTGCATAGAAGTGCATATGAGTAATACTATCTCTCAAAGGGATCATACATGTTCATTATAGAATCATAAGATAAGAGCTCACTCATGAGATATTGGGGATCAAATTCCATGCACGATCTTCTCGCTTTGGAAGCTTGACTGAATTTATAGATTTGATATATGGTTTTGGAAATTATATGATCAATACCTAGGTATGAAATATGCTTTTGGAAAGTATATGATCAACACCAACTCCCAATGATCAAATGAGAAACTTAATGATAAAACCCTGAAGAAAACAATCTAAATAGATCCAATAATTCGGTTTATTTTAGGTCTTCCAGTATGCAGGATGTACAGGTAATAGGAACACTTGAGAGTGATGACATCATAAGATTGTATAACCAGACGCTTCCATTCTGAGGGAGTGATGAAATAAGTCTGAATTTTAGTGAATCCTTTCACTAGAGAAGTAATCTAATCTTGATACAAATATTGGACAGTGATTTGAATGTGATTCAAATGCATCAAGAACATTAGATTTATGACTTTGATTTAATCAAACATCTATTGGAGGTCCCTGAGATTTGGATTTGGGATTTGATCTCAATATCCAAGTCACTATACACGGAGCGTACAATCGCCATGTCCTTATCACCAAATATCCGTGGAGAAAGCGCATTATTCTTGAAAGAGTTCAAGGATAATTTCATTGTTGATAATGTGTCTGAGCATTGAGGAAATTTGGTAGTTAAATTTGATTTAATTATCATGGATAATATGAATGTGATTAATGTTATTTGGGCACATGAGAAGATTCATCTTGGGTAGTTAAATATGATATAATTATCATAGATATGATTGATGCAGATATCTCTATACATAATAATCATGGATATTATAAATATGATTTATAATTTGTTGGAGAGATTTAATTGTAAATAAAATTACAATTATATGTTGTGAATGTGATTTACATATTATGTTTGATATATGAATATGATTCATATTTATCAATGGCATGATTGATGTTTTCATAAACTTAATTTGGAATTATTTTTGTGAAGATAAATGCAATAATAGTTGTTGCATTTTAATATATGTAATAAATATATATTAAGGAAGGCAAAGCCACAAACATAGGTGGCCGTCCACCTTGACCAATTCAAGGGGGGGGGACAACCACCATTTTTTGGGTGTGGCGGTTGCCTCCCTTGTTATCTATTTATTATAATTGAAGTTAATGAATTAATTTGTATTTTAATAAAGGGATTAGTTTATTTTATTAAATTAATTGTTGTAAATTTGTAGCAATAAATCATTGTCATTGATTATTAACCTCTTAATCTAAACCATTGGATTAAGAGAGCACGCGGGTTGAGATCCATATACATCCAACTAGTATAAAAGGAACGGTAACCCTTGCCTTTTAGACTACATAATTCCAAGAGGAATTAAACTCTCTCCATCTCGCTCTCTCATATTCTATACGCACCCCCTCTCTCTCCTTAGAGTAGCCATCCACCCTAAACCCTAGAGCGGGGGTCAGCATCGTCTCCACGCCGTTGTGCCATCGCTCCGACCACTCGTTGATCTCCGTCTCCTTCAGTGCACTTCGCTCGTGAAGAATATGTAATATCTCGTGAGATGAGATCAGAAGATTCGTCTCTTGGATCATCAATGTGGATCACGAGGAGCATTCATTTCATCAACGCGCTCGCAAGCATCTCCTCCGTTTTTTCGAACTTGAGACTGGAGGTCTCTTCGCTTAGAGACTCGATCACAACCGTGCTTCAAGAGGTAATACTAATACCTATTTGTGATTTAGATTAAACGATCCGAGAAGTGTTGTTGGATCATGTGGTTTCATTGTTCTTTTTTTTTTAAAAATTTTACTACCTCGAGTACTAGTATGACTAGTCATTCCTAATTGCATATGATGCGATCCTCAAGCTTCTCTAATGTGATTAAGGATCTTTCCCTATCCTTCAGGATCAAGCACAAGAAATCATGAGAAAAAAATACAATAAAAGTTGAAGAAAAAATTGTGGTGAAGTCACCCAAGTGCACCGACACTTGGTTAAACGGACCATGCAATCACATTGTTATCATCAGGCTAAGAAAATGGAAAAAGAGGAAAGCAACAAGAAATTATTATAAATTATTACAAAAATAAATGGAAATAAAATGCTAAAAATAAAATAAAAAATAATGCTCCAAAAGTTTTTCTTTCCAAATCTTATGCTGCTCGTCCTACGCTCTCCTACCGCTCGATGAAGAAATGAATGACCTCCACTTCATTTTGGTGCGCCAACACTCTTAAGAACTCTGCCCTCGCTTGTTGGGTCCTCCCAAAAAAAGAAACCTAAAGTATGTCAGAAACAATTATGAAAAATTGAGCAAATGAAATAAAGGAAAAAATGTGACAGAATTAAAAGAGAGAAAATAAAAGAAACAGAGTATATACAAAACCAAGAGTAGAAGGCAAAGAAAGAGACCTAACTACACTCGTCGTGCATCCCCAACGACATCGTCATTTGTTGAATTGACTTTTTATGGGTTTTACTATATTTTAATGGATATTTTTGCACAAAGTGTAGTCATTGCAACCCAAAGAAGCCTCAAACAAAAAATAGAGATATTTTATTCTCTCAAGTTAAAATAAATCAAAAAATGTAAGCGAGAGAAATTATTATTATTTACATGTATAACATAAAGGATGGAACTCTTGGAGGCTACAAATCCTGAGGGTTATTTAATAAATGAAAAACAAATAATAATAGATATTTTTTCCCTTTTCCTACTTTTGGTTTTATGGGATTTTTATCTTTTTATATTTTTTTATGATTTTTTAAATTGTGATGTTTTTAATGTTCTCTGATTTCAAGTTTTTAATGATTTTTTGATTTTGCAAATTTTTTATATTTTTTTAAATGAAGCAAAATAAATAACAACAAAATAAAGACAAGCACTCTTTTTGTATTTTTTTAAAAAATATGCAGAAAAATAAAAAAAATGTGTTTTGGTAAATTTTTTACTATTTTTTCTAATTTTCAAGAATTTTTAGATTTTTATGATTTTCAAAACAGTTAAAAACATGAAATATTAAAAACACAAAATCAAGCAGATGTTTTTAAATTTTTAAAATAGAAAACAAAATAAAAATGAGCAAAATATACACAAACAAAATGGTGCTTTTTTGAGCTTTATTAAAAGTTATTCTGTGTAATTTTTAGTTTTTTGTTATTTTATTTGAATTTTTAGGGCTTTATGTATTTTTTGAATTTTTTTGGTTTTTTTTGAAGAAATTTAAAATGGAACTTGTAAATAAATTAAAACAAATAAAAACAAAAATTGGGTTTTAAGCTATTTTAAAATTTTCATTAATTATTTACTACAAATATGAAATATTTTGAAGGTATTTCAATTATTAGAAATCATATGTCAAACTATTTTGCAAAACAAAAATTAGGGATGCTAGATGTTATTAATAAGAAGTTATCTAAATTTTTAGGGAATCTTTAAGATGATTAACTATTTATTAAAATGGATTAACAAGCAACTAATTAAGTAGACTCACAAGGACTAAAATGTAATAAAAACTTAATTGCATGTCATAATTAATAATAATAAAAAGAAATAAAGGGGCGTTGCTGCAATTTTCGACCCAAAAGTCACATACCAATGCAAGTGAATCATGCATGTGTTAACACGCTTTTCTTGGATTTTAATTAGAAGAATCATGAATAAGTCGTTGCAACCCAATCAAGCGTTAAAATTTATTTATTTATTTTTCTCAAACTAGTAATTATAAAAGAAATGTAGCAAAAGAATTTGCTATTTGATTTACATATATAGCAATAGGATCGAACTCAGGGAGGTTACAAATCCCAAGGGTTATTCAAATAATTGAAAAAAATCAATTAAAAGAAAACGAAATTCTCAATGTATACTAAGCCTGGTTTTTGTTTTGATTTTTGTCTTTTTAATTTTTTTAATTTTTAGTTTTGGATTTTCAAAATTTTAATGATATTTAGTTTTGCAAATTCTTAGTTTTCAAAAATATAATTAATTTTCAAAGCAAATGATTTATACGTGAAAGAAAAGAAACACTCTCTTTTTGGATTTTTCAAATATGAGAAAAATGCTCAAATGTCCAAATAAAATATTTTTGTTTAATTATGATTTTTTATTGTTTTTTTAATTTTCTAGAGATTTTTATTTTTTTTAGGATTTTTTTAAAATGAATAAAAACAAAGAATAATGAAAATAGAGAGCAAAAAAAATTATTTTTAATTTAAAAATACCAAATAAATCTGAAAATTACAAAAATTATTTTTCCTAAAAAGTAAAGGAATTATCTACAAATAAGAACTGAAATCACTGTTTTTGGATTTTTCTACAATGTTTAGTGAATTTCTTAATATTTTTAGCATTTTATAATTTTTTATGTTTTTTAAATTATTAATATGTGAAAAGTGGACAATAAAATGCATAAAAATAAAACTAATCTAATTTTTGGGATTTGTTTACGTAATATTTGAATGTTTATGAATTTCAAATTTCAAACAGGAAAAATGCTATGTTTTTTTTATTTTCTAATAATAATAAACGAGGCAAATTGCAATAGAAAAAATAGACATTAAAGAGACACAAAGAAGGAGTCTAACTTCATTTTTTGAGAATTTATTGAACACAAATAACATTTATTCCAATGATAAAAAGCAAGCGATAAGAGTCTGGAAATGAAGGGCTGAAATGCAAATTGTTATTGTTTTTGAATTGATATGTAATAGAAATGAAATACAGGGGAAAATTCACAAATTACCCAATAAATCGCTTATAAAAAAATTCAGGGGCGAATGTGTAATTTTCCCAAAAATATTTATGCTACAATCTAGAGGCAGGGTTCTTCTTTACAATTTTGATAATAGCTGGGGGTATGGTTGTAATTTAATCAATTTTTTATCCCCTCCTTTGGGTTTATTGTTCTTCGTTCCTTCAAAAACCAAAGGGGAAGGGGGCGTCGCCCCTCCCTCTTCTCCTCCAACAAGCACGCCAGCGATGGCGTGAGATTCATTGCGGGCAATGGTCGGGTTCTCCTCCGTGCAGGCGGAGGAGCGGCGGTCGACGTTGCATGCTTCAAGAGACGGAGGACGTGCATGGTCTGGCGGGCGGAGGTGTTCCTGTCTGTGAGCGTGGGCTCGCAAGTGGTGGTCTGGAGTGTTGCGTTGGGGTCGATGCAGTGGGGGGGGGGGGAGGTCGGCGGTGATGCTCGTAGGTTGCCCGACAGATGTCTGAGATGGCGACCTCGACGGCGAGGATGTCTTGCGACCATATCTAGAGGCTTGGTAGTTGGTGTTGAAGATGGGTGAGCTCCTGCAGCGGTGGTGATGATTGATGGCAAGCTGTAGGTGGTTGCAACAGAGGACGGGATGCCTACGACTGAGGGCAGCAACGAGGAGAGATGGGCAGTGACGGGTGGAGTGCTACCACCCCCAGCATCTTTTATTTTTTAAATTTTTTAAAAGGAAATGTAAAAACAGAAATCGAAGAAACCTTTATATATATATTTGTAAAAAAAAACTACAGATGAATTTTTTATTTATTGTAAAAATAGAAACAATTTTTTATTTTCTTTTTGAATTTTTTTGTTTATTTTTCTTGAAAAGATAATAATTATAATTTATTTGTAAATTTATTATTCCAACAAAAAATATATAGATAAAAAATGATAACCGACTCGAGCATGATGACGCGGTCTAAAATCAAATACGGAAAATGTGAAGGGTTTTGGATCCGGTGAAATGGGAGATCGAAACTGTGTCTCCGGCCACCGTTTGAGACCGGAGTTGAAAGATTGCATGAGGTAGAACGTGGAGAGATCAAGAATATGAGATGAAGTCGAAATCCAGGGCGGATCAAATCGTGATGGGTGGTTAAAAATTGATTAACTAAGATCTAGATAAGAAATGACCACGAAATTAAAAATGCAAAAATTAAATTAAGATTAACCTAGGTGAAGAACAAGATAAAATATGGATCTCACCGTGGGAGTGGATGGAAACTGTGATGGCCTAGATGAAGACCGATTTGCTTTCACCGGATGGCTCAGAAGCTACAGGCACCCTTCTGCGACAAGATTTCTCTCGAAGATTGGGCTCCTCTCACCAAAGATTGATCGATTTGAAATGAGGAGGAGGATCAATATAAATAGAAAAGAAAAGAATTTGAAATTGAAAATTTAAAATGAAGATAAGAGATAAGAAACAAAATTTGAAATGCGATAAAGATAAGAAAGGAAATTAGTGTTAAAATATTTAATTTCTATTTATTTATTTTTGTCACTTTATTAAATTTAATAATAAATGTTAATATTTTTATTTTTTTGTGAGGATTATTTAAGAAAATTAACTATATATGTATACTATATACATATGGTGCATTATATATAGTTAAATAAGGAAATTAGTTAATTTTTTAGTGTTCAAAAATTTATTTATTTATTTTCATTAATTTTTTTAAATAATTATTAGAAAGTATTTACAATTATTTACAAATACAATATGTAAAAATAAATGACAAAATTGCACAAACTACCCTAGAAACCGTCTTTGAAACCGTAACTTCAAAAATAATGAAACCAAAACCATTTTAAAGATAATTTATTTTAGAATACAATAGAAGTGAGTTTGATTTAATTTGAGTCACGTGGAACCGGAATTGGTCTTTCAATTATCGCTTTATGGCTTTTTTTCGGATGTTGTTACTTTTATTCTGTACAAGATTTTATTTTGGAATTATTTTTATTATTTAGGAAACATTTAGTTACAACTATTGTTTTGAAAATAATTTAGTTTGGGGTCAATTTATATACGAATAAAATAGTGTAAGTTTTATACAAATATACACAGAATAAATGAGAAGTATTTACGAAACATTTTTTTGGATTTTCTAATTAAGGACCCTATCTCCCCCTTCTTTATTCCTGGTCGATCAGGTCAAGTCTTGACCTTCTCTCAGGGTTCAGATCAGCCTGCATATATTACATATATACAGTTCTTTTTTCTTTTTTTTCCCTTTTCTTCTTTTCTTCTTTTCTTTATTTTTCCTTTCTTTCTTTCTTTCTTTATATTAGGTTAAAATAGTAATAAATGTACAATATTTACACACAGATGCAAGTTAGTAAGAATAAGGAGTAGGTAATATATACTGGTATTTATAAGGGATTTTAAGCAAAAATAAATGAATAAAGATGATGAAATGCAGATTCATCAGCTGGCACGAGCTTAATTATGATTATTTTAATTCAGAGGGCTTATGAGTAGTATTACGTGAGATTTATTTAAAAACCTCCAGAAACCATCTGCGATGCATGTGTACCAGTTAAACAAGACAACAATGCAATTAATAAAAACACTTAAAGGGCTCAAATGAAATTAACCAACTCACAACACGAAGACACGCGTCCAGACAAGGACTTATATACAAACAATAAAAATGACAAGGCTGGTATGTAAAATAATCATGAATTTCGTGCAGGTCATGTGTGCATCAGAGGGCTACTGTGTGCTAGCTCAAATCTGGATCAACGACTGCACTTTTGGGCTCGATTAATGGTTTGGATGCGATTTTGAAGAAGTGTTCCATATCCAACGGACATGGAAGGCTTTGGAAGAACACGGATGAAGAGGCAGAGATACGAGATTGGATCGACCGGATCTTGACCAATATCCACCAAAATAGATTATTTTATTTTCTTTATTTTTCCTTTCTTTCTTTCTTTCTTTATTTTAGGTTACAATTAGTAAGAAGTGTACAATATTTACACACAGATACAAGTTAGTAAGAATATGTAGTTAGTGTTATATGCAGGTGTTTTATAAGGGATTTTAAGCTAAAATAAATGAATAAAGATGACGAATCGCAGATTCATCACTATGTCACATGTTAGATTGAAGATGCTGCATTCCATCATACTCTCTCAGATAATGGTGCCTCGATTAATTTGATTCCATCTTCTTTACTTTATAAGCTCAAGCTAGGTCCTCTTTACAAATCACGATCGATACTTCAATTTGCAGATTGATCTAAGAAGAGACCTAGAGGTGTATTGAGGAACATTATCGTAACCGTTCAAGGCTTGCAATTTCTAGTGGACTTTAGTGTCCTAGATATGACGTGCCCTATGTAGTTACACCTTGCTCCAATCACTCTCGGGAGACCCTTCTTGCAGACAACAAGAGCACTCTTTGATTCTGATGCTGGGAGAGTATCATTCCGCACAGATAGTGGAGAGATACACATTGAGATGGTGAGAGGATGTAGCAGTCCTAGATCAATATTGCCATTTACTTCATAGGACACCGGTCTTGCAGACGATTGTCAGTACATAGATGAGACACAGTCTCTTGATCTTGAGAGTGTCTATTTTGATACCCACGATAACTTACATGAGGATAGGGTAGATAACATGGTACCTAGTTCTCCAGATGATGTTCATATACAAATACAGAGTTCACATCATATCCAGATGAGCAGTTAGCTGCAGAAGACATCTCAGTGCCATAGATTGAGAGTATACATATTCCAGCACGAGAGCCAGTTGATTATATCTCATAGATCATACAGTCTATTCAGCATAGAGAGTTGGATGGTGTAATGATTACACATATAGACACCTTATGTAGTCCAAATCCAGAGACGTATATTTTAGTAGAGAGATTTATGCCACATACAGAGTTCATTTACAGAGGCAGATCTATTTGTTCAAATAGGGATCGGTATGCACATGCACACCAAATGATTCAGTACGAGCCCGGTTGAGATGATCTACTTTGTACATGATGCATGACTACTCTTCCACTTCATTCCATCCTATACAGAGACTTGTGAGCCTTTCGGTTTTCCTGGAGTACACACCTGCATATTCTTCATAGTTCACAATCATCCCCATTTTTTGTTCGTCTTATATGCTTAGGATACCATATCCTAAGTATGGGGGACCGATTGCCTGCTGATTTTTGCATTTCGATTTTGTTCTTTTTACTTTCCTTTTATTTTCCTTTCTTTTACTCTAATCTCTGGTCCCTAATTTTGGCCACACTCTTTTCTATAATTATGATGCCTTATCCTAAGTATAGGGGAGACCGAGTGATTTTGTTGATTTCATTCTTCTTTCTTTCTTTTGTTCCTTCGTTGTATATTCTTTTCCCTCAATCACCTCATTTTTTGTCTTTCACTATACTTACAATGACCAGATCATAAGTATTGGGGGGGGGGGGTGATTGACTTCACACCACTTATTCTTTTTCACCCACTTTTACTTAGCACGAGTTATGTCCTTTTTCTCATTTGACGCTATAAGGACATAACACACACTAAGTATAGGGGGGTACGCATATATTTTATATATACTTTTGTTCATAACTCATACTTTTATGTATTTTCTATATCTATAAAATCCATAAAAAGTGGGTGAGGGTTAATTTAAAATCTACCTATTTGTTTATTTATTTATTATAAAATCGATTTAAGTAAAAATCACAAAAAATGCAAAGTCTAAAATCCATAAAAATTACAAAATCCTTAAAATCCATAAAAATGAGTAAAATTTAGAAAATATACTTCACAAAAACATGGTTGCATTTGCATTTGCATTTTGAGAATAAGTTTGATTTCTAAAACTAAAGATTGGAAATAGTCTAAAGGATGGAGCTTGATTAAAGCCTTTAACTTTCATTATACGGAGCCTAGTTAGGAACTGGAATTTAGACTCTTCAGGTCTTTGACTTAAATCTTTGGGTTCCATGAGACCATGTTAGGGAAGCCAACTTAAACATGCCTAAGTAGAACACTTGGTGTCACCCGTTCAACTCTTCATAAGTGAACTAATTTTGGACACATGCACTTTGCACTTAGCTCGATTTGCATGGGGCTGCGAAGGCCAATCCATTTTAGTGGTGTATTTTCATCCTTGTCTAGTGGTGCTGACGTCTAAAGATGGGAGAGATTGGGGTTGCAATACTTGCTTTGGATGAGGGAAGGATCTGCTGGCACAATTTCTCCAAGACCTCAGAAAATGGACGGAATGAAAAGATGCTATATCCGTCGAGGCACAAAGAGATTGATGCAGTGCAAGCAACATTATAAAGCCAATTCAAAGAAGAAGCCACCAAATACATATACGACCACATTGGTCCAAGCTTCTACCAAAAAGCATGTACATCTTAGTGGATATTTAGCTACACTGGTTGGGCTTCACAAGGAGATGCATCTACACTGGTCGCACTCCAGTTCTTTTCTCATTCTTCTACTTTCTCTCTATATACGATTGTGGACATAACACGACCTGACCTTGAAGGGAATCCCCCCTCCTCGAGGAAATAGTAGCTGGATGAAGAACCAATGGGAGTGTATTATTGGGATGGGCGGTTTCTTCGCTTCTTTCAAGTGGGAAGAGCTAAAACAATTCACACACAATGCAGATTGACTTCAAGGTTGATGAGTTAGCGAAATAATGAGTGGATCTGAGCTAGCTGTTGAGGTGAACCTAAATAAGAATTTGTGGAACTTGAGGACTTTTGAGACTATAATCCTAATCCTAGTTAAGGCACCAACAAAATGCTTGTTTCAGGCCTGATCGAGCTCTAACCTTCGTCTGTTCTCATGAATTCGTTTAGGAAAACAAATTCATTCAAACTTTCTTTCTTTTTCTCTTATTTTTCAAATAAGTGTTTGCTAAGGGACTAGCAAAGTTTAAGTATAGGAGGTTGATGAATCCATGATTCATTAACGTTCTGTCTGCATTTTGTCTTAAAACCCTTACTAAATACATGTAAATATCCATTAATTTCCATCTTTTAATAAAACCCTATTTACTAATAAAAATGCACTTTCATGTATCAAAATCATGTAAATAAATAGAAGAATAAAAATAAAAGAAAATAAAAAGAAGGCAAATTGTAGATATGTATATATGTACAATATGACTTATAAAATAAATATAGCTGAAAGATATATTTATAACCTAACCCCCGAGATCAAGTCAGCATGGATTGGTCGACAAATAAATAAGTAAGGGGAGATAAGGAAAGAAAACAAATAAAAATAATTAATTTCACACTTCACACACTCTTCATTGTTTATCCAATAATTATCAAATCTTCATTGATTTTTAATTAATTCATATGAATATATTTTTCACCAAACTATTTTCTTAATTATTTCTAAAAATGTATAAAAAATTTAAAAATAAGTTAAAAATAATATCTTGTATATATGCCAAGAAATCCAACTTGTAAATCGTCAAAATGTCACCTTTCGAACATCATAACTTTCTCATATGAACTCCAATTTCACTCTACTCACCTTTAAAGTTCATAAATTAATATTCTCTAATTAATGAAGCCGATTTTACTAAAATCAGAGTCTATTTGCAAATAGTCGGTTTTGGGACCTAACCACAACTGGGTTTCTGGGCTATTTATTTTATTTAGAACACATTGTTTACAGTTTTAATAATTTTAGAAATTTTTTAATTATTTTCTTGATCTTGTATTCTAATAGTAATTTATTTCATAATTTTTGGAGCTTATTTATTACTTTAAATAAATAAAAAACCCTAATTTATAAGTAAAATTTAACTCTATAACTTATATTTGTATTTATTAATAGGGATTTTATCATTTGTGCCCCTCTGAGATATCGCAATATCAGTTATGCCCCTATCTTTTTGGTAATATCAGTTGTGCCCCTGATTTCTTGCTAATATTTCACTTGTGCCCCTCAGAGGGGCATAACTGATAAAAGATTTTTATCAGTTATGCCCCTCTGAGGGGCACAAGTGAAATATTGGCAAGAAGTCGGAGGCACAACTGATATTACCAAAAAGATAGGGGCATAACTGATATTGCGATATCTCGGAGGGGCACAACTGATAAAAACCCTTATTAATTTATTTATATTATTTCTTAAAATCCACAAAAATTTATACATATTCTTTTTGTTATTCTAATAATTAATAAAATATAAAAATGGTGTATTATTTATTAATTTATTAAATAAAAAAATTCAAAACCTATTTAGCAAGTATTAACTATACCTATTTATTTATATAATATTTATATTTCATAAATTATTTATTTATAAAAACTAATTATACCATAATTTAGATAAATTAATTATTTATACATTTCATTTTATACCTATTTAAAATAACATTATTTACTATTTAATATATAATTTATTAAGAATTTATTAATACTGGCCAATCAGGTGTTGGCACGTGTCAACATCTGGTGCTTTCTTATTCAAAAACACATGCCGATGTTCTGTTCTAATAGCTCGACTTCAACAATTTCTACACACACCATTTTAACTTCTTCCTTCGATCCAAACTCTCCTTCTCCTACTCCTAACTACCCTAAGACACATCGACCATCGATCTTCAACTAACCCTCCATCGATTCGCCTATAAAATCCCATGAACTTCTCCCTTTCCAACAAACTCTCCCAAATTCTCTTGAACCTCTAGTTCCATTAGCCGTAAACCCCACTTCCTAGCCTTGCTCCGCCTCACTCCAGCCGTGATAGGGCCCGAGGACCACCCCACGTGGAAGAAGATAGACCGGGGGAGACATTCCAAGGTTGGAGCACCGCCTTGCATCGCGCCTTAGTCGCGTGGAGCTCCGGGAAGACCGCCCCGTCGAGCGATGACCAACAGAGTCATACACTCTGCAACCACAGGTAACTTCAACCATCTATTTCTTTTTAATTTTTGATTTGCATGCCATGATTAGTCTATTAAATCAGTCATTAAATTCCTTTAATCTCCTTCTTAATCGCATCATCCAAATCACCCTTAAAATTCGTTCTGAATTTATTCAAAACTGTCTACATCCCTCTCCCATTTCACTCTGATCATAGTTCCTGGAAACACATTATTTGATCTGCAAGTAACAACTTAATCTTGGCTGATTTCGATGCAAATCGAGCATTCCCATTCTCATTCGAATGTTTATCTACCATCTGGAGCAAGCATCAATTCTGGAGAAGCTTTATTTTCAAGAAAATCAAGTAGCAGTTTGAATCCCTAGACCTACCCGCTACTCGACCATTAGACAGATTCTCCACCTTCATTGCAGTCCAGCCACCACCTTCATCCACCTTGGAGCCAGCTCACCCACATGCGAGCTCGAGGGGTGAAGGCGTCTCCCCTCTGGCCCTGCAGGAGGACGTACTCGCTACATGTCGCCGGAGATAAATTGGAGAAGGAAGCGACTTCACCACGTGCATCAAAAGGGGAAGAACAACCAAGAACTCTAGAGTCTACAGTTTGCTGACAGGTGCACCATTCCGACGGTCCAGATCACGCCATAGCTTCTAATCCTGTCCGTTGAACGCGAAAGGGTGGGAATTTTGCAGCATAAACCCCTAGAGATTCCAGAACTTCAAACCTGCTCTGAAGTTTCTAGTATCTGCATCTAGGTCCCCACGTAGGGACCTAAATGCAAAACATTTAGTTTTTCTATCATTTTAGTCCATGAATAGGGACCTTTCTGTAACAAACTTTTATACTTTTCTTTGCACTTCTATCCCTGAACTATAGGGTAACTTTGGACATCATTTTGACATTATTTTTCATCAAAGTTTCTAGGGTAGTTACATAACTACACTAGCAAAGTTTCTTGATATTTTTCGCAGATTTTTGTCGCATAATTTTCTCGTTTTGGTTTTCTAAATTTGTATCAATTTTGAAGCATTTTCTTGCCTTTTCAAGAAGAAATAAAAAATCACAAAATTCTCTCTTTCTCTCAAAAGCTGTAATATAGGTATTCTGCCTCCTCGAGTTCGACCCAGGATAACTTAATTGGATAAATAATTGGTTTAAGGATAAAATAGGAGAGCTGACTCTTTTCCTTCATTATTTTCATCTCTCCTATTTAATCTGAATTTTGTTTGATCGATCGAAATCCGATCTCCTTCTTCTACACTGATGACACTTTTCTTTAATTAAACCGTGGGCTGGATTTCGATTTATCAGGAACCTCTTGGAGCAGACCTCCACCACTAGAAGCTTTACCCATGCGAGGCCACCTTTGCCATGGCTCAGCCCTTTGCCTCTCACCGCCATTTCCTGATCTTGACTGCCACCGCCCCATCGAGATAGAAACCACACCTCCACCATCTTACCATCGCTGCCGCTACTGCCTTCTGGCTTGGAGAGGAAGGGGCGATGCACCCCCTTTTCCCTTTACAAGAATGAAGCGGCGCCCCTTTCCCTTTCATTTTGAATGATAAAAACCCTAGTTTTGGGTAAATTGCATCTAGGATCCCCGAAGTTTTCAAAATTATGCAAAGCCCCCTACGAGTTCAAGCATGTGTGACACACGTTTTTACCTTGGGTAATTTGCATGTTTTCCCTCTCTTATATTTCTTATTATATTTTAATGCAAAGACTTTAAATTATTGCATTTGAATCCCTATATTCCAGACCTTGAATATCTTGCTTTTATAATTAAAATTAATGTTTTTCATGGTCAATAAATTCTATAAAAATCATGTTATGCTCCTGATTTATGTCTCTTCATTGTAGAATTTTCTCATTGCATTTTATTTTATTTAACATTATTAAAAAATAAAAAACATAGCATTTTTTTACTGTTTGAAATTTGAAAATTCATAAAAATTCAAATATTGCGTCAAAATTCCAAAAAAAAGAACTATTTTCTTTTTGTGTATTTTATTTCATGTATACATTTCACGCTTATTTTTAATACCTTAACAATTGGTAAAATAATAAAAATCTTATAAAAATCATAGAAAATTGTAGAAAATCCCATAAAATGCGATTTCACTTTTTGTTTGTAGATAATTTCTTATAATTTTTATGAAAAATAAATCCAGTGTTGTTGAGTTTATTTTATATTTTTAAATTGCATAATATACTTATCCGTTCATTGTTTGATTTTTCTCCTATTTATATTCATTTTAAAAATCTTAAAAATTTGAAAAAATCTTCCAAATAATCACTAAAAATAGCAAGAATATATTAAAACACAAAAATATTTTCTAAGCATTTTTTTTCTGATTTTTATCATATTTGAAAAATCGAAAAAGTTGTCTTTCTTTTGTTTATAAATTTGCTTTGAAAAAATTAATTTTTTTGAAAATTAAAAATTTGCAAAACAAAAACCAATAAAAATAAAAATCAATAACTTAAAAAATATAAAAAAATAATAATAAAAAACATAAAAAATAGAAAAGATAAAACTCTCACAAAAACCAAGATAGTTAGCATTTGAGTTCCTCTTTCTGTTAATTGATTTTTCGATTATTAGAATAACCCTCGAGATTTGTAGCCTCCCTGAGTTCGATCCTATTGCTATACATGTTAATTAAATCACAATTTTCTCTTGCTATATTTTCGTAATTAGTTTCAACTTGAGAATCAAAATAAAATTTTTGTTAAGGGATAATTTGGGTTACGATGACATTTGATTTATTTAATAAATAAAACCCTAAAAATCTCTTGTCAACAAAATGACGCCATTGCCGGGGAGGCACGTCGAGGGTAGTTAGGTTTTTCATTTGACCTACTATTCTTGGTTATATGTTTCTATTTATTTTTTACATTTTTTCATTATCATTGTGTTTATTCAAATTCATTTTTTTCTTGCTCATATTTTTTTATACTTGTGTCTCTTACATATTCTTCCTTTCCTCTTTCTTGTGAGGACCCGACGAACTGGAACGACTTTCTTAGGAGCATCGACGCACTCTAGTGAAGCAAAGGCGACTTGTTTCTTCATCAAGTTTCTGGAGAGCGTAGGAGGAGGAACAAAAAATTTATAAGAGCTATCATTTGGAGCATTGGACTTAGATAGAATTCTAGCATTTTTTTCATGCTAAAGCTTTTGTAAAAAGGACATTCATTTGTTGCGGGGTCTGTTTCGCCAAGTACCGATGCACTGGGGGGGACCTCACCGGTTTTGCTTTTCATCACCTTATTTTTATTTGTTTCACGTGGATTTCATGAGCCACCTATTGATTTGTTTATTAACTTGCTTGTGCCAGGTAACTGATTAGGTCCAAAGCCCTAAATAAGAATTTCTGCACCTATAGAGTAGAGCAAATTATGGACCTAGTCAAATTAATTGGTTCTTGCCTGCTAATATATGTTATTTCTAGGATGATTTACATGCATTATTTAGATTTGTTTATTTTCTGTATTTAAATTCTACGTGGATCACCCTTCATGTATAGTGTTGGCGATAAGGTACACATCTCTAACCCCTGCATGCATCATTGTGTTTAATTACGCATTGGCTTTTCCGATTCCTCCCTTGTTTTCATTCACATAATTAAAAAGAATTGGACACTCGGTAGGTGATTCATTGAAAATATTCAAACAAAGTGATAATTGATTAAAACTGGGACTACTAAAGAAAACTCGACCCCCTCATTGGTTGATTTTAATTGCAAGTGAGAGAGGGATGACACTAGGATAAAGCCACGCCCAGATTTTCAGATAGACTACTGGTTGTCCAAAAACGATTAGCTACTTCACAGTAAGGAAATGCGGGTAGCCGGTAAATGGTCCAAATTTCCTCAGCAGAGTGAAAGATTTAGAGGACACAGTGAAAGGCTCCGTCCTCAAGTAACAGGTAGCCATATTTTTACGGTTCATATTTACTCCTATACTGGTTGAAAGTAGGTGTAACTAATCGTATGAATCAGGCCAGTTTGTAGGAAAAGACCGGTACCTAACAACTCGTTAACTCTTTCCAATATTGTATTCTCACCAAACTCTAAAAATTGACAAGATAATTGACCGAACCTTCACAGTCTTCACATTGCATTAAGTTGGTGAATTGGGGAGGGGGGGTGTATTGTATTTTGATTTCTAGCGCTAGAGATCCTTCCGCACAATTTGCGCCTTCCACACACTTTCACTCTTGCATTGACCTTCATGCTCTCATATCCTGCCTATTGATTTCAAAGATGTCAGATCAGAGTATTTCTCTTTCGGATTGGAACTCATTCTACACTCCGATCCGTTCAACTTCTATTTGGGAAGACTCCCTTCCCAAATATTCCTCTTTCTCCACATCACCCTTCACTTCATCCATCAATTCACTGTTTGAGATTGGCTCTAATCTCGAAGTAGTATATGAGACTCCATAATTTTTGAGGACTAATCAAGTGTCATGCTCATTTTCAGAGTCAGACATCGGGCACTTGATGCCACCAAGGGGAAAGGAAACCACATCGGAGCAAAACAACATCAACATCACCATTTTAGCGTCCATTCAGTCAATTCAAGCTCAGTTAACAAAATAGACCGACTTTTATACCGCGTTGAGAGATATGATTCTCGACCTAAGACAACACAAACAAGATAGGAGAGGGGATGATAGGAACAATGGAGGAGGTGGGAATGGAGGAGAAGACCCTATGATAGAACTTGTGGCTAAGCTTACATTAAAGGATGCTTATAGTCCAGGGACAGGACAACCAAATTCTTGGATTCAAATCCCTGCGATTCATGGGAATTTTGAGCTTAAGTCCACTATTTTACCTCTTCTCCCAATATTCCACAGCAATATTAACGAAGAACCATATACACAGCTCCAACAATTCGATCACATTTGTGGAACGACAAACTACCCAAACGTGCCATTAGAGGTAGTGAAGATGACTACCTTCCCGTTCAGTTTGATGGACAAGGCTTTGTATTGGTTAAATCACTTGGGAAAGGTTGTCACTACTTGGGAAGAGTTGAGGCCCGCATTTCTGAATAAATATTACCTGCTCGGATGACTCAACCAAATGCGATCTTTGATTGCTAACTTCTCCCATATGTCCCATGAGCCTATTCACGAGGCATGGTAAAGATTCAAAGACTTAACGGAGAATTGCCCCCATCACGACATTCCAAAGACAAGCCTCATGCACAATTTCTTTGGGGATTTAAGCATAGAGAATTAGAAGCTGGTTGATGACGCTTGTTGGGGGATCCACTTCAACAAGGGCGAGGATGTCCTTTATCAAATTTTTAAGGAGATGGCAGATAGCTCAGCATCTCTTTCTTCTTCATGTGCTTTTCAGAAGCACCCCGTCACCTCCCCTTTAGTAGCCCACAAGGTTGTCAATATGATGACACCACATGAAGTGGATAGGGTGGACAACTCTAACCTGACCATCATTGGAAACCACCTATCTAAAGTGGATATAATTGAGAAACGATACAAGGAGCTTGAGAAGCTTCAAGTGATCGAATAGAGGACTAAGAACCTGGATAAGATCGATGAGATAACAAGGCACCTGGAGCTTCTTGTGAATACGATCAGCGTAGTCCACAATGCGAATGCAGCGACCGATACCTCTACTAGGGAGCAGACTTCTTCCACTCAACAGAGTAGCAGAGGACCATCCGCAGTTCAGCACATCTACTACGTGCAGACCCCTGATCATGTCCTGCAACATTCACAATAGATTGTTCCATACCAACAGGAAGTAACCTACATTCATGAGCAGTAGTCTCCACCTTAACCTGTCATTAAGGAGGTGAATGACATCTGATTCGACCGTGAGCAAAACCATCCCCATCTATCAGGGCAAGGCCAGTTGGGTTCACAACAAGGTAGAGACTCACCCACTACTTTCATGGAGGAATATATCAACAATACCAGCACCAACAGTTCCAGCCTCACTATCGGTCTCTACCACAATTCCAAAATTGGAGACAAGGCCAACAACAACAACAATATGCATATTTTCCTCATCCCAACCAACTGCAGAATGCATATTATGGACAATATCCACATCCTCCTCCTCCTCCTCATTATCAGAATCTGTATGGTTACCAACAACCTTCGCACTATCAGGCTCAACGACAACTAGTCATTGAGCACCATGAGGTCCCTTCGGTGAATCTAGTACTGGATCAACTTGCACTGCTCATGAAGAACATGAACGAACTGACTCAACAGATTGATGACCTGGCCACTACCAAGACACTGATTCCAGCTCAGGTCGAAGCCAACCCCAACAACTTTAAATGTAAGGAGCAGGGAGCCAATAGCCCACCCACTCCTGAGACAGGTATGGCCCTTGATTTTACATGTTTATCTGACACCATTCATCTCCAGGAGCAGTAGGAGATTGCAACCACCTACGCACCAGTTAGGGTGGGAGATCGAACCATTGAGAGAGCATCATATTCCACATCATCTCTTTCACCAATAATCGAGAGGCCCAATGTAGCAACACCTGAGTCTGGAGTTTCACCACCTTCACCATCACAAGGCAGATACAGATCACCAGCAACATGGGAGAATTTACCAATTGCAAATTCTTCCTCTTCACCAGCAGCAACATCCCGTCCTGTTTCAGATTTTTTTTACTTCACATAATTTGGACGAAACTGTACATGCTTTTTTTGGTTGTCCTTTTGTAAATGAGGATTCCACTTTGAACAATGGAAATGAATGTTTGAATGTTTATTCTGATTCCGTGCCATTTCCTTCTGCTCTAAAAACTTAAAAAAATCCAAAAATTAAAAACAACCCTATCTGATCCTAGAGTGGTTGAGATCTTACAGAACATCTTTTTATAGATGCCACTCCTTAAGGCCATGGAATACATGCCTGCAATTAAAAAGGGAATGAAAGAGGCATGTACACAAAAGTGTCAACCAAGGTAGAACAGACGAAAGCAAACGGATAAACACATCTTGACCACGACCACAGTTCTTGCCATCAACAATCTCCCACCCAAAAAGAAAGATAAGGGAGCACCTCACATCCGTTGACATATCTTTGATCTTGAATTTGATCGTACTCTTCTCGACATCGTTTCCTCCATTAATATCATGCCATCCTATTTGCTAACTGAATTTGGGCTAGGGCTTCTTAAAACAACTAGGATGATCCTTCAATTTGCTAATAGATTGATTAAGAGGCCAAGAGGCATTTTAGAGGATGTTATTGTAACAGTGCAAGGAATGAAGTTCCCTATTCATTTTGTTGTCATGTATATGGACACGTCTGCACCGTTGCTCCATAACCCGATCATACTAGGTCGACCGTTCCTATGAACGGTTGAAGCAACGATTGATTATGGTACTGGAGAGATCATCTTTCACTCTCGTAGTGACAAGGTGAAAATTGAGGTGATCTACCACCACCACCACCAACAGCAGATGAGACAGAGGAAGTTAGATCAGAGCTAGAGAACTGTAATTTTCTTGCTGAATTCCAAGAGACGGATCTTTTCACTGATTTCATAGATACCAGGAGTTCCTTTCCCAAAAGGACTCTCGGGAAAGCACAATCGACATAAGTTCACTTAGTGATCTAATTGAGCTAGTTGCTGATGGACAGTTTGAGCTGATTTCTGAGGATCAATATGAGCTTTTGGAGGCACCTTACAATATTTCTTTGACACACTTTTCTGATATTACTGATGATATGCCTCCTTCTGAGAGTTCTGAGGTACATATATCCGATCTATTCATTGAATTTCCTGAGTCATGCATATATGAGAGACAACTTTATGAAATTATTGATGAGATATCTGAGCCGTTAGTTGATGAAAGTGTTGAACATCCTCATGAGCCACTCTTTTCTGAGCAGAGAACATTCATTGCAGATCTGTCAAAGATTTTACTTGCTAAGCCATTAGTAGACAAGGTGGATAGTCCATAGAGTACATATCACATATCGTCTACCAATACAGTAGTGGAGGTTATTATAGAGCCAATTCAGACCCCACCTAAGCTCAAGGTTTTACCTTCAACGTTGAAATATGCCTTCCTTATGGGTCCCCCCAAATGTTTCTGGTCATCCTCAGCTCACAATTGACCGCTGAACAAGAATCTCGCATTCTAGAGGTTCTTGAGAGAAAACACAAGGCCATAGGATGGAATATTTTGAATTTCCATGGGATTAACCTAGCTTTGTGCTCGCATCATATCTACCTAGAGGATAATTGTAAACCCTCCCGTGAATGTCAGCACCGTGGAATTAAATGCAAAATTAAAGATGAAATTGAAACTAAATTACCTAAGATTTCCTACAGGTGGAAGAAAATGGGTTGCAACCTCGATTTGCGGTGAGAAGCAGAGATGTGTTAACTAACAGTGGAGCTCCGACGAGTAGATGGGATTGCGATCTCCTGCACTCCCTCGTGCTCCCATATGAAGGGCTGAAGTCTTGTCACAACCTCTGTGCAGAAGAACTACCCTCGGGAAAGAAATCGCAAGGAAAACTAGATCAAACTGCAAATGGAATTTAGATGAGATATTTATAGGCAACGAACTGGATGAAATTTGAATTAGAAAAAGCACACGGATCAAGGCGAGATTATTGAAACTAATGTTCAGGTGAGTGAAAGTATTATTCAGGCTACAGGATCAATGAAGGAAGCAGGGTGTAGATCAAAGCATCAGAAGGGAAAAATCCGCAAAAGAAGTTCGGTGGGGAATTTATTCGGGTGGAGCAGAGGAAGAAGGGGCTGAGCCGGGTCAACGGGCCTAGGTGGGCCAATGGGAAACAACTTATCTACTAGACAAAATAAAAAAATGATAAAATACTTATAAAATGTTAACTTAATAATAAATATGAAAATGAATTCAAATAAATAATTTTTTTAAAATAAAAATATAATTAAATTATAAAACTTATTTATGGTGATTTTTAATAAATTAAATAAATTAGACTAGTAAGTTAAAATAAATATTAACCTTTATTCATAGATATTTATACCTATATACACAACACTATGATTTTTCTAATAATTTATATTTACATATAAATATATAATTTAATATTTTATCTATTTATTTATAATATTTTTCATGGATTTGAAATTTATTTTTATTTTATTTTTTGAAATAATGTATTAGGTTATATATAGATATTAACAATATATAGTGGTACATGTACAATATATACAATGAATTTATTTTTAGTTATTTTTGCTTTTGTAATTTTGTTTGTGTTTTATATGAAACAAATACAATATTTAAACATATTTGAAAATACAATATGTAAAATTATACATATAATAAATAAAAGAATAATTTCACACAATGTTTATAGTACATGCACAATATACAATACACTCCAAAAGACACTTTTTACATCTTAATTCCGATTTTAATAAAACCACTCTTTTGAATTATTTTATTTAGAGTATAATAAAAGTGAGTTTCCTTTATTTTGAGTTTTTATGGACAAGATATGGATCTGACAAGTTAGGCTCTGCAGCTTTTTCAAAGTGTTGTTATTTTATCTATGCACAATGAAACTTTTTGCAATTATTTTTAATATTAACAACTTATTTTTATGTACAAGTTCCAAGAAGAAAACATTTTTATTTAAGGTGATTTGGTGATAAATAAAATAGAGTAAGAAATATATACATACGTACAATGATGATGAATGAGGATTGATTTTCTTTATTTTTCTACAAGAACATTATCTCCCCCTACTTTATTCCTTGTCGATCAGGTCAAGTCTTGACATTATCTCGGGGTCAGAGTCAACATGTATTTATTACATATATACAGTCTTTATTTTCTTTATTTTTCATTTATTTATTGTAGGTTAAAAACATTGATAATTATACAATATATACAAAAAATAGCTATTTATAAAACAAAGATTTATTGATATTTACAAGTGTTTAAGAAGGGATTTTAAGCTAAAATAAATGAATAAAAATGTTGAAATGCATATTCATCATCCCCATATACTTTACCATTGCTAGTCCCTTAGAAAACACTTATTTGAAGAATAAGTGACTAAAAAGAAAAAGAAGAAAGGAAAAATAAAGAACTTAGAACAATTTTGATGGTTTAAATCTTCACAAAATCAAAGTATGGAGCTCAGACAAACCTTTGGATTATTAGTTTGACAGAACCTTATTGGGAATTAGATTTAAGACCTAACATCCTTCAAGTTCCACAAGACTACTATTCATGTTGCCTCAATAGTCATGTCAGAACAAGTCCTCATACGCAAATTCTGATGACTTTGAATCTCTTGTACTGTGTATGTGGTATAAATCTCTCCACATCAGAAATGACACAGACCAACCTTCTCCTAGCAAGGTAGCCCTAATTCCCCACTCTAGCTACTCTTTCCTCGAGAAGCGGGGTATTTCCTTGTAAGTTCAGATACGTGATGTATCCATAATCGAAGTGGGAGAAGATAGAATAATAAGAAGAGAAGTGGAGTGTGGCCAGTGTAGCTCCTTATGAAGCCGACCATTGTAGCTAAGTCTCCACTAAGATCTGCAGTCTCTCTGAAGATGGACCAATGTGGTCAAATATATACATGATTGATATTTTTTTATTGGAATACATATGGCTTCTATTTGGTGAAAAGAATTGTTACACTATATAGATCTTATGGTTCCCATATGGATATAGAATCTTTCTTTCTGCACATTTTTTGGGATCTTAGAAAAAATTGTGCCAGTAGACTAACCTACGTCTTTAGACGTCCATGCCACCAGATTAGGTTGGGACGCACTGGCCACTTAAGGTGACTGCGTACGTTTCAATTCACGTGCGTCTCTTGCTAGAGGATTCTAACCCTCACCACCTCATCAGTGAAGAGCTATGTGTAAAGTGCTTGTCCAACTTAGGACACTGTCTAAAAGAATCATGCGTGTGCATGAAATATTCTACTTAGACCAATCGAATGACATATGAACATAGTCTTGTGGACTCAAAGAATCAAGTCGCTATGACATGAATAGTCTCAACTCCGGTTCCTATAAGGTTCCTCTGAATTTAAGTGGATTAAGGTCTTAACCAAGCTTCATTCTTCGATTTTATTCCAGACTAGTTTAGGAATTAATATCATTATGAAAAATGCAAATGCAAATAGAAGAAAATATATACAAAACACATTTTTTCTAAGAACAGAAAAAATAAAAGAAAAGACAAATCTTTTTGAAAGGTTTTCAGAGAGTTTTACAAATTTTTATGGCTTTTATTTTTTCATTTTTATAGAGTTTTTAATAAAGAATTATACATATTTACAATAATTTATAAGGATTTTATACAAATTTACAATGAATTTTATACAAACATATATACAAGGCTATAACATTATATACAAGATTTTACAAAAAGATTATTTACAAGTATTATGTACAATTTTTACAAAGGATTTTATCTACGAAAGAAATTTATATACAAGTTTTATTAAAGAGTTTTATATACAACTTTATATAAGTTTTATACAAGGATTTTATTAAAAGAATTTTATGCACAAAAGATCTTTATTCATATATTTATATGGTGATTACAGGTTTTATTTACAAACATTTGTACAACTAATATATACATACAATATGTACAAACAAGTTATTTGTACGAGGTAACTAACTAATTTGAAAACAATTTTACAAAAATTTTACAAAATTTTACAAATATTTTACAACAACATTTTATACAATTTTCCAAAACAAATTTTACAAACATTTTACAAAAGGTTCTCAAAAATAATTAACAAACCTTTACAAATCAATTTTACAAAAGGTTTTATTTGCAAATATTTTAAAAACATTTTTACCATATAAATAATTTTGATACAATATAATTTACAACCATTTTATAAATAAAATATTTTTACAATAATTTTTACACATATAATTTTACAAAGTTTTTTTTACAAATATTTTACAAAGTATTTGTCCAAACATTTTTCCAAAGATTTTAGACCAAAAATATTTACAAAAGAATTTTTACAAACTTTTCTACAAAACATTTTTATTCCTATTCTATTAGCCATATTTAGACAAACAAAAGTATGGGTTATGGCTAAAGTTTATATACAATATATATGACATCCCTATACTTAGCTCGAACTATGTCTTTATAGTGACTAAGAAGCGACAAAGGAAGACATAACTCATGCCAAGTATAGAAAAGTGGAAAGAATCTATACAACAACGACTCAAAGAATAAAGAATAAAAAGAATAGAAGTCGGTAATCCCCCTTATACTTAGGATCAACTAATCCGAAGTATAGAGACTGTACAAACGGGGAAGATCGAGGAAAAGAATGTACAAACTCAATGACTCGACTTGTCCTCCTCTATACTTGGGGTAAAGAATACCTAAGTATAGAAAAAGAATATCAACAAGTTGAAGGAAAGAAAAGGAAAAAGATAGCAAAGATAAAGAAGAAGGAAATGAATGACACCACCCCCTATACTTAGAGTAAAAGATCCCTTAGTATAGGCAACAACAAGAGTGATGAAAGAGAATGAAAATGAACTAATCAAGTCATTCACCTCCCCCTATACTTTGGATAGAGTACATCCTAAGTATAGCACACAAACACACAGGAAAGAGGTGAATGATAAAAATGGAAGAAGAAACAATAAAATGAAAGGAATATATACAAAAGAATATCAACTCATGTATCAGACGCAGAAGATGTCAAAGGATCATTGTCTGATACCAAATGGATATAATCAACCACAAACATGAATGTATCATGATCTAGATATGGCTTCAACAACTGTCCGTTCACAATAAATAGTTGTGCATCAGATGACAACCCAAATATGACAATACAACCATTATCATGCACAACTCTAACAATGAACGGTCATGACCATTTGCTTTTAAGTTTTCCTAGAAACAACTTTAATTTCGCATCAAACAACCATACCTTCTGATCAGGAACGAAAGTCTTTCTCCCAATGTGTCTATCATGCCAATACTTGACTTTCTCCTTATACATTAATGAGTTGCCATAAGCAAAATCTCGGAGTTCCAGCAATCTATTCAGATTCACCTTCCCACTCTGGTCTACTCTCTCATAGTCTAAATTGAAAACACGGAGTGCCCATAATGATTTGTGAATAATCTCAACTGGCAAGTGTCAAGGCTTTCCATAAACCAATCTATAGGGAGACTTACCCAACGGAGACTTGTACGCCATCCAATAAGCCCATAGAACTGAGTCAAGCATCTGGGACCATTTCTTCCTATCTGGACATACAAGTTTCTGAAGTATTGTCTTGATCTCCCTATTTTAAATCTCAACCAAGCCGTTAGTCAATGGGTGGTAAGGAGATGTGGCACAATGCTCAATGACACACTCCTTAACTAGCTTTCTGACCTCTCGATTGATAAATTGCTTTCTATATATAAAATGAATATCTTAGGGATCTTGAACTACACAATAATGTTGTTCTTGAGAAAGGAACAAACCGTACGACTTTCAACGCCTCGGGTGAGGATAGCCTCCACCAAGGACTAACATAATCCACACAAGCAGGATGTATTGAAATCCCTGACTGATAGGGAATGGGCCCATGAAGTCTATGCCCAAGCATAAAAAACATATGAAATCTCTATATATCTTAGAGGCATGGTATCTTTGGACCGATGGTTCCTCCCATTCTCTGGCTATCAACACAATGCCTCACATAATCTGTAGCATCCTCAAATAGAGTTGGCCACCATAGGCCACATTGAAGAACCTTTGCTACCGTGCGTTTCCCTGAATGATGCCCACCGAACTCTAATCTGTGACAATGCTCAAGCACACTGGTGTATTCCTCTTGAGGAATGCACCTCCTCCAGATACAATACACACCCTCACAAAATAGGCACTGATCCTTCTGTTGGTAAAAATGTATCTTTGATAGGAATTTGTCTATCTTCAGCTTGGGCCAACCTTGTGGAACTTTCTTGGAGGAAAGATAGTTCACAATATCAATGTATCATGGGAGTGAGGCAACAAACAAGATAGCTCCTTCGGGAAAGGTCTCTGATATGGGAAGTAGTAACTGCTTAGGGGACTCTGCATCTGTGGTTTGAGAAAGGTGATCTGCCACAACATTTTTCACTCCAAGTTTGTCTCGAATCTCTAAATCAAACTCCTAGAGAAGAATGATCCCTCTGATAAGGCATGGTTTGGCATCCTTCTTGACATATAAGTATCGTATGACAACGTGATCCGTGTTAACAAACAATAACTCTGCATCCAAGTAGGTACAAGTGGAACTTCTCTAAGCGAACACTACTGAAAACATCTCCTTCTCTGTAATTATGTAATTGTGTTGTGCCTCATCCAGAGTCTTGCTAGAATAGTGTATGGAAAATGTTATCCCATCCCTTCTCTTCCCTAAAACAACTCCAACTGCATAATCTAATGCGCCCATCATGATATCAAAGGGGAGAGACCATTCAAGCGGCTGAAGGACATGAGCTCTAGTAACCATGTCTTTCATCTAGTGAAATGCAAGGAGGACTTTCTCATCAAAACTAAAGTCACTCTCCTTGCACAAAAGCTCAGTCATAGGTTTGGAGATCTTGCTGGAGTCCTTAATGAATGCCCTATAGAATCCAACGTGACAATGGAATGAGCTCAACTGCTTCAAATTTTGCGATAGCTCTAGCTTGGAGGTCACATCAATCTTAATCGAGTCAACCTCCATACCATGTTTGGAGATGACATGGCCTAACACAATCCCATTAGTCACCATAAAGTGACTGTTCTCCCACGTGAGCGCTAAGTTCACCTCATAGCATCTTTGAAGTGCTCAGTCTAAATAAGTAAGACATGTGTCAAAACTATTCCCATAGACCGAGAACTTATCCATGAAGACCTCTAGTAAACTACCTACCATGTCATAAAAAACGGCCAACATACACCTTTGGAATGTAGCAGGGGACGTTATACAATCCAAAGGGCATCCGTCTAAAGGTGTAAGTGCCAAATAGACAAGTAAAAGTAGTATTCTCCTGATCCTTAGGAGCGATTGCAACCTACTTGTATCCCGAATACCCATCCAAGAAACAAAAGAACTCCTACTGCCAATCTCTCAATAATCTGATCACTACAAGGTAGTGGAAAGTGATCTTTCTTGGTCACTGACTTCATGCACCTGTAATCTACGTAGACACACCGTGAAGTGGGTACACAAGTCGTAATCTCCTCACCACGTTCACTCGTCACAATTGTAATTCCGGATTTCTTCGGGACCACATGTAACAGACTAAACCACTTGGAATCTGAAATGGGATAAATGAAGCCAACATCACACAATTTCCTAATCTCTTTCATGACAACATTCTGGAGATTAGGATTTAGACATCATTGAAACACACGGGTCAACCTACTGTCATCCTCTAAGTAGATATGATTCGGGCACAAATCTAGACTAATACCATGGAGATCCAAGGTACCCCGGCCAATAGCCTTGCGGTTTCTCTCAAAAACCTCTAGCAAGCGAGATTCCTGGTCATCGGTTAAATGTGAACTGATGATGACTAGAAACATCTGGGGGACACCCACAAGCAGATAAAGCTTTGAGCTCAGCTGGTTTCTGAGTCTGCTCTACAACAACCTCTGCAACTGCACTAGTAGAAGGTATATGATATGCACTCTATGAACTGTCCACTGTGGCTACTGTAGGCTCAACATGCAATGTCTCAGAAAGGTCCGCAAGGAATGCTCTTTACTCAGACTGGAATGTCTCATCAAGATGCTCAAAGATCTCATAAAACTCAACAACAAATATATCATATATCTCAATGAAAAATCAGTAATCTCCTCAAAATGTGGCTCACATATCTCAACAATAAGCTCCTCAGAATGTACTTCAGAAAATAACTCAGAATGATCCTCAGAAAACAACTCAAACAATCCATGAGCTGATAACTCAGAATGATCAACATGGGAGCTAAAGTTAGCTGTGCTTTCTAGGTTTTCCTTCTGGGAAAGGAATCACGTATCTTAGCAAGAAAATCACAGTCCTCTGAATCTGATGTAACAGACTCTCTCACATCTGTTGTTGATGGTAGTGCAAGACACTCGATCAGTACTCAGAAATGATGGTCTTAAATGATAGTTTGAGATTAGGGTCAATCTCAAACAAGGGATTTATTAGCGAAAGAAATGGAGATGTGGAGAAAGAAGTGAATTCAAGAAGAGAATCATCGAGAATAAGTGAAAATGATCGAACTGGAGTGTATAACGATAATCTCACGAAGTTCGAGCAAAAAGTACTCCAATACGACATCTTCGATGACAAGAGGAAAGCTGCGAGAACATGTAGTCAAACAAGAAGAAGAAATGAGAAGAAAGGTGCAGATCACATAGATGAATCTCTATACTAACTAACAAACACAATACATACCCCGATTCACCAACTAAACACAATGTGAAGACCGTGAAGGTTCGGTTGATTATCTTTTCAATTTTAAGTTTAGTAAATCTACAAGAAGCTACTTACTACCAAACACACAAGGTGATGTTTCCTGATCGCCCAACGTACATCCTCAGACCTTCCCAAACAGTGGTACCATCTGCCCGTGATGTCGGGTTATATCTGGCCCAAAGAAAGATAAGAGACGGAGCATACCAAAACGATTTTCTAAGGTCTGAGGCAAGTGCTTGCAACAACGAGCATACATCGAAGAGTTATGTACATGTGCTTAGGGCACAAGTCCAGGGATTTGGGCTTTATTCACAAGGCAACGTCCTCACCCACTCTGTCTAGAGGTAAGTACCTGCAAACAATGAGGGGGTTACTCTCCCCAAAATAATGATGTGATCGTCACGTTTAGTTTTAGGTCAAGTATTATTAGCAATCCCTTTTTTATTTGGTTATCACCTTTTTTGAGTTTTTTACAAAGAATCGATCTTCCAATTCCTTTTTATGCCTAAGTGAGAAAACAAGAGAGGAGATCAGAAAAGCTGATGCAACGGAAATCAATGATGCATGCGAAGTAAGAGATGCGCACCTTTCGCCAATAGTCTACATGAAAAATGATCCCCACATAAAAATAAAGACATAAATAAAACAAATCTAAATGATGCATGGAAGCATATTAGTAGTAACATCTATTATCAGGCAAGAACTGGTTTATTTGTCTAAGTCCAACTACACTCTACTCTATAGGTACATAAATTTCTATAGGGATGTGGACCTAATTATTTAGCTAGCTCAAGCAAAAATAATAGAAACTAATACTAAGGTCTCAAGCACAAGAAAACCACAAGAAAACATATAAAATAAAATCGATGAAAATAAAAATTGGTGAGGTCCCCCAAGTGCACCGACACTTGGTGAAACAAAAACCACAATCCACGAAGTGTCTAATGTCCAAGAAAATAGAAAAAAGGCAAGTGCCTAAGAAATATTACAAATTATTACAAAAAAAGATGAAAGACTAAAAAACAAAAAATATGTGCAAAAATGTGCTCCAAAAAGCTGCTTATGTCAAGCCTTCTACTCATCCTCTCCTACGCTGTCCTGCCACTCGATGAAGAAATGCATCGCCTTCACTTTGCTCGAGTGCGTCGATGCTCTTAGGTATGTTGCCCTCGCTCGTTGAGCCCTCGCAAGAAAGAGGAAATAAAATAAAATGTCAGATATCAGTTATGAAAAATATAGAGAAAAATAAAAAAGCAAATAAATGACAGAATATAAGAAATAAAATAAAAGAAAGAAAACATAGATATATGTACAACCAAGAATAGCAGGCAAAATAAAACCTAGCTACCCTCACCGTGCCTCCCCGACAATGGCGTCATTTGTTGAAACAAGATTTTTCTAAGGGGTTCTAATTTTAATTAATGGAAAATATTCACAAAGTGTGGTCGTTGCAATCCAAATAAAACCTCAATAAAATTTTTATTTTATTTATTTAATTCTCAAGCCAACAATATAAGGAATGTACGCAAGAGAGAAAATTTGCTATTTATTTACCTATATAACATATACGATAGAACTTAGAGAGGCTACAAATCCTGAGGGTTATTTAAATCAAAGAAAAATACTGAGATAAAAAATGAATTTTTGTTGAACCACTCTTAGTCTTTTTTACAGAATTTTAGATTTTTAATTTTTATGGAATTTTTAATTTTATATTTTTAATGTTTTTACCTTGTATTTTTAATCATTTTTAATTTCCGCAAATGTTTTTATATTTTTAATTTTTAAAATAAACAAATAAAAAGAAAAAATAGAAAACAAGTAAAAATAAGCAGAAAAATCAAGTAAAAATATTTTTGTATTTTTTGTTAATTTGTTTTACTATTTTAATGAGTTTTTAAGTATTTTTAGTTTTTTTTAATATTTTCAAAACAATTTAAAATAGGAAAAATATAAAATAGAAAATAATGCAAAGATTTTTGGGTTTTTCAAATAGCAAATAAAATAAAAAATATAGAAAATGTATACAGTCAAAAAGATTATTTTTCAAATTTTCCAAAAAGATATTTTATGCAATTTTTAGCATTTTCAGTTATTTTTAATGAATTATACTATTTTTTAGTGTTTTTCTATTTTTTTTGTTTTTATAGGGAATTTAAAAGATAAATTTATACACAAATTTAAACAAAATACAATAAATAAAGAGAAATTTTTGTAGAATTTTTCAAAAGATTTATGTACTTATTATTAATTAAAAACTACAAATAGGAAAATAAAGTCTGTTTTTGATTCATTAAAAATAATAAAACTGAATAAAATGCAAAATAAGAATTAGGTAATATAAAGGTGATCAACAGGAACTTATGATACTTATTTAGAAATTTTAATTGATGATTAGCTAATTATTAATCACATTTAACAAACAATTAAAAGTCTGTTTAGCAGGGACTATTTTGCGAGGAAAGTTATTTAAAGGACTAAACAAATAACCAAATAGAGAAATGCAGGGTAGTGGTGAAATTTTCACCTAAAAGTTGCATGCCAGTGCATGTGAGTCGCGCTAGCATGGACTAATTGGTAATTATTTAAAACTTAGGGAGTAAACAATAATAGATAGACTGCAGGGATTTATTACAAGTAGCTAGAAAATGCACGTGCGTTGCATATTCTGCAATTCAAACAAGACCTCAAAGAAAATAGTAAAAACAACAAGGTCTCAAATGCAATTAACCAAGCTTTCACAACATGACATGTATCCCTAAAGGTACTTATTTACAAAACATCCGAACAAAAGGACTTAAATTACAAATGTTCACCTATGCACATGATAAGGCGTGTGCTGGATGGACAGTTCTTGAAACACAGACCAGATCTAGATCGACGTATGAAATTTGGGGCTCGATTAATGGTGTCGATTAAATCTGGTGCGAGTGTTCCTTATCTGATGCCTCTCAGATCACTTGGAAGATTAGGTATGAAGGTGGACATCAACAAGTTTTGATCAGTCGAATCTCAGCCGATATCCACTCGATCTGCCTCTTGATGATCGGTACACATTCTTGCCGTGGTCCTCTGTCGATTGGATGTCTCAACAAGGCTCATCGACGATAGATGGCAGATTAGGAGGTCTGAAGTCTACAGCTAAAAAGTGACCTCCATATCTCGATCTTTAGCTCCAGCTCATGCCTAAATCCCTACAAGTGATTTATATTGCTCGGAGATGGATTTCATCAAGGTTATTAGCTGAAAAACACAAATAAATGGAGGGAATGGGGATCTCTGACGGAAGGCAGTCGGGAAGAAGATCACATCCCAAATCTAACGCAATCTGGGATGGTCAGGCTACGAAAGAATATGAAGAACGATGTGGGTGATGTGATTAGTTGGTCAGAAACAAAAACCACTGATCGAGGAGCTCCAATCGAGCATATCATAGCTCAGATGAGGAGATGATGGGCTCTGACTAGTAAATGGAGTTAAATGCAAAATTAAAGATGGATTTGAAACTAAATTACCTATGTTACCTATCGGTGGAAGAAAATGGGTCATAGACTCGATCTACAACGAGAAGCAGAGAAGTTTTAACTCACAACAAAGCTTTGTGAGTAGATGGGATCACGATCTCCTGCACTACCTCGCACTCCCAGATGAAGGCTGAAGTCCTGTCACAACCTCCCTCCAGAAGAACCATCCTCAGGTGAGAAATCACAAGGAAAACCAGATCAAACTACAAATGGAATCTGGAGGAGGTAGTTATAAGTGTCCAATTGGATGGAATTTGAATAAGGAAAAGCGTCCGGATCGAGGTATGAGTTTATTGAAACTAATGATCGGGCAAGTGAAAGTATTATTTGGGCTACAAGATCCATGAAGATAGTGGATGGTGTAGATCAAAGGATCGGAAGGGAAAAATCCACGAAAGAAGTCCAGTGGGGAATTTATTCGAGAAGAGTAGAGAAAGAGGGAGCTTACCTGGGTCAATGGACCCGAGTGGGCTAATGGGAAACAGTCTAGATACATGAAAAAAATTAGAAAACGACAAAATAACAATAAAATGATAAATAAATTTAAAATAAATATGGAAATGAATTCAAATAAATAAATTTTGTAAATAAAAATGTAGATAAACAACCAATCTTATATATGGTGATTTTTAATAAATTGAATAAAATAGATTAGTAGGTTAAAATAAATACTAACCTTTATTCATAGGTATTTATACCTATATACACAACACTATGTTTTTTTAATAATTTATTTTTATACATGAATATATAATTTAATATTTTATTTATTTACAATATTTACAAGGATTTCAAATATATTTTTATTTTATTTTTATGAAATAATTTATTAGGTTAGATATATACATATATTAACAATATATAGTAGTACATGTACAATATATACAATAAATTTATTATTGTTTATTTTTTGCTTTTGTAATTTTTGTTTGTATTTTATATGAAACAAATAAAATATTTACAAATATATGAAAATATAATATGTACAAAAATATACATAAAATAAATAAAAGAATAATTTCACACAATGTATAGTACATGCACAATGTACAATACACTCTAAAAGCCACTTTTTACATCTTAACTCCGATTTTAATGAATCCACTTTCATTTTGAAGCTTATTTTATTTAGAGCACAATAAAAATGAGTTTGCTTTATTTTGAGTTTTTATGAAGAAGATATGGATCCGACAATTTAGGCTTTACGTCTTTTTAAAAGTGTTATTATTTTATCTATGTACAATGAATCTTCTTGCAATTATTTTTAGTATTTACAACTTATTTTTATGTACAAGTTCCAAGAAAAAAACTGTTTATTTAAGGTGATTTGGGTGATAAAATAAGTAGAGTAATAAATATATACATATGTACAGTGATCATGATGATGAATGAGGATTGTTTTTCTTTGTTTTTCTATTAGAGGCCTTATCTCTCCCTTCTTTATTTCTTGTCGATCAGGTCAAGTCTTGGCCTTCTCTCGAGGTTAGAGCCAACCTGTATTTATTATGCATATAAAGTCTTTATTTTATTTATTTATTTATTTTAGTTTAAAAATAATGATAATTATACAATATATATAAGAGAATAACTATTTATAAAAATAAGGATTTATTGATATTTACAGGTGTTTAAGAAGGACTTTCAAGCTAACATAAAAGAATAAAGATGATTTATTAATATTTACAGGTGTTTAAGAAGGAATTTCAAGCTAAAATAAAAGAATAAAGATGATGAAATGCCTATTCATAAGTAACATGGGTAGCCGTTTGACGGTCTGTACTTACACTCATACTGGCTGGAAGTAGATGCAACTAATCATGAGTTTAGGCCAGTCATTATTTCTCTAAAGAAGTAAGAATCCATAAAAATTTGCAAAATTCAAAAATCACAAAACATTTACTTTTGAGTTGGTGTATCCCTGACAAAATCACTATCACTCAAGGCTTGAGAATTTGAGAACACTCGGTTTATGAGGTCTTAAGAATTTGAGTTAACTAGCATTAATAATTAGGTTTTGAGACTTAATAATCCACACTTCCCTAGTTTGATAGTCATGAGTGCTATATTGCACTTTTTATCTTTACTTTAAAGGAATATGATCAACACATCACCTGGACAACTACATGATTGATGCGATGAGTTTAAGTTTATCTTGAGGGAATGGGATTCGAGATTTGAGCCTAGACCTGATTTGATGATGCTCGAGGATCAAATAAATCGATGAAAGCCTCTGGAAACTTGAGTGTCAACAAACCCTAGCCAATATGAGAACAAGTTCTTATGCTATCTTTTGATATTAACACACGTGCCAAGGTATGGTGAAACTTAATAAGCTGTTGATCAGTGTGCGCCAACTTTGTAAAAGTAGTGGAGCTATCTAAAAGAAAAAAAAGAAATGTTGAAAGAAAAGCTCTCTCAATATAAAGTCAAATAGCAAGAGCTTACATCAAAGGCGAGCACTCTCAACCATTTCAAAGTGTCCATTTGACCAAAGCTATTAGAACCAGGAGTCAGGCTAGCACCCAAATAGGGCTATGCATCGTATAGTGATACAAATCTAGGTGTTGAAGGTATCTTAGATACTCAAAAGAGACACACCCTGGTGCACTCCCAGGAAAACAAGTGCAGATGAATCCAAGATCTCTTGACGGACACACATATCAACAACAAAAAATACATGTGTTGAGTACTAAGGCACTTGAGAGGACCCTTGTTCCAATGTGAGGGAGATAAGAAATGACAAAGTCATATGCCCTCTATCAATTGGCCTTCCATCTACATCTTCAAGTCTGACAATATACTGAGACAATGGATTGAATGCAAGAACTGACTGATTCCCTAGTGTTGACGATTAGGTCTTGAGGAGAGTCTCTTGGACTAGGACCTCTACTGACATCTCAACTTGACTCTCATCATTGCAGTACACACTAAATATCATATCTCTATACTATATGGACATATAGAGAGTCTGATAATTACAAAAGTCAGATTCCTTTTGGCTAAAGCTTGGTAGAGCCCTGAATTTTAGGATTGCTCAAATCAAGGGTTCTTTGATGAATTAAGTCTTGAACCCTCACATGCATTGTCAGGGATTAATCCAACTCTTTCATTCTTTAATTAATTGAGGATGAGTATGATTTAAGTTGGGGGAGGGGGGTGAATCTCTGATTTATCATCACAATCTTCGTCTATTATCTCTCTAGCTTGACTTTTTAATAAATTCATCTTTAATTAACATTAATTAACAACTAAACTCTTATTAATAATTAACCCTAATTATTGTACATAATTAACATATTTTTATTTTCCCTTATTTTATTCGTATTAAAAATACCAAAAAATTAAATAATATTGTATATATTTATTTTCTTTTCTTATAAATTAAAAATACAAAAAATCACAAAAAGAATTAAAAAAGGTGTTTTTATTCATTAGAAATACTTCCAAAAATTCTAATTGGTGTATTTCTCCTCTTTTCGCTATTTAAGATCTACAAGTTTCATATTTTGACTTTTTTTTGTAATTTGGTCTGTAAGTATTTATTTTTTATTTTTCTTTGTTTTATTTGTTTTCTAATAATCCTATTAGGCCACGTGGCGCTCCTAGAGTCGCCTAAGTGGCCCGCTCTCCTTTCACCACCCGCTTACCCTTTCTGCCATCCGATCTCTTCTGATGGTTCACATCTCCATCGTTTGCCTTCGCTATGCTCTCCACCATTTGATCAAGATCATTTGAACTCATCCTGAGCGCCTACTCCTGCCTTCTCTTGAGCCATTGGATCTTACCCCATCGTCTTCCTCCTCTGTAACCGTTGACACCCTTCTCCTACCCCCACCTTCTCCCATTTCTCCCAACCGATCCCCACTACCTCTCACCCAACCGAGCATTCTCCGACTTAGCCCTAACCTCGTTCATCCTTGCACAACATCTAGCACTCTGCCCCCTCTCAACGTCGATTGTGAAAGGGCAGTTGAAACCACGACGCCCACCACCTGGAGCTCTGTCTCACTCCCTTCTTATAATCCTCCTCCAGCTCTAGTAGAGCAGTCCACCTTCATACAGAGGAACTCCAAGCATGTCGCCTCCCTACTATGACAAAGGAGGGAGGTTGGATGGATGCTGACAGAGAACAACTCCTGGTGTCGATCCATGGCTAGAGTCCATGTTCACAACCTTATCCTAGTCGTTTGAGCTTCCCTACATGGCTAGTAGGGTAAAGCGAAGACCCGAGCTTCTCTAGGTGCTCTGCCCAGGCCTCTTCAACCATATCTGCGATCATATTTGAGCTTCAGGTAACTATGTTTTAACTTTCTCTGCATGTTCTTCCATTTAGTTGGTTATCTACAAGCATTCCCATCTTCGATTGAACATCCTCATACCTTCGTCGGACCTTAGTCATCCATGCACCTACCCCCGTTCATCTGCTCCTATCCTCCATAGCTCCTTCCACTCCAAGCCTTCTTCTCCAGCTATCTCGGAAGAGAATCCACCTAGGGTTCCACCCTCTCCACTTGACATCCCTCCATTCACTCCCGACCCCCCACACAATCGCTTTGGTTGCGTCTACCACCTGTAGGTCCATAAACACTTCAATGGTTGGAGTCTTTTGATGTGCTCCGTTCTATAGGTTTAACGCCGACGAGCATCCATCGAGCTGAAGACTCAGAGTGACTCATCCGTTCGACACTCCTCAATGACTTTTGCGAGCTCTCTAGGAAGGTCCCAAGATCTTCTGTGAGGGAAGCAGAGCAAGTAGGAGGCATACGAGGCTTTGCTGGAGGCTAGTTCCACATTGCCACATGTGGCAAAGTTCATATGAAGAAGAACATGTACCATCCGATCGGAATGATCAGACGATCTAGGTTTCATTTGAGCTACGGAGCATGGCCGCAATCTTGGTGGGACCGAGGCAAGTCTAAAGCACGGAGGTTCATACATGTGACCTCCTCACCTACGTCCAACCCGAGCCGATAACCGAGCCTTGCCGCACATGCATAACACGTGACTTGGGTATTTTGCAACCAGAGCCACCCATATTTCTCCAATTGTAAACATATCCTCCTCAAATGTGCGTGCCTCACGTGCCAAGCCTAGACAACTTGTATAGGAGCATTGTTGGGAATCGAAAATTGCAATAATGCCCCTCCAGGGGCCTATGTGCAATATTTCCTCTATTATTTTCCATATTTTCTTTCAATTATGCCCCTAGATTCTTTATTTAATATCTTGAGCATATGGACTCTATTTCAGTTGATTTCAATTTCATTTTGATGCTAATTTAATGATCTACATGATGGTGTGATCCATTTATTGATTTGACACCTGGAATAGTATGCTAAAAATTAATTATTATTTGGTCACTTGTTCATTAATCTTTCATGCCATTTGCCTATTAATTGATAAAATTGATGCATCAATTAATAGTGAAATTAATATGTTTTGTATTGTGCACTTACTCATGCTTCCGTAGCACATTAGACAAGGACTCCAAAATATAACATCGAACCAATGAGTGGTCCTTATTAAAATTTTCATTAAATTTTAATTCTAATACTGACATAGGGTTTGTATGCTTGTTCTCAGTGAGCACATAATCGATGCGCTCCGTAGAGAGAACAAGCTCCAAATTATAAATCCAATCCGAATAATTTGGTCCGACCAAGTGGTTGACCTCCAGAAAACCTGCTGAGTGGGTTTAAGGATTTCATATCTGAGATTAAGAATGCACTTAAATTAGAACATATAAATAATCATATATTCAAATTTAAATTCTTTGATTAAGGATTTTTAATCAAATTAGTCTTGCTTTTCAACTCTGAAAGTCCATTCCCTTCTCAAACTTTCAAAGCAAGAGATATACTTACCTCTATATCTCTAGCAAGATCTGTGATATTCATTTTTACCTTTGTTACATCCCAATAATATGAGAAACTGCAATTCAGATAAAAAGGAGAGGGGACTCATTCCGCCTTGCAAGTTCAACTTGCATTTCCCAATTCAATCTTTAACACCCAAGCCCACCACCCTTAAGGTTATGTTGACCAGTTGTTAATTGAATCGATGGTTAACATGTATAGAACTCGCTATGCACAATCCAATACCACCTCAATTATATGAAGATCAATACTGGAGTCACTATGCTTACGATCTTGCCCTTTCGAGAAGCAAAGAGCCCGATACATGTGCGCTTGTATGTAGGAGCTATCACTACAGATAGGCTTCTCCAACATACAATTCATGGTGACAGAATCCTTCGCCTTGACGGGAAACCATGGATGCCATTTATATGATCCTCCATATCCCATTCAAATTTAATTAATTATTATGAATCATATCCACATAATTATTTCGTCCAAGGGAATTACATCTCTATTCATAATAGAGTGTTTATTTTAATTGGACCTAATTTGTTTAATCATATTATATTAATCAACAATCTAATTCAACTAACAAACAATGAGGGTTTGCTTGATATTACTATAGTGTATACACCCTTACTTTGTACAATTGTATTATTCCAATTAGTTGATTAGAGTACACAGAGACTTCTCATGCTACCCATCATTGAAATAGATCAAGCTAGGTCGGACATGGAGTGCTTCCACTGCGGTGCAGGGTGCCAATTAAGTAACCTATTATCATATCCATGACCTAAACACCATCAGTGAATCGATTCAAGGAAACATAATTGGTACAAATTGTACTAAGAGGTTTTATCGATCACATGATCTTGGTGACTGACATGATACATATATAGTAATCATTCAGAAATCTTAGGCATCTTAAAATATTTTAAAGATCTTAAATTTATAGTCATGTCAAGCAAACATGTTTTGCATGTAAAAGTTGACCTACAACTATGGTTTTCATCATTAAACAATCATTCAATGGTAATTAATGTTTAATAAAATATTTCCATAAATATTAAGCATCAATTAATCATGGTAAATTCATAATTTTCTTGATTTACAATGAACGATAAATGCATTAAGATAGTATCTTGATGATCCAATAATCATCCGACCCATCTCCACTAAATATGGAATATCTAGGACATACAGAGTCGAAATCACGTGAAATAAATTCTAGTGATTTGATGGTTTAATTCTATACTTAATTAAAGTATTTATTTCATGTTTTATGATGGAAAAACAGTAACAAAAAATTAATGTGGGTTACAGATCCATGAATACATGCAAAAAATAATCTCACTGCGGGAACTTTTCGAATTTTAATTTATGCGCCTTTGGTGCCAACAATTGGATACTATCTACATTTTATTATCCAAAAAATTTGCACAAAAAATGCATAAACAAGGGCTTTCCATTTTAATGGAAAATATTTCGAATCTTGCATCTTATATAAAAATTACGAGTCCTCGCTCGACCGATGTACAAAAACTTGTTCCCTTAAGGTTTAGATCAGATCCAAGATCTTTGACCAAGGCTCTGATACCACTTGAAGGCTAGGGTTTGGGTCTTAGTGCATCACAGAAGCATGGAGATCACATCACATGCGATCAAGAGCTGACCAGTCATACTAGTTGCTTCTGGCAACATAATTTAAATTTTTTAAATAGATGAAACTACATGATATGAGAACACTTCTCATATCATTTCATCAAGATCACAAAAAGTAATAGGATTAACTCTTGAAGTGTGTTTGCTATCGCGTATGTCTCGTTCATTCCCATACATTTATTTATTTTGTAAATAAGTTCTGTAAGGACACGTGTCTGTTTGTCTTTTATTAAACTTGTGCACCATTATTCCTTGTTTTTATTTTAATTTTATTTTGTACTATTTGAACTATAAAGCGTGCATCGCACACAATTTCTGTTCAAATTGCAATAAATTTACACTTTATTTGTTATTATTTGACCCTGGAAAATAAAATATTTGCTATTTAGTCATGTCTAGCAAGGCTCACGTACGCCTACACACTTTTTAGAAATATTGCACAATTAACTCCTGTATTTATTTATTTTTTATCATTTAGTCAACAAACTAAAAGTAATTGCAAATATACCCCTGTGCATCTGCATTTATTTTGCATGTTAAAAAGTTAAATAAAATTTAGCAAACTACCTTTAAAAATTCTACAAAATCATGTTAGGCTTCTATTAATTAGATCTTGCATCCACATTTTTTATTTTGTATTTTCATTATTTTTATTATTTTGATAATTTAAAAACTCTATAAAAATCATATGTTTGCATTTAGAAATTAATTAAAGTATAGAACTTTTGCAAAAAATTCTAAAAAATATTCGTCATTGTTCATTTTCATTTCTTTTAATTTCTATATCATTTTCACAATTTTATTCCTCATAAAAACCAAAACAATCACAAAACACTCAAAAACATAAAAAAATCACATAAATTCGTAAAAAATTCCAAAAAAGTATAAAATCGATTTCTGGAAAATATACCTATTTGCCTTTCTATATATGCATATTTTATTTATTTTTGATTTTATTTATTATTTTAAAAATTCAAAAATGTTCGCTTGGTGTTCTGTATCTTTATTTTCTATTTTTTATTTTTATAAAAGCCCTAAAAAATTCAAAGATTTCTGAAAAAATCATAAAAATATTAAAAAATTGTCAGAGAATTAAAATTGATATTGTTTGAATTTTCTGTATATTTTTACCACTTTATAAAATCCTAAAAGTTGCATCTTTCTTTATTTTCTTTATTAATTACTTTTATTCATTTTTATTTTCATTTTTTATAAAAATAAAAAAAACTTTTGCAAAATTAAAAATCATAAAAAATATAAATAATAAATTAAATAAAAATAGAGAATTAAAACTATAAAAATACAAAAAATTAAAAAGATACATAAACCAAGAAGGGTGTTCATAGAATTTCACTTTTCTTTTCATTGCTTTTTCATTGAATTGAATAACCCTGAGGATTTTGTAGCCTCCCTGAGTTCGATCTTGTATGCTATACATGTAAATAAATATCACTCACAGTTTTTGTGCTTACATTCTCTTATTGCTTGTTGGTTTGAACTGTGAATAAAAACATTAATTTTTGTTGAGGTATTTTGAGGTTGCAATGACAATGAAGATAAATTCATTAATTTAAAACCCTGAGAATTATCTGTTTAACAAATGGTGCTGTTGTCGGGGAGGCATGACGAGGGCAGTTAGGTTTTTCTCTTTACTTGCTATTCTTGGTTGTAATCACTTGTTTTTCTTTCTCTAAATTTATCTATATTTTTCTGTCATTTATTTCATTGTGCATATTGCTATCTCACATTCTTTGTCTATATCTTTGTCATTCATTCATTCATTCATTTATTATATATATATATATATATATTTGTGTATGTTTTCATTTTATTTTTGCTCATTATTTTACAAATGTGTTTATTACATTATCTTGTGTTTCCTCTTTCTTGCGAGGGCCCGATGAGTGAGGACGACAATCTTAGGAGCACCGGTGCACTCAACAAGTTGCAGGAGAGTGTAGGAGGAGAAGAAGAAGATTTGGAGGAGACCAGTCACTTGGAGCATTTTGCATAGAACTTTTTTGTTTTATTTAGCCTTTTTATTCATTCATTATTTTTATAAAAATTTGTAATAATTATTTGTTTGGCATTCGCCACTTTCCTAATTTGTAAAAGGGCACTATATACCTTGTGTGTGCGGGGTTTGTTTCACCAAGTGTTGGTGCACTTGGGGGACCTTGTCGGTTTTTGTTTTCACTGACTTTCTTTTTTTTTGTTTTCTTGCTGGGTTGTGTGCTTGACTATATTTTGATCTATGTAGGGATCAATGTCTTTGTGGTGGTCAGGTCATTAAGACTCTAAGTTAGATCATTCATATTCTTCATAAGTGTAGATATCATTGAGACCCCTCTATACTTAAGCTAAGCTCGTCCTCGAGCTAATGAACAATTGGTTAGATTAATTAGTGAATTCCCTGACTTGTGAAAGTGAGTAGACAAGGCTTGAATTGACCTAAAACACTAAGTTATAAGAATTTTAAAACTCTGAGTTGATCCAAGTCTTAATCAAAAGGAATTCAACTCCTCTAATTGTCAGACTCTCAATGTATACGTAATTATAAGGAATATAACTTAGTGTTGATTGCAACATGAGAGTAGAATCAAGATATCACCAAAAATACCAATTTTGAAAGCTCTCCTAAGTACCCAACCCTCAACTTTAGGGAATAAATCTAGTCTTGCCTCAATCCACCTTCTCTTTAGTTTGTCAGACTTTAAAAAGAAAGGTGGAAGGCTAGATTATGCAAGATATATGATTGTGTACTTATTTTCTCTTCCTTTCTTTGGAACAAGGTTCTTTCTAGTGCAAAAATTCAATATATTTTTATTTTGATTTAGCTAACTAGTGTGTCCATCAAGAGAAGTTGGAGTCGTCTGCACTTGTTTTCCTGGGAGTACACCGGGGTGTGCCTTTTTTTGAGTATCTATTATACCTTCTACACCCAGACTTGTAGCATTTACGATGCAGAGCCTTTTTTTGGTGAAAGCCCGACTCCTAGTCCTAAATAGCTTTGGTCCAAATGGACACTTAGAAATTGTTGGGAGCGCTTGCCTTTGGTGATATCTCTTTGAATTTTTGACTTTGTAGGATGAGAGCTTTTCATTTGCCATTTCTACCTTTTCTTTGTTTTTGGCTAGCCCCACTGCTTCTACCAAAAGATTGGCGCACACTGATCAACTTATTAATTAATGTCATCACATTCTGGCACATTACGTTTGATCAAGAGATAACATGAGAACTAGTCCCATACTAGCTAAGATACTGACAATTAGGTTTCAAGAAGCCATCATTAATTTTATCCCATCCTCAAACATCATCTAGATCAAGTCCAAACTCAAACTTCCAATCCCAGTTTTCTTAGTGATACCTTGACTCATCTCAATAAAAAATGAAGTCGTGTATGTGAGTGAGAGTCAAATTCTTTTAAGGAAGATTAAGCATGGGATATAGCATGCATATCATCCAACTAGGAGAATGTGACTTTTTAAGTCTAAGACCCTAATGATTAATGCATGATAACTCTAAGTCTCAAGACTCCTTAAACCAAGTGTTGAAGATTATCTCAAGCCTTGAGTGCATAGTGATAAAGTCAAGAAGGGACACCAGTTAATAAGTTAGCAATTTTTACAAAAGATTTTCAAGATTTATGAGCTTTATTGAAATGGACTGGGTAACTTTGATAGGATATCACATAGAGTAGTACAAAGATACCCAACATATCATTACAAACTTCAGCTCCTTAGAAATCAAGATCAAATCTCTTAGGTTTATAGCCAATGGCTACCTCATATTTTAACTGCTTTTTCCTAATGGAGAAAACTTCTGAATCTGAATAAGAAAGATCTTCATCAACTAGAAATTTTATCCTTCTAGAATGATTCCATTCTTCCTCGAAAGTGATATTCAAATCTACATGGGAAGCCTCAAAATTCTTCATGATCATGGGAAGACGAATTGATCCCTGAAATTCTACGATAGACTTTTGGGTTTTTCTTAAAAGAGAAAAACTAGAAGAAGAATGATGACCTAACTTACAAGAAAGGTGATTTTTCATCAAGTGAACATCCTCGAGGAAAGGTAAAGGAACTTCCATAACTAGTTCTTCTATCAAAAGATCATCCTCCTTAGTTGACATCACTCTTTTCAAATAACTCCGCATCAACTTAATCTTCAAAAATATATAATCTATATCCAGACTTTCCTCCATGTCTGATCCTTATACTAATTTAAGGAAGGCAACCTTCTAAATAAAAATGATAAGACGGTTCAGAGAAATGTCACAACCTCTGAGATATAATTGAGTTACCATAGGGAACTGAAGAGGCGCATATAGAGGTTAGTTTTTTATTATATTTTTTATATTAGAGTATTAATTAATAAGACTCATTTACACCCTTAGTTTTGAAAAGAAAATTTTGAAAACTTTTTGCAAATATTGTCACATAAATATGTAGATTTTTCAAAATTTTTTTACAAACACGTCAAGTTGTATTTTTGCAAACCATGTAAAACATTTTTGAAAACCATGTGAAATAATATAATTTTCAAAAATTATTTTCAAAACAATTTGTATACAAATCAGTTCAACTATGTAATACGATACCCATAACCCCAATAGTTTTAAAAAATAAGATCTATGGGTAAAGTATATATACAACATATACGACAGACCCCCCTATACTTAAATTTTGCGATGTACTCAGAGAACAAAGTGAAATGAAGCTATAAATCATGCTAAGTATAAAAGAATAAACACGAACTGAATTAAGATCACAGATGCATCATGAGAAAAAGAATCAGATAGAGGGCAATAATGACTCGGGTCCCCATATACTTAAGCTGCAAAATAGCTGAAGTATAAAGATATGAATTAAAAATTAGGTGACCCTAGGGAAACAATTAGAACGAAATTAGATCCCCTCTATACTTTGGCTGAAAATAAGCCTAGGTATAAAGAATAGGAAGCTTATTGAATCTCAAGATGATGAATTTTAGGAGATGATAAGTCTGTCCTCATACTCATGCTTTTTCTGATAGCCAAGGAACTACAACAATAGGCATGAAGGTGATCATTTCTACGGGAGTTAACCTTTCTGATGATTCTATAAAATGCTTGAGTAACTGCCCGCTAACCAAAAAGGATGATGCATGCTCTGGTATTTCTGAGATTTTTATACTACCATTCTCATGCACTTGTTTAATAATGAAAGGACCCGTCCACTTTGATTTAAGTTTCCCATGAAAAATCCTTAACTTTTCATTAAACAACCATACCTTCTGTCCAGGAACAAAGTTTTTATATCTAATATGTGAGTCATGCCACTTCTTAACTTTGTCCTCATAGATCATACTGTTGTCATAAGCTCAGTTGCGGATTTCCACTAGTTCATTTAAGTCAAGGTCTCTATATATTTTCCTAAGTGACAGCTCCAATTAATCTTTTTTTATAGCCCATTCAGATTTATGTATTAACTCAGCAAGCAAATGACATGACTTGCCGTAAATCATCCTAAAAGGTGAAGTACCAAGTGGTGTCTTGTAGGCCGTTCTATAAGCCCATAGAACTTGATCCAACAACTGAGACTAGTTCTTCCTATCTGGACGGACTAACTTCTGGAGAATGCTCTTCACCTCCCTATTAGAAACCTCTGCCATGCCATTTGATTGAGGGTGGTAAGGACTAGTTATTCCGTGCTCAAATTTATAGTCCTTGACTAAAGATTTTATCAATCCATTCACAAAATGGCTACCCCTATCAGAAATCAATACTTTAGGTACCCCGAACCTTAAAATAATATGATCTTTGATAAATTTACTTACAATCTTTCCATCAGCAGTTCGGGTTGGAATAGCCTCCACCCATCTTGATAAGTAATCAACCGCTAACAAGATATATTCAAAACCTTGGCTATTAGGGAAAGGACCCATAAAATCTATGCCCCAAGCATCGAAAACATCACAAAAAATTACATGCAGCATGGGCATTTCATCTCTAGAACCAACAGTCCCCCCCATTCTCTGACAGACAGGGCACAACTGTACAAAATCAACTGCATATCTAAATAAGGCCGACCAATAGAAACCACAATGCAAGATCTTGTGAGCGGTCCATTTTCCTGATTGGTGTCCTCCAGCTACAAGTGAGTGACAATATGTGAGGACACTCATATATTCCTCTTGAGGAATACACCTTCTCCAGACACAATCCGATCCTTCAAAAAATGGAATGGATCCTCTTAGTGGTATTTCCTCGAATCCGGCTTAAGTCGATCTATACTGCTTTTAGTCCAACAATGAGGAACTTGCTTAGAGACAAGGAAGTTAACCATGTCAGCATACCATGGGAGTGAATCTACAACACAAATAGATCCGTCTGGAAAAGTTTCTCGAATAGGCTAAGAATCAGGTAAATCTTTAATTTCAATCCTCGAAAGATGATCAGCTACTACGTTCTTGACCCCAAGTTTATCCTTAATTTCCATATCAAACTCCCAGAGTAATAATATCCACATAAGAAGACGCGCCTTCGCATCCTTCTTTTCCATGAGATACCTAATAGATGAATGATCTATATAAACTGTCACTTTAGAGCCTAAAATTACAGACCTAAACTTTTCTAATGCCCAAACTACTGCAAGCATTTCTTTTTCTGTCACTATATAATTTCTCTGAGCTGGATCCAAAATTTTGCTTGCGTAGTGAATAGCAAACGGAATTTGATCTCGCCGCTGCCCCAAAACATTTCCTATAGCAAAGTCCAAAGCATTGATCATTATCTCAAAGGGAAGAGAACAATCAGGAGCTTGCAAAATCAGCGAGTCGCAGATCTTCTTTTTAAGAAGCTCAAAGGCCTTAAGGCTTTTGTGATCTACAAAGAACTCGATATCGTTTCCTAAGAGCTCAGTCAGAGGTCGAGCAATCTTAGACAAATCCTGATAAATCTTCTATAAAATCCAACATGCCCCAAAAATGACCTTACTAACTTAATGTTGGTTTGTGGATTAAGTTTCTTGATCAAATCCACCTTTGCTGGATCTACCTCCATTCCCTTTTTGTAGATTACATGCCCCAACACAATACCCTCCCTGACCTTGAAATGACTCTTTTCCCAGGAGAGTACCAGATTCACTTCTCTACACCTTTGAAGAACTCGGTCCAAGTGTGCTAAACAAGAATCAAATGAATCACCATGAATCGAAAAATCATCCATGAAGACCTCAAGGAGATCCCCAACCATTTCGGAAAATACTGCAATCATGCACCGCTGAAATGTACCTAGAACATTACATAATTTTTAACCCGAAAGGCATGCGCTTGAATGCATATGTGCCGAACGGACAAGTGAAGGTAGTCTTTTCTTGATCTTCATGAGCGATTGCTACTTGATTGTAGCCTGAGTACCCATCAAGGAAACAAAAGAACTCTTTCCCAGTCAATCTCTCCAAAATTTGATCAATAAAAGGTAAAGGAAAGTGATCTTTTTTGGACCATTCAGGTTCCTATAATCAACACAGACACGCCACGACATGCGTACTCATGTTGCAATCTCAAGTCCTTCTTCATCGGTCACCATTTGAATTCCTAACTTCTTCGGGATAACATGCAAATGTGCCACCCATTTGGATTCAGAATCGGGTAGATAAAACCCGCTCCACACCATTTTTCAATTTCTTTCTTAACTACTTCCCATAGATTTGGATTAAGCCTCCTTTGAAACTCATGGGAAGGCCTAGCATTTTCCTCAACAAAAATATGGTGTGAACAAAGTGCAGGGTTTATACCCACGGGATTCGATACAATCCAACCTATATACTTACGGTTCTTTTCTAACACTTCTAACAACTTAGTCTCATGTTCCTCAGTAAAACTAGAACTAATGATGACAAGAAACTTATTCTTTGGTCCCGTAAGGTAAGTGTACTTGAGTGTAGGAGGAAGTGGTTTCAACTCTGGAACGAATGAATCATCAGGTATGTCAGGATGAACCAACATTGAATATGGATCTGTACTACTTAGTGGAGATGACGTAACTATAGCGCTGTCCACCAACTGTACAGAAGAATAAGGAGTTGGATCGCCAAAATTAAACGGTAATTCGGCCAAAGCCACGTCCGACTCATCATCTACTTCCCTTGATTGTCCCGAAGGAATAGAGACTGACAAGTCCAAAGAGACTTCTGTGTCGTCAAGGTAGTAGGGTGATGCATAAGTTAAGAACTCTAGTAACAAATCGGTAACTGCTATGTGAATATTGTCCTCTCATGATGAGAGTACCTCATTTTGTATTGTTGGATTTTGTGCCCAAATCCCAACTGTGTTTATACATTGCAGTCTGCCTCAGAAATGAAGAGAAATCTGTGCTTGACTCGGAATCAGGTCTCTGCCATTTTGTTTGCCTCATATGTAGTTCCACTTCTCCACCTGGAGAACGAAACTTCATCATCCCTATTTGATAATCAAATGATGCTCCAGCGGCCTTAAGGAATGGCCACCCAAGGATAATCTATTAATCTCTACAATGATGAGGGATATCCATTTCAAGAACTGTGAAGTCCACCTTAGAATTTTGTCCCTCAATAGAGATAATGACATTCTTCATTTCACCCTTAGCCTTTTCATTGATTTATCAACAAACTGAAGTACTGCCCTAGATTTGCGTAAAGGGCCCAATTTCGATTTCTCATATAAGGCAAAGGGTAAGAAATTGATCGAAGAGCCATTATCTAGGAGACTAGCAACATACTCATCAAATTGCACTTTTTCCATGATATTATCTCAAAAAAATCGTGCCATATCTGGATCGTTATTCTGAATTTTTGTAGTGATGCGTTTTTCTGTCGTAAGAGCACGGGGGAAAGGGATAGGTAGAGAATGGAGTGGTAACTCAGATTCAGAAAAAACATGCTCCTTATTATCATTAGAAACTGAGTCTTTCTCACATGAATCTTTGACAATTGGAATAACAACAGGATTATCTACTTTAGGACATGGAATGTCTGCTGAATGTGCATTCTCCTTGTTCGAAGGCACAAGGTCCTTTGGAGACTCTGCATCTGATGCGTGTTGTTCAACTCTTGTATTCCTCCTTAATGTTCTTGCTCTCCGAGAAAGATGTCTGACTTCATCATCCTCTGAAGTCTCTTTAGGTTTAACTTTAAAGTCGGTCTTATCCATATCCTTAGCCCGATCAGGTACGGCTACGGTCCGTCCGCTCCTGAGAGACATATGATGAACATAATCAAACGGATAGATCTCATGATCACATTTGTGAAAATCTGAATAGTATACCTGATCCATAGAAGGATGTTGATGTGATTTGCTCAGGCTATTGGGATTATCCTGAACCTGGGCTGGAATGGATGTAGATGGAATATTACGCTCATCATATAGATAGGAAAAACGGTTTAGGTCAACCCTCAATTCCTGTACTTCATTTATGTAAGAACGTAGCTCCTCCAAAATCTATCGTTGAAAGTCCATTGAACCTAATGATGAATGTTGCTGTTGGGAAGACGAAGAATGGTATGAAGAACGCGAAGAATGCTGCTGTTGGGTATGATTCTGAAAATGCGGACTCTGTTGGCCCGCCTGATATGTCTACTGACGACCGCTATGTTGCTGCTGCCTTGATGCTTGATAATGACTAGCTCCAGAGCTCATTGATACTAGAAGAGATGTAGGAGTAAATGATGTGTTATAGAATGTATGGGGACGTGGATAAGAAAATTGGTCCCCAAAACCTCTTTGCTTGGCAAGGTCATTGGTGTACCACACACCATTTACTCCACACACTTGGGAAGGCTCCTCAGTAATAGTCTCTGCAGAGGGTGGTTTCTGCTGACAGGGATGGGTTAAAAGACTGGTCCTCAACCCATGGCTGAACATGCCCTGACATATGCTGCTCCTGGATGTGATGAACACGATATACGGAAGCAGCAGATGCAGTCACGACAGGTACCTTCATCTTGGGTACCTTCTCAAAAAGTTCCGGCATCTATTTAGGTAGTTTATACAAATTACTATCCAATTCATTCATCTGTTTATCTATCCTTTTGACTACCGTAAGTTTATCTGCTATTAAACCAATGTCAAAAGGATCAACTGTAGTCTTTGTTCCTCTACCGGATAAGAATGGATTGGTGGTCTCCAACCGAGCTCTACTAGCGGTCTATGCTCTACTTGTTTCAGCCATTCGTTCGAACACTTTCCAGACAGTGTCCGCTCCTCGTGAAGTATAGCTGCCTCCACATGCAGCACTAACTAAACCCTATACCTTAGGGTGTAGAGCGCAATATACCGACTGAACCAGGATAGTAGGCTCTAATCCGTGATAAGGACATTTCTGTAAAAGGTCTTTGAATCTCTCCAATGAATCACAGAAAGCTTCATTAGGAAGTTGGGAGAAACATGTGATGCATGGACACATCAAATTTGTTCTACTCAAAGGGTAAAACTTCTTCAAGAATAAATCCTTGAACTAGGCAAAAGTTGTGACTTCTACCCCCAAGTTCTTCATCCAATATATGACTCACGCTCCTTTAGGTTCTTTAAATTCTATGGGTGGCGTAGTCTTTGATTTTGTACGAAGGGTTCTTTTTTTTATTCCCATGGCCTGGCTCGGTACTAGCCGGGCCATTCCCCGTTCATTTTGGATCCAATTCGGGATTTTCCTTGGGAGGTATCGGGAAGAAATTGGAATGATCAACCTTATCCTTTAAGGCAAATGGAAGGGCTTTGAGCCTTATGTAGTCTTGGCCCTGGGATGCCTAAGGTTAGAACAAACCAACTCAAAGTCCCTAAGGAATGCATAAAGTTCCTCATGAGCATTCCCATGAAAATGTGGTAGCAAACTAAGAAATCGCGGCTTCAGCTCATATTCTACTTCAGGATCAGCTGGGCTTAACCAATTTCTCATCTGAAACTGTCCAGGATTATAAGACACATCCATAGGTCTATCATTACCCAGATGTAACTGGTCAAGCTATGCTCTCATAAGTCCTTGATTTCATTCAGATTCAGCTAACCTAGCTAATACTGCATGCAATGGATCTTCTCGCTCTTCTTCCTGCCCATTCCTGTTATTTTTTTAGGCATCTTTATTGAGTCTTCGATACCTTCATCAAACAAAGGATTGGAATGAGATCTAGATGAAGATAATGAAATTACATCGATCTCACCAAGGTAATGATCTTCCTCAGTGAGAAAAGAAGAAGGAAAAGGGTCGGTATATATGTAACCTTCCCCTAGGAGTGAATCATGATACACCGGTTCAAAGAAAGGGTTGCTTCGAATCCAGGATGGTCTAGAAAAAGAAAGGGGCTGGACCTGTGAAGATGTAATATTTGGGCCATTCAATGATAGGCTGGCAAAGTCCGAGCAAAAATCCGACCAATTATCCATCTAGATGTTCAAGAGATAAGGAAATTGAGCATGCTTCATTTTCAAAAGAACCTAAATTTTTACTAGGTACTTGAATGTGCAGAATAATTCGCACAAAATAATACATTCAACCCTGATTAATTCACCAACTCAACACCGAAGGCCGAGATGATGGCCTTGTTTATCTTGTCAAATTTTAATTGGTGATTCAATACAAATCTTTTCAGAGTTACTAGTTGTTAGGAACCTAAATTTCCCTACAAACTGTCCCAATTCATATGACTAGTTGCATCCACTCTCAACTAGTATAGAGGTAAGTCGGACTGTATAAATACGGCTATCCGTTTACTTGAGGACTGGGCCTTGCATGGTGTCCTCTAAACCCTCCATTCTGCTAAAGAAATCCAGACCATTTACCGACTACCTATAGATCCTCACTGAGAAGCGGCTAATTATTTTTTAAATAAATAATAGTTCATATGAAAATTCATGGTATGACTCTATCCTAATGTCGTCCCTCTCTCACAAAAATGTACTTGCAAACGAATGATGGTTTTACTTCCCAAAAACAAGGCTGATTTTATTCCAATTAGTTTAAGTCAACTTGCATCAATTCAGTCCTGATTTTAAGAGTTAGGTTATCATTGGAAATTAAGTGACCATAATCATAGCCTAACGTACAGTCCCTTTTCCTTTAATCCTTAAGTTTGGTAAAAATGACGGAGAAATCAAAAAACGAATGCAACAAAAATCAATGATGCATGCAGTCGTTAGAGATACTTACAACGCATCCCAATACTCTCCATGTGGATGCAGAATAGAATTTTTATATCTAACTATATGATGCAAATTGAGAAATCCGCACCTAAGCAGCAGTTCTATTAACGATGAAGAAATCAGTTTAATTTGACTAAGTAGAATGTAATCTATGTGCGTCTATGAATCTCCTAAGATTTTTGCAATTGTGAATCTTATGAGATTTGTGTAGTGTGTCCTAAGTTACGAATTGATCAAGCAAATAAATGACCTACGATCTTTCTATTTGGCATAACTTCAATCTAAAACATCACTCAAGTCGAGAACCACTCTCGACACAACCACACATAAGAATGAATAAATTTTAAGAGGCCTTTGTTTACATGCGCGAGATCTCAATCGAGAACCGTTGTAAATGGAAAATGGAATAGAAATTAACTAATATACTAATCTCTCACTTAATTATACGTCTCGTGGCTCTCCAATCAAATAGCTCCAAGCTCTTTGCCTCTGTGATCTTTCAAAAATAGTTGGCTTCACGGGCCTATCATGAAATAATATAGATTTATTAGGAAATTTGAGAGAGATTTAGAAAGATTAATTAAACAGATATCACAGATACGGAACACAACATGGGGAAACAAACTTAAAAATAATTTAAACCAAAAATTACTGAATAAATCAAAATAAATATTTGTTCTTTAAAAGAATAATCACAAAATATACCGCATCCTTGACACTGGCACCATCCGATGAAGTTCTAAATGCATATATTAAGACATATCTGTTGTAGCATGGGCGCTTAACATCTCATACAGAACCGTGATAAAACACAATGATGAGGTTCTCTGCTTAAATTTTTAACCTGGGAAGTCCAGGGTCGAACACAAGGATGCGTGTACTTTGATGAAAACTTAGATAGTAATTTTCAGATTTATTACTTTGAGCTCATGCACATCACATAATTAACATAGAATTTCGAAACAATTTTTATGCCTATACATTAAGTGAAAACATAGATGCACACATAAGACAGACAGGAGATAAAAACTTAAACGAAACTCACAACTATAAACTTGGATGATTAACAGTCAAAAAGAATGGACCTTAAAGATAGTCATGCATGAAAGGATAAAATTGAGTATGCAAAATAGTTGAATTACAATAATAAATCCAAACATTTGAGCATTGACAATTAATACATGATTTATTAATCAAAATCAATCACTTGTGCTTTTACGAGATAGATTGTCAAACCATCTTTCAGACTAGACCAAATTACATTGATTGAAACTCAAGTCATTAAAATATTCAACAAGAAATCCATGGGTACAATTACAATAAAAACTTCCAAGTTTTATTACATTTAAGGACTGACAGGGACTCAAATGGAATAAACAGAACCCGCAAGGGTTAACATGTAAATTTTGCACAGGCGGAAGGACTTATCTATAGTTTCCTGAAGAATTAGGATCTAATCTGCAATTTCTCCAGTTTTCGTGTGCAGACCACGTGACTTGTCGTAGGCTCAGACTCAGGCTGGGACCATTTGTTGAATCCTGTGCTCCACGCGAGGTTTGGGGGTTGGCTCAGCGTACGAGCCTAAGGTTCAAAACGTAGCTTTGGACTGACTACATGGATCAAACTAGACCATTCAATCTCACCCAATTTAGCGAAATCAACGGTATTTGTTAATCCGACTGTTCTTATACTCCTCCTTGCTCAACGGTAGTAGGGCTGCGCTCCAACAATGATTGAAAAGCTCTGCCATGCGTTCTATACCTCTATGGAAGTTCCCGACCCTTTATAACCTTCCAGCGATGATGTCTGTAGCTTGAAGAAGGCGCGAGGATGAATATAGAACCCTGTCGATGAAGCTTCACCAGAGAAAATGTGGAAGATCGGAGCTAAACATCGAACTTCGATCAATGAAGTCCTTTGCAATCCTGCACTGTTAGTCCATATCCAAAATACTTTGGAGAATCTATTTAGATGCTAATGATGTGGAATGAAGGCTCATCGAGAAATGAAGATCATAGCCCTAATGGGTAGTCTTCTCCACGCGGAAGAAGACTAAGGAGTCGGATGAATATCAAAATGGAGGAATGATGAGATAGATAAGATTATTATGCATGAATAGTAGTTCAAGGAGCTACTGAATAAGGCATTCTAATAGTGGTTTAGAGAAACATAATAGCTAAGATAAATATATGATTAATGGAAAAACTCACGATCGGAATTGTCACCTTGAATCGATGGTTGAAAAAATGGCTTTAAATCGAGTGAATCTTGAGCTGGTTTGTGAAGCTTGAGACTTTACGATCCTCGCATGAAATTCCTAGCCAAGGAACTCAGCTCAGACAACCTTAGTCTTGGCTGTAACTTGGCAACACAGCTAAGGATCTCGCTGGAGCTACACTCCATCGTGACTTCGATCTTTCCCTTGAACTGTCATTGGGGGATGAGAATGCTAGGGTGCAGGTCTATAAATGGCGGATAGCCGGAGCTTTGGCTGTGGAGAGGTATTTAAAGAGAAAGAGTGATGGAGGTTTTGATGGTTTTTAGGGTAGTTTCACACCGTTTAATGATAAGGAAGTTAGATTTAAGGAATAATGGGAGGTTGGCGTGAATCTAGGGAGTTTGATGTAGAGATTCACGGTGGCAGTTGGTTGGGGAGCAACTGGAGATGGGTGGCAAAAACGACACAAGTTGCCAAAGAACGAGCGATCGCGTCTCTTGGCACATGTGACTGGAAGTTGAAGATAAGCCTCAACCGTCCGATCATCAGATTAGACAGTTAGGGTTTATGTGATGCTGAGAGGTTGAGATTAGCTGATGAGAATGATCAAACGGTCTAGAGTAGAGCGCTAATCAATGGCAGTGAATGCATTTGATGAGAGTAATCAGACGACACATGTGGGGACATGTGTCTAATAGAGAGTGGGCCACGTGGGCGACTGAGGATGTGCCACGTGGCCCAATTAATTGAAAAACAATTGATAAATCAAAGAAAAATAAGGAAAAAATAATTAGAGATCGAATTTGAAAAAGTGGTAAACATGAAAGATGCAGATCTCAATGAGATCTACAACTTTCATGTATAAGTCAAATAGTCAGAGGTTATCTGTACATAGATAAAAAATTAAATACTATTAAAAGCCATATAAAACCATTTTCTTCATTTTCCTTTTGCTTATTTTTTTGGATTTTTGTTTTGTTTTATGTTATTTTATTTATGTACAATTTTTATTCTAATTTTTATTTAATTTTTAATAAGAAATAAATACATAAAATAATACACCATATTAATATATAATAATTAGTATTAATTATATACAACACATAAATTAGCAATTAGTGTTGATTAATCAATGAATCATGTTATTAACTTAAGTAAAAGGGATAAATATAAATAATAAAGCTGATAAAACTGGGATTTATCAATAGGTAGTGCAAGCTGATCAAGTGCAGGATTCACCGAAGGTACCTCTGGATGCTCAATGACATGCTGTCATTGAGACTAGTAGTGAGGAGGCTGCTGGTATCCATCCATATTGTGGCTGTTGATAATGAGAAGGAGGAGGATGCGAATAGTGTCCATACGATGTAGACTGCTGCTGGTGGTAAGGCTAGGGAAAATATGCAGTCTGCATCTGCTACTGTCCATGTCTCCAGTTCTGGAAATGAGGTGGAGACTGAAAGTGAGGCTGGAACTACTGGTGCTAGGGTCTCTCTCCCTTAAAGTGGTGGGCGAGCCTTTGAATCTGCTAGGAACCCAACTAACATTGCCTTGATGGACGGGGCTGGTTGTGCTCTCGGTCGAACCAAATGCCATTCACCTCCTGAATGCGAGGTGGAGGTGGAGAATGTTGCTCAGGATTGTAAACGGGCTCCTGCTGGTACGGTACGATATGCTGTAACTACTGCTAGACCTGGTCAGGAGTCTTCACATAGTAAATGCGCTGAACTCTTGCTGGTCCTTCGGTACTCTGTTGTGCTGTAGTAGACGAAGTCTGCTCTTGAGTAGAGGTATCAGGTATTGCACTCATATTCTGACATGCACTGATCGTACTCACAAGAAGCTCTGGATGCTTGGTTATCTCATCCAACTTATTCAGTTTCTTTGTCCTCTGCTCAATCACTTGAAGCTTCTAAAGCTCCTTGGATCATTTCTCTATTATGTCCACATTGGATAGGAGATTGCCTATGATGGTCCGATTTGAACTGTCCACCCTATCCACATCATGTGATGTCTTCATGTTGACAACCTTGTGGGGTGCTGTAGGAGAAGGTACGAGGTGCTTTTGAAAAGCACGTGAAGAATAAAGAGATGCAAAGCTCTCCTCCATCTCCTCAAAAATCTGATAAAGGACACCCTCTTCCTTGTTAAAATGTGATTGATGAATAGCTAAATTACCATGTTCAATTTATCATTTTATGTTGTATTCGGGCAATTAAAGATCAATAAAAATTAACCACAAAATTCAATGAATTAATTATTCAAATAATGTGAAGTGGTTTTTATGTTTATTTAAACTGGGAAAGTCCCAGGGTCGACTCAAGGAGGCAAAGGAATAACTAAGTTAATGTCTATCAAATTTAATATGATTTTTGAGGCAGGTTTTTTTGTTATTTTTAGTGCAAATTTTGAATGCATATGCAAATGCGATCCAATTATAAGGATGAGAAAATTAATGTCAACAAAATAATGTCCAAAAAACACAAAACTTGGCCAACAGTTTTCCGAGAAGCAACAAGTGTTAATTCTAATGATTTTTTGGTAATTTTCCGAGAAGCAGTTAAATCTCTATGAATTTCAGAGTGTAGAATGGGAAAAATATGCAAATTTTCACAAAAATATTAATTATTAATTATCCAAAAAGAATAAAATTATGGAACACATACCACAATGTATAGAATTAGTTGAAGAACAAAATGCAATTTTTCAAATAATAAAATGATGCAAAAATATTGTTCAAATTATAGAGGAAAGATAAGGGTCTAATTGCAAATTATAGTAATAATAAAATAAATAAAAAGTGGAGTTCATGGACTAAAGGGTAATTACTGAATAATCTAAGGGGGTTTACAACAAAATTTCCAAGTGGACACGTGCCAAGCACGTGACCCTTGGCTGGCCAGATACCTCTACAAATTTGTAGATCTCCAGCTGCATCCTTGCAAAGTTACCTCCCCGCATGTGCGCCTCACGTGGGGAGGGAGAATCTTAGGTGATCAAATGCAGTCACACGACCCGATGAGGTAGGAGTGGTTTAAGGCCTCGGCGAGGGTGAATGATATGGGATAATCCTCAAGCGCATCACAAAAGCATGAGCATCGTATCGAATACAACGAAGAACGACTAGTCGTACTAGTTGTTCTATGCAGCGGAAATTAAAAAAAATTTCATGTGATGAAACCACATGATCCAAGAATGATTCTCAGATCGTTTCATCTAAAACCATATCAAGTATAAAGGAATACCTCTTGTAGCATGGTTGATCGAGTCTCTACAAAAAGAGACCTCCTGTCTCACGTCCGATCGTCGGAGAAGACACTTACGAGCACGGGGATGAGTCGCGTGATCCTCGCAATCCAAGAAGTTGATCCAAAGCACAGTGAAATCCTGATCTCGTCGTACGAGATCGAACACCTTCTTTGTGAGTGAAGCAGTCCAAAGAAGATGGAGAACCGAGGAACGTCGAGGCGGCGGCGCGGTGGCGAAGCGATGACAAAGCCTCTCCTCTAGGGTTTGGTGGACGGCCACCAATGGAGGAGAGAAGAGGGTTGACATGTGGAAGGGAGAGAGAGAGAGAGTTGTATCTCAAATAGCATAACCTTGAGAGCAAGGCATGCCTCTCTATTTATAGGGTTTTGGGAGTCCATGGATCGCAATCCATGAGACACACCAAGTCAATGGATGAGATTGATTTGTGTTTAATCCAATGGTCAAGATTGTTGTTGGTAAAAACCAACAACTAATATTTTAATTTAGATTAAATATATTTGATAAATCAAATATGATTCAATACCAAATAAAATCAACCAAACATGGAGTTAATTGGTTGGAAAATCCACCCTCCATATATGGAGTGGACGGCCACTAATTTCCTTAGGGAAATTGTGGACGTCCACCCTTCCAATATGGAAGGATCGGTCTCCACCAATCTTGAGATCTCTTGTAATCTCTTTGTAATATCCATGATATTTACAACAACTCTTGTTGTAAATTATTCTACAAAAATAATTCATAATTATTTTGAGAATATTGCAATCTTGCCATTGAAGATTTGCGAATCATATTCACAACTAAAAAAACATTTACATTTTCAATTAATTATACAATGTGAATCCAATTCACACCAATAATTAATCAACAAATATAAATCATAATTAGCTCTCAAATACATTATAAATCACATTTATAATATATTATGAATAATTGGATATTGCTATCCACATTATTCTTATCCACAATAATTAAATCACATTTCATTATATTGGATAATTATCCACATACATCAAGATAATTAAATCACATTTAATTATCAATCTCTCAATACTTAGATATGATTCAACTATGGAATTATTCTTGAACCCTTTCAAGAATAACACGCTTTCTCCGCAGATACTTGGAGATAAGGATATGGCGATTGTATTGTTCCACGTATAGTGACTTGGATATTGAGATCACATCTCAAATCCAGATCTCATGGACCTCCCACAGATGCTTGATTTAATCAAGGCCGTAGACCTAATCTTCTCATTACATATGAATCTCATTCAGATCAATGTCCAATACATGGGCTAAGATTAGGTCACTTCTCTACTGAGAGGAGTCACTAAAATCCAAACCTGTTTCATCACTCCCTCAGAATGGAAGCGTCATGGTTGTACAATCGTTTATGATCACATCACCCTCAGGTATTCCCAACACCTATACATCCTGCATACTGGAATACCTATGATCATCCTGAAGATATAGATCAATTTTACACCATCATCTTCAGGGTTTGATCACCAAGTTTCTCAATCTTGATCATTTGGAATTGGTATCGATCATATGCTTTCCCAAAGTATATATCATACTTTCAAATTCTTGTCATGCTTCCAAAGCATGACGACCATGCATGGAATTTAATCAGTCCCAATACCTCATGAGTGAGCTCATGTCTTCCGATTTACAAGTGAACTTGTATGATCTCTTTGAGAGATCGTATTACTCATATATCCTTACATGCACACCAGCTCGTCGTTGTATAGAACTTGGTTAGGTCATTAACCTATTGGTCTGCCAAATGTACATACTTAGACATATAGTAACACATCTGTCTCTGGTCAGAGGATGCTTGCCTATGCTGTGACAGTATTCAACATAGGTCGTTTGTTATCTCGATCTCGTTAAGTCAACCCTTTGACTCAACTAATCTAACACCTCCGAATCTCTATTCCCATGCAGAGGACCTACATCAAGAGGTCAGTCAGATATCAGCCTAAATGAGAAAGGATTACCATCTCCTACTCAGGATGGAGATTATCTCTCAACAATCATTTGACGGTGCTTAATGAGTCCTCAATCTAACTCTTTAGATATTCATCCAAGCACCAGCCTCTATGATTCAATAACTGAATCAACAGCTATATGATCATCAAGATGGCCATGGTACATAACCCTAATTGTACTAAGGGACCTATTATGCAAATTGGTTATTCTTCATTTCAGATCAGAGAATGATATTCGCAACAACATTTATTGCATAATGGCTTGCCGTGGGCTCGCATCTCCAACAATCTCCCACTAGCCCAAAGAGCCATTAAAGGGCTAATCACTTAAACCCACACTCATGTGACAATCATAATATATTTAGAAAATAGCTAGGTAAGCTGATCAGTCACTCTGTTCCCAAGAGACTATGCCATGTCCTTTTACGACACTTGCATATCCCAAGGTAACAATGCTCACATCCAATGCGAATGTTGCATATATGCAGCCAATACTAAATTTTGCCAGTTATAGTGTCCTTGACACTACAGCTTAATAATTATCATAACAAGTTTTTCCATTATCCTTATCAGAAATACCCTTATTCCTGGAGATCTCTATCTCCTAAGGTATTCGTAGTTAAGACCTTTTAGATCTCTATCTATAAGTTTTAATTTCTTGAAGATAAGACTTAGATATCACTATCTCACAAGTTTTGTCTTATATGAAGATATAGTTATTACTGCAATCAAGTGTTTTATCATCATAGTAGGATTAGTAACCGTTTACTACTCCCACTGCATGGTAGACATCTACCTTTTGTACACATCTAGCATACACACAGCTTCTCAAAACTGATGCACAAGGGCTAGCAGTTTTAGCATTCACATCCTCAACTCTTTGAGGTGTTATCCCTTTAGATAGGTCAGTACCATATCTTAAGGGAAAGAAGCCTTTCTTGGAATTTTCCAAAAAATGGAATATGTCCAAGGTGTACCACTAATGCGACGGTCCCAATACCCTCTTTCTTTGCTTCTGAACAACTTCAGAACTAAGATCTAAGAAGTATCATTGAGATCATATATCAAGATATGGAACAACCAATTATAAATCACTTATTATTATTCATATATCATTTAAATGATTAGGATATTATCTACATTTAGCGCGATGAACATAATGGCACTCCCACTAAGCTTCACATGGTTCTTCAAGATTCTATCTGAAATCATAACATTTATAATATCAGTAAATCTTATGTTCCAACTATAAGAAGCTTATATGAGTCCATCGATGGAATTCCTCAGCTTACACACCTTGCTTTCCTCATCCATGAAGGCATGGGGCTACTTCACATGAATATCCTCAAAGAGGTTTTCATAGAGGAATACAATCTTGACTCACATCTTTAAAATGCTATAGTCAAGTTATGTAGCTAGGGTTAGCTATATTCTGATGGATTTAAGCATGGTCATTGAAGAGCAAGTCTCATCGCAAGTGATGTCTTCTCTTCGGTTTGTATCTCATGGCTATGAACCGTGCTTTGAAGGTCTCTACCTTCTCATCAGGTTCCCTCTTTTTCCTGAAAACCCATTTACACCTTAATGGGCCTTACCCATATAGGTGGATCCTAGAGGGTCCATATACAACACTTGTATATGAATTCTACATCAGACTTTTATTGCTAACATCCATCTTTCTATGTCATGATCCTCAAGAGCTTCATCACATGAAGTCCGATCATTTTCAGACTTAACTGACACATAGAATACATCCTCAAACTTATTTGAAGAAGTATTGGTGTTTCATCTTCAATTATTCTTTTAGTTTCCGATTTCAGGAGCCTCATTATCTTTTCAAGATTAAATGAGTTCCTTTACTTCATTTTCATCTTGATTCTCAAGAGAGTCATCCTCTAAGAATCACATTCTCAGAGATGAGATCTTTTAAGAATCTCAAGGTCATAAAGTAGGTATCCAATACCATCCTTTATTTTTTCTAATGAAGTAGCACTCTCCAGTGCCAGATTCCAGATTACTTGCATGGAACCTTATTAAGGATACATATTGTAGTCTCTACTACATATATACCTTGGAAACTAATAGATAATTATGCTAATATTCATCATTGATCATATCATGTCACATATGATCCAATTGTATCTTCCTACAACTCTGATTGAGTTTAGGTTGATTAGGAGGAGTGAGATAGAAATAATATTCAAATCTCTATAAGGTATTCCATGAATTCATCTAATAGGTACGGACTACCTAGATTAGATCAAATTCATCTAATCTTCCTTCAAACTTTGGTTCTAAACCAAAATTGTGAAATCTTTGAACATTTCAAAGATTTCTAAGTGAAGAGAAGAAATCTCATATCACAAATAATCATCAATAGATATCACATATCGATAATGTTTATTCTGATATAGATGATTCACATACCTTTATTGGACATTTTTACTTTTGAATAAAATATACCCAAGTATGTAAGATTTGAACCTTAGACAATCTAATGTTTCATCTCTTACTAGTCTATAGATCACATCAATAGACAAATGTCCAAGGCTTGATGCCAGATCGTTGTCAAATGATCTTCATTCTCCTATTAATCTTTTAAGGTTTAATTTTAGTATTAGAAATGTTAATGAACCATTCATTAATTTTCTAATTTAGTAGAGCCCGCTAGATTTTAGATTACTATCTGAAATATCTCCATCATAACTCTTTATGATAGGTCTATTCCAGAATTCATATTTATTCCCAACATTTAGAAATAAACAATGAGTGTATTCTAATATCTAGGTCATAGAGACATTCTCTAAGACTAATGACTCTCCCACTAAAATTAGGAAGTCTATTTATCCAATAGAGGTTCTTGCAACAATTGCATTAACATCCATGTGGATGCTATTAAACTTTTAAAATCAAATTTTATAGTCTTCTGATACAGATGCAACCAATTGCAAGTGTTATTAGAAGATTGAGAAACAATTATTAGATTTCATCTTATCAAATAAGAAAGTCGATTTCAATGATTATATGTAGATTATTTTGATGCACTATCCAAATCCTTCTCTAAGGATTCTAGGTAGACTTGATAGTCATACTATCAACACATCAGCTTGTTGCAGTACTGGCATTCATCCAACTCTTTGGATGTCATATGGAAGTCATAGAAGTACAGTCAACTACTTGACTTTCCTTCTCACATGGGTCAGACCTACACTTCCATTGCGCTCCCTTCATCTATAAACAACCATTGCTTAAGACTAAGGATCTCTTATGTTGAACTCAAAAGAATTCAATGTAAGAGTATTTCAACATTTATACGTGCTTCATTCAATTCATACAATACGAATATTATGAAGCACAGAATGATGACACTCATCACATCTACATACATCTTAAACTCTTAAAACTTTGGTTCCGGTAGGTATTCAGATATTTTGAATACATCATCTCTTATAGAGCCACCAATCTGCATGATGCAGTGAACCATGTCATTCATGATTAAAAATGTCGAGAGCACATATGCATGCCATAAACATCTTCTTAGATTTTATAAGGATTATTTGACAATTACGATCATCATCGACATGTCACTTTCTAAGTACATTCGATGAGAGATCAAGACTATAGAGACATACAAACCCTAGGGTTGTAGTCCTATTGTCTATTTAATTGTCACTCCTCATTATTATGAGGAAACTTGCACATCGCAACCACATACAATATGTTTCCAACTGCAAGTACAATATCTTAATCATGGATCCAATCCATGATATTTTATTGGTTATTATTGAGTATAATATTGAGTGGGTTTAATGAAGAATTATCTGAAATAAGAAATTTGCATAAGTGTATATATTTATATATACATATTTTACTTTATTAGGAATTTTTATATCAAAGTTGTCTTGCCTTGTCAACAATGAAAGTTCATTCCCTTAATCACTTTCAATGTAAGAGATATACTTACCAATATATCTCAAGCAAGATCTGGGATCTCCTTCCTTATCTTTGTCACATCCAAATAATATGAGAATATGTGACTCCAATAAAGAGAAGCGGGAACACATTCCGCCTTGCAAGTCCAACTTGCATTTCCCAATTCGGTCTTTAACACCCGGGCCCACCACCCCTAAGGTGGTGTTGACCCATTGTTAATTGAACCAACCATCAACAAGAATAGTACTCGCTATGCGCAATCCAATATCACCCCAATAATATGAGGATCCGATATTGGGGTCACTACGCATACGACCTTACTCTTTCAAGAAGCAAAGAGCCTGATCCAGATGCACTTGCATACAGGAGCTGTCACTTTGGACAGGCATCTCTTATATGCAATCCCAGGCGACGGAAATCCTTCGCCTTGACGGGAGACCATGGATGCCACTTATGTGATCCTCCACCTCACATTCAAATTTTAATTAATTATCATGAATCATATTCATATAATTAATTCTTCCAAGGGAAATACACATCTATTATAATAAAGTGTTCTAATTGGATATAATTAATTCAATCTCATTAAATCAATTATCAATCCAATTCAATCAACAGACTTGATTGGTTTTACTTGAATATATATATGGTATTATCTCAAAGTACGTATTAATTCAAATTTTAATAAATAGAAAATACATCATGACCTCTCAGGCATCATACATTCCCTAGCCGCTGTCATGGCTAGTATCGGCGGGAGTGGGACAGACCGCACATGGTGCAACCTGCTACCCCAACACTCCCCTACTAGACACCATATCCACCTCGGAAAAGATAATGCCAAGCCAATCACTTTGTCTTGAGATGATCATCGATTCTTTAACTGAAATTAAACCATATAGTAATAATCAAAACAATTTTTATTATAAGGAAATTTTCTAACCAAATTCCCAATCCTATTCAAGCAAGTTGTTTGTTGATTGTGTTTCCAATTATGATCTAGATCAAATCTAATCAATTTATTGGTTGAGGCCATGTCAATTAAGGAAATAATCATCATTAAATATTTCTAAAATATTTTCCATAATTATTTCATGAAACTAACAATTAATTTCACTAATTGACAATCACATGGTTTTTGATTAGGAATGTAATATCAGCCGTGACCCCTACTTACTAAAATTAACATATCTCAATCAAATCAAATCCAAATTATGCAAAATCAAAATCCAAAGATTTCTAATTGATTTATGATAGAACCTAAGGGATATTTCATGTATTTCTAGAAGCATCAAAATAGTAATTAACTCGTTAATCACGTTAAGATTCGCAGTTCCCGCAGCAGTGAATACATGTTCATTAAAACGACCATATCTCGAGCAAACGGAATCAAAATTACGTAAACTCAGATCCTATGGTTTCTTTATATAATGGGGAACAAAATGAATGATTCATTTATAAACATTTTAAATGGGGCCTAATTTATTCACTAAACAGATGTGCGAAAATGAAACACGACAAAAACTTTTGCAACCTTAACGGACCCAAGTCATCCTAGGTTTACGGATCGTATTCAAAACCTTCGACCTAAAGCTCTGATAACACTTGAAGGATATGGGATATTCCTCAAGGCATCACATAAGCGTGAGCATCGTATCGAATACGACGAAGAACGACTAGTCGTACTAGTTGGTCTATGCAGCGGAATTTAAAAAAATTTCATGTGATGAAACCACATGATCCAAGAATGATTCTCGAATCGTTTCATCTAAAACCACATCAAGTATAAAGGAATACCTCTTGTAGCGTAGTTGATCGAGTCTCTACGAAAAGAGACCTCATGTCTCAAGTCCGATCATCGGAGAAGATGCTTGCGAGCGTGAGGATGAGTCGTGTGATCCTCACAATCCAAGAAGTTGATCCAAGCACGGTGAACTCCTGATCTCGTCATACGAGATCGAACACCTTCTTCGTGAGCGAAGCACACCAAAGAAGATGGAGAACCGAGGAACGTCGAGACTGCGACATGGTGGCGAAGCGACGACGAAGCCTCTCCTCTAGGGTTTGGTGGACGGCCACCAATGGAGGAGAGAAGAGGGTTGACATGTGGAAGGAGAGAGAGAGAGTTGTATCTCAAATAGCATAATCGCAGAGAGCAAGGCATGCCTCTCTATTTATAGGGTTTTGGGAGTTCATGGATCACAATCCATGAGACACACCAAATCAACGGATGAGATTGATTTGTGTTTAATCCAATGGTCAAGATTGTAATTGGTAAAAAACCAACAACTAATAATTTAATTTTGATTAAACATATTTGATAAATCAAATATGATTCAATCCCAAATCAAATCAACCAAACATGGAGTTAATTGGTTGGAGAATCCACCCTCCATATATGGAGTGGACATATGGAAGGGTGGGATCTCCACCAATCTTGAGATCTCTTGTAATCTCTTTGTAATCTCCATGATATTTACAACAACTCTTGTTGTAAATTATTCTACAAAAATAATTCATAATTATTTTGAGAATATTGCAATCTTGCCTTTGAAGATTTGTGAATCATATTCACAACCCAAAACAAAAAAAAATATTTACATTTTCAATTAATTATACAATGTGAATCCAATTCACACTAATAATTAATCAACAAATATAAATCATAATTAGCTCTCTCTAATACATTATAAATCACATTTATAATATATTATGAATAATTGGATATTGCTATCCACATTATTCTTATCCACAATAATTAAATCACATTTAATTATATTGGATTATTATCCACATGCATCAGAATAATTGAATCACATTTAGTTATCAATCTCTCAATGCTTAGATATGATTCAACTATGGAATTATTCTTGAACCCTTTCAAGAATAATGCGCTTTATCCGCAAATACTTGGAGATAAGGATAGGATGATTGCATTGTTCCACGTATAGTGACTTAGATATTGAGATCACATCTCAAATCTAGATCTCATGGACCTCCCACAGATGCTTGATTGAATCAAGGCCGTAGACCTAATCTACTCATTGCATATGAATCTCATTCAGATCAATGCCCAATACATGGACTAAAATTAGGTTACTTTTCTACTGAGAGGAGTCACTAAAATCCAAACCTATTTCATCACTCCCTCAGAATGGAAGTGTCATGGTTATACAATCATTTATGATAACATCACCCTCAGGTATTCCCAACACCTGTACATCCTGCATACTGGAAGACCTATGATCATCCTGAAGATTTAGATCAATTTTACACCATCATCTTCAAGGTTTGATCACCAAGTTTCTCAATTTTTGTCATTGGGAATTGGTATCGATCATATGCTTTCTCAAAGCATATATCATACCTTCAAATTCTTGTCATGCTTCCAAAGCATGACGACCATGCATGGAACTTGATCAGTCCCAATACCTCATGAGTGAGCTCATGTCTTCAGATTCATAAGTGAACCTGTACGATCCCTTTGAGGGATCGTATTACTCATATGTCCTTACATGCACACCAGCTCACCGGTGTATAGACCTTGGTTAGGTCATCAACCTATTGGTCTACCAAATGTACATACTTAGACATATAGTAACACATCTGTCTCTGGTCAGAGGATGCATGCCTATGCTGTGACAGTATTCAACATAGGTCTTTTATTATCTCGATCTCATTAAGTCAACCCTTTGACTCAACTAAACTGACACCTCCTAATCTCTATTCCCATGCAGAGGACCTGCATCAAGAGGGCGGTCAGATATCAGCCTAAATGAGAAAGGATTACCATATCCTACTGAGGCTGGAGATCAATTCTCAATAATCATTTGACGGTGCTTGATGAGTCCTCAATCTAACTCTTTAGATATTCATCCAAGCACTAGCCTCTATGTCAACAGCTGTATGATCATCAAGATATCCATGGTACATAACCCTAATTGTACTAAGGGACCTATTATGCAAATTGGTTATTCTTCATTTCAGATCAGGGAATGATATTCACAACAACATATTTTGCATAATGGCTTCCGTGGGCTTGCATGTCCAATAGAGGGCTCTAGTGATGGAGTAGGAGATCGACGAGCACGGAGCGCTCCTTGGGAGACTGGTGGTCGGTGATGGTTCTTCAAGGGTGGTGAGGAGCTGCTGTTGGTGGAGGATGATCACATCTGGAGATTTACTTATAGGTGTAGTGGAGTAGTGGGGTGAAATTCATAGAGGCAGCATCCTCTGGTGATGTTGGTGGCAAAGAAGAAGAGCCAGCGAAGGTGACTCGAGATGTCACTAATGATGGACCTCTGGTTGATGCTTGTGAGTTGCTCGAGCCATGGAGGTCTAAGCAGTAGGGTGGTGGTGTACCTGGAGTGTAGATGATGGTATATCGAGTGAAGGAACATGGAGGGGCAAAGGTGATCACGAAGGGTGATGCGAATGAGGTGATGAAAAATGGGTTGAAGCGTGGGTAGAGAGCAGTGAGGAAATGTGAACACGGTGTAGGAGGCTAAGGGGGATTACCTAAAAGTTGGAGCTTGACGATAGAAGGGCCGGAGCGGAGGAGCGCTAGACGGAGGAGCTACTACGAAAAGGCCAACGAAGCCTCAGATCTCATCGCTGGAGGGAGTGAAGGTCAACGATGCCACCACCAAGGGCTCTTCCTCTACTGTTGGTGATCGATAGATGGTTGAGCAAGGTGTGGTAGGGGTGTTTATATAGGACAGTGGTGACGATCGATTTGGGAAGGAGGATCGGTGATGAGAAGCTGTTGGGGGGGGGGCTGGCGTAATTGGAAGACGGCGGTTGATTGAAGATCTGACGAGGGTGTCCGAATAAGTAAGGCAATCGGGTGATGTCGACAACCAGATATGGAAGGTGGCCGGGGACGAGAGCGGCACTTTGGAGCAAAAGGGGAAGGCGACACTGATTGGGAAAGGGAGAAACATAGGGGCCGTCCGATCGACACAGATAGGACGACCATGATCATGCCACGTGGTGGAGATTATTATTATTATTTTAAATTATATTTATTTTTTAAAATTAAAAATCAAAATATAAAAAGACTAAAAATGGGTGACACATGGCTGCTCCAGGAGCTGCCACGTGTCACTCCTAAAAAAATCGAAAAATAAAATATAAAGATAAATAGAAAAGAAATAGCAAACAACCTCAGATCAAAAGTTTTCTTCGCAAAAGTTGTTTGTCTCGATGGGATCTGCAACATTCATGAAGAGACCAAAACCAAAATAGGTCATTTACACCAAGTGGTATTTTTGGTGGTATTCTATGTATAAAGAATACCTAATTTTGGGGTTTTATCATTTTTTGTCATTTATATTTATGATAAAATAGGGAAAAATCAGATAAAACTAATAAAAAATATTTACACATCAATCTATTTTTGTATTTTTAATAATTAAGAGAACGAGGAAATAAAATATAGAGGACTTATTGTACAAACTATCGGTAAGGACTCGGACTCAGTTAGTTTCTTTGACTTCAAGCTCATTTTGAATTTAGATTTTTACATATTTTAATAATTTTTCAAATAAAATAAATAAATAAAATAAATAAAAGAAAAATGATTAATTATGTACAAAAAAGAATATATCAAAATCATGTAAAATACACAATGTACAAAAGAAGGCCAAAGCCTAACTTTCACATATGAAGTCCGATTCTTTTGAACTTGATCTTGTTTTGAAGATAATTTAATGCACATTAGTTCAAAAGTGAGTAGGATCAAATCAGACACTGTATGAAGGAGATATCAATGCTTTATTCTGACAGATCTAAAATTAGGGTTTGGGTTTATTTGTCAATTATTCCTGTTAGTAATTTTTTATTTTTCCTTTATTCTTGTTAATAATATGTACACAATGGAAGTGGTTTCAGGTGATTTGGAGTTAGATAGATTAATTAAAAATCAAGGAAGTTAGTTATTTTACAGGTCAATTGGGCTAGGATTTTTGGCTTCTTATTTTATGCAATTATGCATGATAAAATGCAATTATTATTTATAGATGCATGAATGTTAATAATGCAATTTAAATTATGAAATGCTAATGAATTTTGGAGAACCGAGCTTAATTAATATTTTTTAGAGTGATGAATCATAGATTCATCAACACTCTATACTTAAACCATGCTCGTCCCTGAGCAACTGTAGAATGAATGATTTAGTCGGATGAAACACTGACCATGCGTGTGGAGTACAAGACTCAATCAGTTGAAGAATTCTCAGTTCTAGTGATCCCAAAATTCTGAGATGAACCAAGCTTTAGTCAAAAGGTATCCAACTTTTCTAGCTCCAAGACTTTCTTTGTTTACATATATAGTAGCAGTATGGCATTTAGTGTGGACTGCCGTCACAAGAGTAAATTCGAAAGTCACCCAAGGTTCCAGTCCAAGAGACTCTCATAAGGACCCAATCCTCAACACATTGGGAATAATTCAGTTCTTGCACACAATCCATCATCTCTATAGTTGCCAATCTCAAAAGTGTAGATGGAAGGCCAGTTGATGAAGGGCATAGGATTGTGCAATTTCTTCTCTCCCTCTCATTGGAACAAGGATCCACTCGAGTGTCATATTAATGCAACACATGTGTTTTAGGTTGTTGATCAATGCGTCCGTCAAGAGAGTTCGGAGTCGTCTGCACTTGTTTTCCTGGATGGGTGTGTCTCTTTTGAGTAACTATCGTACCTTCGACACCCAGACTTGTATCTCTATATGGTGCAGAAACCTTTTTGGGTGCTAACCCGACTCTTGGTCCTAATAGCTTTGTCCCAAGTTGACACTTTGAAAAGGATGGGAGCACTCACCTTTGGTGGAAGCTCTTTGAGTTTTTATTTGTACTGAGAGAGATTTTCTTTGTATTTGAACGAGAGAACTTCTCTCGAAATTTATTTCATTGATGATTGGCTAGCTCCACTGCTTTTACCAAGTTTGCGCACACTGATCAATAATTAATTAAGTTTCATCACACCCTGGCACATAGGTTTTATATCAAGAGATTAGTATAAGAACCTTGTTCTTATACTGGCTTAAAGTGCTGATACTCGAGTTTCATGAAACGTCATCGATTTTATCCCATCCTTGAGCATCATAAAATCAGATCCAAACTCAAATCCCTCATCCCAGCTCCTCAGTGAAATCCCAACTTATCTCATCATAATTGCAATCATGCAAGTGAGGTGCTGATCATATTCTTTAAGGTAGAGACTAATTATGCAATATAGCATACACATCTTTTGAACTAGGGAAGTGTGAATAATTAAGTCATACACCCTAATTGAATCTAAAAACCTCATAAACCAAGTGTCCTTGAACTTCACACGTCTTTTGTGAAAGTGTAAGTGTCAGGGATACATCCAACTAAAGAATGCATGGATGAATGAAATGCTAAATGAAATGCAAGTGTCCACAATATTTTTTTCAAGTTTTTTTGAGAGATTTTTTAATGCAAGATTTTTTATTTTTTAATGCAAAAATGAATAAGTGCCGATTTTCAAAACTTTGGTTAGACACAATTGGACGCATACAATATTAGTCGCAAAACTCTTTTTTAGAAGTTATTTCCATAAATAAATGTAGACCTATGCAAAAGTACGAGCTATGGGTAAAATATATATAGAGTATATACACCCCCTATACTTAGCGACTGATTTGTCATCAGAGCACAAGAAGCGTAGAGAAGACATAGCTCGGGCTAAGCATAAGAGAGTGAAAAATAAAAAGAAAAATGGAAGTCGGCCTGCCCCACTATACTTAGGTTGTGGATAGTCTAAGTATAGAAGAACGGTGAAAATGAGGCGGACAAGGCTAGAAGTGAACGAGGAGAGTATATACAGTGAGCATCGGGCCCCGCTATACTTAGGCTCTGGTCGACCTAAGTATGCAAAAACGACGGGGGATCAGTGGGGGCACGAGGGGAGGTGTACCGATGATCAAAGAGGTTTTCAACAGATCTTTTTGTGAGCATGTGGTGGAAGGGAATATTGATGAAAAGAAGATGGAGTAGATGATTCCCAACCATCGGTGAAGTTATCCTCAGAAGAATAGTACTGGGAGGTATGTTGATGGAAAGAAGATGAAGTAGATGATTCCCAACCATCATCAGAGTTATCCTTAGTAGAACAATACTTAATGGTAGAGGTACTCCAAACATTCTTATTTTAAGCTACTTTCTCAAAATATGCTCAGTCTTGTGGTCAATTGACTCATCCTCATATGACGAATACTCTGAAGCACCGGTCTCAGTCTGGTCATATGAAATTATTCTAGTAAATCTAATGAGACCAGGAGAGTCAGCTATGGAGGAATAGTAGTGAGGGGCAGGAGTCTTCCAACAAGGGTCGATATTTAGATGCTTGCTCAGATAAGGCTCCAGATCAACCGAACTGAGCTCACTCACGTAGATCTCCTCATCTGGACCTGAGGAGGAATCCTCAGAAAATTTCTCCCCTAACATATTGAAGGCAACTTTCTTAGTTGGCTTTCTAGAACCTAAAGCATCAAAGGATGAGGAGGTTGATACGACTTGAGGTATTTGGGGGAATGCCTCGAGGAATTAGTACTCTTCTTCTTCTCACCGGATAATCGACTAGAGGAAGGAGCAACCGGTTCATTAGAAAGGGTCAATTTGGTTCTTGTTGTCACATTTGGTTACGGTCCTGAGGTGAGGTGTTAACAATCGATTCTTTATCAGAAGAATCACCATATAGATTGAAATACTCTTGCATTGTCAGCACATGTCTCAGGAATGTATTCTCAGTTGGCTTGACATTTTCACCACTTTAATGATCGTATTTTATTGTAGTATAGGTGGTGAAAATGATTCATGCAAAGACCACACCTTTGAATATGTGGCAATTATTTTACTTGGCAAGATACCACGGTCGAACACGGGGACACGAGTTTCCTCATCTATTCATCAAAATTTGATTAAATAATGAGTATTTAAATTCATACACCTAGGTCTTCATATGCAATTACAATGCATGGCACATAATGATATGCATATATATCCTGCAAACAAAACGATGTCGAGACAAAGTAATATGATGCATGCAATTTTTATTTGGATTTAAATGCAACTAAATAAGATGCAGCGTGAATGATATGCAAGCAAATATAAATATGCCCTAAAAATGATTCAAATTCCTTGAGAAATCAGAAGTAAATTGATTATAAAATCAACTGAGGCACCACATTAATTTAAGGCATTTAAAATAAGCACAAGTGACACCTACAAGTTCTAGAATTTAGCACATGAAATTAAGCGTCAAAATAGGGAAAAAGTGATGCCATTCACTAAATAATAAAATATGCAACATAATGAAACTGAAATCAATGGAACCATAGTTCATTTGATCAAGATATGATCAAAAGAGTGTAAGGGAATAAATGTAAAGAAAAACATGGAAATAAATTGATAAATAATTACAAACATGCCCGTGAGGGCCTATTTCAATTTTCAAAACCCAAAGGGGCCTCTATGATATTTTTCCTTGTATGCAGGGGCCTTTATGCAATATTTGAAAGTCGACGGAGCCTCCATGTAAAATACACCAGGCACGCACGTGAGGCATGTGCTTGGGGACTTGGATGCAATTTTGGGGAAGTCTGAGGGTGTGTTTACAAGTAACCCAAACCCCTCATGTACAGGGCACACGTGGCTGGGTTCGGTGGGGGTTGCCGCTTTAGGGAGGGGGGATGTGGCAGGATCTAGAGCTTCGGGGAATGGCTCGTCTACCCGAGCCCGTAGGGTCGAGGTAGAGGCTCAGGGTTCATCTGGGCCATCCGATCGAGTGGATCGAACGATACCTATACGCTGCTACACCTCCGTCCTCCTCCTTGCCCATGACGGAGAAGAGGGGGCTTTGAAGACCAACTAGACGCTTCTCCGTGCTCCATTCACCAACCTGATGGTCGAGGAAGATCCCTGGATGCCTCACGAAGGAGTTGGATATGAGATAAAGACCCAACGATGGACAAAGATGTGAGGCGGTGGATGCTCGCCGGTCATGGAGCTTGGGAATAGAGTAGGATGCGCAACTCTTACCAATGAGGGTTTTGACCTGCAAAAGTTGTTAGGAGATAGCCGAGGCATGCACGAGGTGCGTGCGAGGCAAGATGAGGGCCTGTGCGAAGCGGAGAAGGTGGTGGCCCAATGGGTCCTCCACCGTGTTGATGGAGGAAAGGGAGCGAGGTGGTTGGAGGCTCTGACAGAGGAAGACTATGGTCTGGACCTCCTACGAAGATAAGGGGGGTTAGATGAGGGTGTTCTTGTGGTGAACTTCTGGTAAAGATGAGTGTGTGCACGGAATTTAATCGAAGAAAATGTGAGGAAAACAAAAGGAAGCATACCTGGAGGATTCAAGGAAGAAGAAGGGTAGATGAAGTGGCTTGGGATGAGCATCTGATGATGCTCGAGGTCTTCGCTCATACCTTGGCATCCAACCAAGGAGCTCTAGGAGGTGGAGATGCTGTTACATGGCCAAGATAGCCGTGGATCGTCACCTGAACTAGAGTTGTCATCACCTCACCGAATTCGTCCCTCCGCTATTACCAGAGGGGCGAGGGAAGCTGGGGGCTTCAACTCGTTGATTGGTGTACGATAGTGACGAGGGGCGGAGGAGATTGTTTTATATGGTGATGGACAATGGTTACAATGGTGGTGGTTGCGACTTGCAACGGTCGAGGAGAAGAATGAAGGATAGGGTTAATGGCATTGATGGGTCCCCGAGGGAGATGGATCCTAGGGTTACATGGGGAGGCTATTTGATCGTGGAGAAAAGGATCGAGGCAGCACCTAAAAATGGATGTAGGATATTGCAAAAACTTGTACGCTGAGATAAGAAGAACTGGTCCCAGATGCTTGACTTAGTTCTATGGGCTTATTGAACGACGTAGAAGTCTCCATCGAATATATCTCCCTATAGATTGGTGTATGGAAAGCCTTGCCACCTACGAATTGAATTAATTCATAAATCATTATGGACACTCCGTGTATGCAATTTGGATTATGAGAAAGTAGGAAAGAGCACGAAGTTTGAATTAAACAGATAGTTAGAATTCCAAAATTTTGCATACGACAACTCACTCATGTATAAGGAGAAAGTCAAGCGTTGGCATGATAGACATATTAAAAGGAAGACTTCCTCCCGTGATCAGAAAGTTTGATTGTTTGATGCTAAATTGAAGTTGTTTCCCGACAAATTAAAAAGCAAATGGTCAGGACCGTTCATTGTGAGAGTTGTGTGTGACAATGGTAGTATTATCAAATCTGGGTTGTCATCTGACGCACAACCATTTGTTGTGAACGGAAAGTCAACGAAGCCATATCTAGATCATGATACATTCTTGTCCAGGGTTGATTCCATTTTTGTGGTATCAAACGATGACTTTTTGACATCTTCTGTGTCTGATACGTGAGCTGATTTTCTCTTGTATATATCCTTTCATTTTATTCTTTCTTCTTCCGTTTTTATTGTTCACCTCTTTTTCATGTGTGTGTGCTATACTTAGGATGTACTCTACCCTAAGTATAAGGGAGGTGAATGATTTGAGTTTTTCAATTTTCATCCTGTTTCATTACTCCTGTTGTTGCTTATACTTAGGGGTACTTTACCCTAAGTATAGGGGGAGTGATGTTGTTCATTCCATCTCTTTCGTGTTTTTATTTTCTTTGATTTTTCTATTTTCTTGCTCATTCTTCAGCTTGTTGATACTCTTATCTATACATAGGGGTCTTTTACCCTAAGTCCAGGGGAGGACGAGTCGACTCGTTGAGTTTGTTCATTCTTTTCCTTGGTTTTCCCCGTTTGTACAATCTTCTATACTTAGGACTACTTGATACTAAATATAGGAGGGATTACCGACTTCTATTATTTTCATCTATTCTTTGAGTTATTGTTGTATAGGATTCTTTTCTCTTTTCTATGCTTAGCACGAGTTATGTCTTCCTTTGTAGCTCTTTGGTCACTATGAGGACATAGTTCGAGCTAAGTATAGAGGGGTGTCATATATATTGTATACAAACTTTTGCCACAACTCGTATTTTTTATTAATAATATGGCTATTGCTTTAAAAAATGTGTTTAGAATATTACTTTGTAAAATTATTTGCAAAAATATTTTGTAAAATGTTTGCAAAAATTGTTTGTAAATATTTTGTAAAAACTTTTGTAAAAGTGTTTGTAAACTATTTGTAAAAAATGTTTGTATTTTTTTTATAAAACTATTTTTGTACAAATATTTGCAAAATTGTTTGTAAAATATTTTATTTGTAAAATGTTTCTGTATCAAAACTAGGTATACTGTACAAAATGTTTGAAAAACTTTTGAAAGCAAAATGTTTCCAAGAACCTATTTGTAAAATTGTTTGTAAAATGATTTGTAAAATAGTTTGCAAAAATATTTGTAAAACTTTTTGAAAAACCATTGCAAATGTTTTGAAAAATGTCTGTAATTTTTTTTTGCAAAATATTTTGAAAAGGTTTGTAAAATTTTTGTAAAATTATTTTGCCACGGGGATATAAATGGTTGGATGTGTATATTTGTAAAATCCACATGTGTAATAAAACCTTAATTACTTTTCCTCATGTAAATAAAATTCCTTGTTGTATATAAAATTCTTTTATAAACCTTGTATCTAAAACTTGAACATAAGATCCTCTTGTAAAATTTTGTATAAAATTTGTATAATCCTATTTGTATATTTGTATACAATTCTTGTAAATACATTCAATTTACTAACCCTTTTTCCTTCTTTGAAAAAAATGCTTAAAATCCAAAAAAATGCAAAAATTCTTGGAATTTTTTTCAAAAAAGATTCCTTTTTTTAAATGGTTTGTATATATTTCTTGCATTTGCATGTGTATTTTTCAGAACGGTATTGGCACTTAAACTAGTTTGGAATAAAGTCGAAGAATGGAGCTTGGCTGCATCCACTTAATTTAAGAGGAAACTTATAGGAAATGAAATTGAGATTCTTCAGGTCTGTCGACTTAATTCTTTGGGAACCACAAGACTTAGTTCAATGTCATATTGACAACCTAAGTAGAATACTTCAGATCACACACATGATTCTTGTTGATAATGACCTAGCTTGCATACCTGCACTTATACTTTGCTCTCCTCAGTTGAAGTGGTAGAGGACTGGATTTGCCGGTATGAGACATAAACCAATGGAAACATTGGAAGTCACACATTTGTGGCCATTGTACCCCAACCCGATCCAGTAGCGACGAGGTCTAAAGACAGAATGCTGTGGGTTGCAATAGATCTTACAAAGAGGGATAGTCTACTGGCTCAAGAAGAAAAAATCCTTATGTACATGCTGTACCCTTGTATATATTCAAAAAAAATGCAAAACTCCAAAAAAGTGGACGTGCCTGATTGAAAATAAAATGCCTACCAAAATGTGTATATTTATATAGACAATAAGCAAGCTTGAGCTTCCAAGTCAGATATTTATGAGCCTGCAGCTGGATGACTTGGCTACACTGGCCAGGCATCCTAGGATAGGTAGCTACACTGGCTACCGTCCGTTCTTCTCTCCACCTCCTCTTCTTCAGCTGGCTGTACTTGAACTTAAAAGGGAATACCCCGCTTCTCAAGGAAAGAGTTTTTTAATTTGGGAATTAGAGTCATCATGTTGGAGAAGACTGACTTTTACCGCTTCAACCGAGGAGAGCTACATATCGCTTACATTGTACATGAAAAATTCATAGTCATAAGGGTTTGCGTTTGAGTTGATTTATTTTGACCTGGCTATTGAGGAGACGTGAGCAAGAGTTGTGTGGTTTCTAGACGTTGTTGAGTGTCAAGTTCGTTTCCCACTAAGGTCTCGCCCAAACTAGTAATCCAAAGGACTGACCGAGCTCCATACTTTGATTTTATGAAGATAAGTTTAGTACTCAATATTTTCTAAGTTCTTTATTTTTCCTATATTCTTTTTCTTTTTCTTTTAGTCACTTATTCTTCAAATAAGTGTTCACTAAGGGACTAGCAAAGGTAAAGCATAGGGGGAAGATGAATATGCTTTTCATCATCTTTATTCATTTATTTTAACTTAAAATCCCTTATTAAGCACCTATAAATACCAATAAATCTATTCTTTACTAACCCTAATTCTTGTGTAAATATTGTATATTTTAATCTAAAATAAATAAAGAAAGAAAATAAAGAAAAAATAAAGAAAATCAAAGATTCTATATATGTAATAGATACAGGCTGACTCTGACCTCGAGAGAAGGTCAAGACTTAACCTGATCGACAAGGAATAAAGTAGGTGGAGATAAGGCCCAAAATACCAAAAATCCTAGAAAATCAATTATTTCTTGTATATATTCATCATATGTACAATACTTTCTATAATACATATTCTTTTCTTTTATTTATTCATCACCAAATTCTTTTTAAATAAAAATAATTTCTTCTTGAAATTGTGCATAAAAAATATTTTGTAAATAATAAAAATAATTGCAATAAAACAATCGTACATTGTGTAAATAACAACACTCTAAAAAAGCCACAAAGCTCAACTTGTAAGATCAATATATTCTCCACCAAAACTCTAAATTCATCAAACTCACTTTCTTTTTACTCGAAATTAAATAACTTTTCAAATGAGGTGGTTTCATAAAAATCAGAGTTAAGGTTTGAAATGTGGCTAATTGGGGTACTATTGTATATAATACCTATGTATACTATGTATATTATTTAATTATTTATTTTCTTGCACATTTTTATAAATATTGTATTTTTTAAAAATTTTAAATATTATATTTGCCTTATATAAAGTACAAATAAAAATCACAGAATAAAAAAATGAACAAAAATAAAATCATGTATATATTGTATAGATATCACTATGTATATACTGTACATATACCTATTTATTTAACCTAATAAATTAATTCCTAAAAATCAAACAAAAATTTCATTATAACCTTTGAAAAATATTGAAAGTTAATAAAATATTAAATTATGTATATATTTGTATAATTAATTAATTAAAAATAAAAAAGTTTTATATATAGGTATACATACCTATGAATAATACATTATATTTATTTAAACCCTTGTATATACCTTATTTAATTAATTAAAAATCACTTAAATTAACTTTACTATTTTTATTTAAATTATTTAATTATTTAAATCCATTTTCGATTTAAATCCATTTATTTAGCTTTTTATTGTTTTTTTTTCATCTAGCTTATTTTGGCTTCTTCTTATGCGCGTCCTGATTGGTCGACTTGGGTTTGTTGACCCGGGTCAACTGCCTAGTCCCCGCCTCATTCCCACTAACTCGTGTACCTTCCTCTCTTCGGATAATTTTCCACGCACCTCCACTCACTATCTCCCTCTGTTTTATTCTCCAATCTTCTCGCTCTAACCATTGCTAACCTCGCCAGATCTTTAGATCCTAACAAATTGCCTCTATTTGCTTGTCATTCAAATTTCAAAACCCACCGAAGCCATCCCTATAAATGCATACCCTTTAGCTCCAGTGTCGTTTGATCCAATTTGACCCCTTCTTGCCCGAGATTGAGTGACAGAGGTTAGTCTTCAGTGGCAGAGGAGTGAATCTCCAATTGAGAGCATGAGTAGAGTGCCTAAATTCGTGACGAAGCCACTCGTCAATCTTCCTTTGGCGTAGTTCCGACTCTCTACATTCCACTACAGATCATGGTGATTTTCTTCTCTGCCATCATTATGTAGGCAACTTAGGGATGTTTAGAATTAATTTTAGTGTTCAATTCATTAGATTCAGAGTTAATTTCAGAAATCAGAAATTCTTAATCCACTTCCGATCTGCAAGATTGGATGTTTTTCTAACCCCCGACTCGACCTAAGCCTTTGCCCAACCCTTCTCCATCTCTTCCACCATCTAACCATCCTCAGTTTGCTTCCGATCCGAGAATTTACTTCCTCTCCATTTACCCTCATCGGAAGTCTTCTCCCCTTCACATTTTTCTATTTTATGCATCAATAACTGTAGTCAAAGATCCCCCTCCGAGCAAGCATTCATCTGCAAGTCATAGGAGCCCCAGATTCGAAGTGTAGAACCTGATCTAATGATTGGAGGAGATACTTGGAGCAGTCCAGGTTCATCGCCATCCAATTCGAAGATCTGGTGGTTTCTCGACGATCCACAGAGTATAGCAGGTGTAGGATTGCAGGAGCTTTCATTTGAGATCGATCTGAGGTAGAGCAGAGCCAAGAAGAGACAGATCTAGGCCGATCAGGTTCGGCAAAGCTCAAACGCTTCCCAGTTCTTCCAGAGCATCTCGTGGCCCTTCGACCAAGAACATCCACTCTATTCTTCATCACAACCATCCGATTTGTCCCAAACATGAATCATGGATTGAAGTTCCAGATCAGATCCAAGCTGCTCGAGCACGCTTCTTCATTAGCCATCCAATTGGCCTCTATACGAATCATGGCCATATATCATTCCACATGGATTAAGGGTATTTTTGCGCCCATTTCCCTACATTTATTTATTTTGCAATTAAGTCCTGTAAGGACATGTGTCTATTTTTCTTTTATTGAGCATTTGCGTTGTTATCACTAGTTTTATTTTAATTGTATTTTGTCCTATTTGAAGTGCAAGCGTGCATCGCATGCGATTTCTGTGAAAATTACAATAAAAAGTTCAAACTTCATTTGTTATTATTTGGCCCTAAAAAATAAAATATTTGCTATTTAGTCCTATTTAATGGTGCTTTCGTCGCCCGTACACAGATTTTGGACAAATTGCACAATAAGCCCTTGCATTTATTTATTTTTTATCATTTAGTCTACAAATAAAAATAATTACATTTATACCCCTGTGCTTCTGCATTTATTTTGCTTGTTAAAAAATCAAATAAAAATTGCAAAACACCTTTCAAAATTCTACACAAATAATGTTAGGCTTCTGTTCATTAGATCTTGCTTCCATAATTTTTATTTTGTATTTTCAATATTTTAGTTATTTCTAGTAATTAAAAAAAATAATAAAAATCCCATGTTTGCTCTTAAAAATCAATAAAAAAATATAAAAATTTTGCGAAAAATTCTAAAAAATTCCTGATTGTTTATTTTCATTTTTTAATTTCTATACCATTTTCACATTTTTATTTCTCATAAAAACCAAAAAAATCATAAAACACTCAAAAACATACAAAAATCATATATAAATTTGTAGAAATTTCCAAAATTTATAAAATAGTTTTTTGGAAATTATAAAAGTTTTTCTTGCAGTATGTGCATAATTTATCTAATTTTGATTTTATTTGTTATTTTAAAAATTAAAAAAACATACGCTTGGTGTTCGGTTTGCTTTATTTTCAATTTTTGATTTTTTTAAAGGCTTTAAAAATTCAAAAAATTTTGTTAAATCACAAAAAACATTAAAAGTTAACAGAAACCCTAAAATAATTTTGTATGAATCTATGTATTTTTACCTATTTGTAAAAATCCTAAAAGTTGCTGCTTTCTTCATTTTCTTTATTGATTTCTTTTAATCATGCTTATTTGTGATATTTTTAAAAAATAAAAAAATCTTTTGAAAAATTAAAAATCGTAAAAATAAAAATAAAAAAACTAAATAAAAATAAAATTAAAACTCATAAAAAAGATAAAAAAATAAAAAAGATAAAAACCAAGAAGAGTGTTCATAGAATTTTCCTTTTCTTTTCATTGATTTTTCATTGAATTGAATAACCCTCAGGATTTTGTTGCCTCTCTGAGTTCGATCCTGTACGCTATATTGTTAAATAAAGAACACTTACAGTTTTTCTGTTCGCATTCTTTTATTGCTTGTTGATTTGAACTGTGAATAAAAACATTAATTTTTGTTGAGGGATTTTTAGGGTTACAATCCATTAATTAAAAATTTCGAGAATTCTCCGTTCAACAGTCTCTAAGTGAAGAGACCTCTTGTCTCTATTTTGATCCAACGAAGGATGCACTTACGAGCACGCGATTGAGATGTATGCTTCTTGTAATCCGAGTTGAAGATCCGAGCGTGGAGTCTCCTGATTTTGTTGCATGAAATAGATGGCCTTCTTTACGAGAAAGATGCGCCGAAGAAGGTAGATATCCACGAGCAGTCGATTCGACAACACAACAACATCTCGACGACTGCGAGTCTCTCTAGTTCAAATTGGTCGACAACCACAATATTGAGAGTGGGAGAGGGGGCATAGATTAGAATAGAGAGAGAGAGAGTTATTGCCCTTGCAATTGTTGTAAAGAAAGTGCAAATACTTACTTTTCTTTTATAATAAATTTGATGTCCATGGATCCCAATCCATGTGCACACAATAATCAATGGTGTAGATTATTTTGTGCTTTCAATCAATTGCCATGATTTGTTGCATAAAATTTGCAACAACAAATTATAAATTTAAAATAAATAAAATATTTACAAATGATATTCAACATACTTAATTTAATTAAATCAATTTCATATGGAAATAAAGGAAAGATGACAAGCCCCCTTTCCTTGATAGAGTGGATGGCCATACAAGGAGTAGGACTCCAGGGTCATCCACCCTCTTAAAGAGGAAGGTGGCTCTCTTATTCCTTAATTGAGAGGTCTCATATCTCTCCAAATATTCCGCATGCGCAACAAATTTTATTGTAAAATTATTTACCAACATAATTCCAAATTATTTTGTGATAATTTCAATCATGCCATTAACAATTATGAATGAATGCAAATTACATTTACAATTAATTGTTCAATGTGAATCCAATTCACATTAACATTTAATTTGTAAATATTATTTACAATTAAATATCTCCATCATATTATAAATCACATTTAAAATATTTATGATTGTTATGGATACTGATATCTACATTAATCATATCCGTGGTAATTAAATTAATTTGATTATCTTGGAGGACTGTTCTTATGTGTCCAAATAATATAAATCATATTCATATTATTCATGGTAATTAAATCACATTAATCATCAATTTCCCAATGCTCAGATATATTATCAACAATGGAATTATTCGTGAACTCTTTCAAGAGTAATGCTTTTTCTCCGCTAATACTTGGAGATAAGGACATGGTGACTGTACATTCCATGTATAATGACTTGGATTGAGAACCTATCTCAAATCCATATCTCGGGGACCTCTGAAAGATGTTTGATTGAATCAAACTATGCATCTAATCTTCTCATTGCATCCGAATCACATTCAGATAAATGTCCATCATTGGACTGAGATTGGATTACTAATATACTAAGAGGAGTCACTAAAATCCATAATTGTTTCATCATTCCCTTGGAATGGAAGTGTCATGGTTATACAATCATTTACGATCAAATCACCCTCGAGTATTCCTAATACCCATACATCCTATATACTGGAAGACCTAGAATAAACCCGAAATTTTAGAACATATTTGGAGTGTCTTCTTCAGGGTTTATCATTAAGTTTCTCAATTGATCATTGGAAGTTGATATCGATCATATACTTTCCAAAAGCATATATCATACCTATAAATTTAGTCAAGCTTCCAAAGCGAGAATGACCTTGCATGAAATTCGATCAAAATATCTTATGAGTGAGCTCATGTCTTCTAGTTCAGTAATGAACCTGTATGATCCCTTTGAAATATAGTATTACTCATATGCCCTTGTATGCACACCAACTCACTGGTTTATAGTCCTTGATTAGATCATTAACCTATTGTTCTGCCTAATGTACATAATTAGAAATATAGCAATACATCTGTCTTCGGTCAAAAGATGCGTGCCTATATCATGATAGTATATGATACATGTCTTGATATCTCGATCTTGTTAAGTGATGAGACGAAAATCTGATTTGCGGCTTTTTAGAAGAGAAGGTTGTCGGTGTAGAAAACCGCAAATAGATCCTAGTCGATCAAACAAAATTCGGTTTTAGAGAAAACCTACACTAATTATTTAACCAGAGAAGTGTTCCTGGGTCACACACAAGGAGGCATAATAGGGTATTTTAAATTTTTTTAGGTGAAAATATTTTTGTGATTATTTTATCTCTTCTTAAAGCGATCACGGAAAAACGATAATTTTTATGGAGTTTTTAATTTTTATTTTATTTCAAAGTGGTATTTTTCACACAATTATTTACCATATAATAGGTAAAATATATGTGAAATATGGATGATCTTATATAGTAGGTGAAAACAGGCAAGCAAAGGGCTCGAAGGTCACACGAAAACAAATCAAAATGAAGACGATTTGCAACGAATCAAAACACAGTGAAAACACGAAAAAACTACACGAAAAATTAATGAAAAACTTGATGGGTAGTTGCGTAACTACCCTAAAAAGAACTACGAAAAAATGTCAAAAATAGGTCCAAAACTCCCCTACAGGCCAGGGGTATAATTGCAAGAAAAATAAACAAAATCGATGCATAAAGGTCCTCGGCAGGGACTGTTCTGAAAGAAAAATAAGAATGTTTACATTTAGGTCCCTACATGGGGACCTAAATGTAAATATGGAAATCTTCTGGAGCTTCTGGAATTTCTGGAAGTCTTCTGGGCTCTTTATGCAAAAGTTCTACCGGTTCAGATCCAACGGCTGAGATTATAATGTGAAGCGCAATCGGGGCCGTCCGATGATGACATGCGTCGCAAGCCTGTAGCCCGCGTGTTCTTCAACTGTTCTTGGGCGGTTGGGCAGCTGACGAAAGATGCTTCTTCACCGACTTTTCACCGGCGATTGATGACGAACTGGGAACTCCGGCAGGGCCAGAGGGTTTGCTCCTCTAACCCTTGAGCTCGCCCACGATGGACGTCAGGCGGAGATGGCTCCGAGCAGCAGTGGAAGCTCGATGAAGGTGGCGGTCTCATTGAGCTGGAGCTAGTTTCCAGGTTGTTGCGGCTTCTTTGAAGATGATTTTCTTAATGAAGAAGACTCCAACTAACTTGAATTCGCTCCTGATGCAAGATAGATCTGTAAAGAACAAGTATATGTGCTCGATTCACAGGGAATCAGCCGAATGTTTATGGTTTTGCAAGATCAAAAAGTTGTTTCCAGAATAAATGCTAGTCGGTGTGAGAAACCACAAGATAAGAAATGCAAATTGATTCAAACGTGAAACAAAGGGGATGAAAGATTTGATTGTGCGTTTTAGATGGCTGATTAGGCTAGCTAATGGTGTGATTAGCCACGCTAATCGTGGCACGAGAATCGAGATAAAATTCGATAGAGGTGGAGGAGTAGATATGGGACATAGAGGTGTATTTACTTCTGGTAGCTGCTGCGATGGGTGAATTAGACGTTTATATAGAGAGGGATAAATTGCGAAGTTTGGAGGTTTATGTAGAGAGTTTTCGTGCTCCCTAATCTAGATCTAATGGTGCGCGATGAAGAAGGTTGTTAGGGGAGTCGAATCAATGGATTAAATCATCGGGAAGGGTTAGGAGATGCGCGGAGTAATTGGTAGAAGAAGGCCGGTCAGATTAGACGGGCGTACTATCTTCTTGAGGAAGATGAACCAGGTGCTGACACGTTTCAACACCTGGTTGGCCAAATGAGTGAATTAGCTTATAAATTATATAATAAATATTAAATAACATTATTTTAATTAAGTATAAAATTAAGAAATGTAAATAATTAAATTATCTAAATTATGGAATAATTACTTTTTATATATAATAAATATTATTCGAAATATAAATATTATACTAATAAATATGTATAAATAAATTGGTTTTGGATTTTTAATTTAATAAATAAATAATTAAAAATTAATTTTATATTTTCTTAATTATTAGAATAATAAATAAGGGTTGTGTGAATTTTTAGGGATTTTAATAATTTAATTTACATATATTAATAAATATAGGTATAAATTATTTAGTTCATTTTTACCTATTATTTAGGGTTTTTGATTTTATTAAAATAATAAATAAGGTCCAAAAAATATGAAATAAATCAAGATTAAATTACAAGATCATGAAAATAACTAGAAATTATAAAATTAATAAAACTATAAATAATGTGTTCTACATAAAATAAATAGCTCGAAAACCCCGTTGTCATTTGGTCCCAAAACCGACTTTTTGCATATGGACTCCGAATTCGATGAAACCCTTTATTAATTAGAGAATATTACTTTATGAACTTTAAAGGTGAGTAGAGTGAAATTGGAGTTCGTATGAAGAAATTATGATGTTCGGAAGTTGAGAATTTGAGAATTTACAAGTAGAATTTCTTGATATATGTACAAGATAATATTTTTAACTTATTTATATATTTTTATATACATTTTTAGAAATAATTATGAAAAGAGTTTGGTGAAAAATAGATACATATGAATTAATTTAAAATCTTTGAAGTTTTGTATTTATTTAATAAATAGTGAGAGGTACATGAAGTTTGACTTAATTTATTTTTAGGGTTTTCTTTCCTTATCTCCCCCTACTTATTGGTTTGTCGACCAATCCATGCCGACTTGATCTCGAGGGTTAGGTTATAAATATACCTTGCAGTTATATTTATATTTATAAGTCATATTGTATATATTTACATATCTCCAATCTGCCTTCTTTTCTTTTTCTTTGTTCTTTATTTATTTACATGTTTTTTATGCTTAAAAGTGAATATTTATTCATGAATGAAGTTTGAATAAAAGATGGGAATTAATGAGTATTTACATGCATTTATTAAGGGTTTTAAGACAAAATGCGACAGAAAAGTTAATGAATCATGGATTCATCAACCCCCTATACTTAAACTTTGCTAGTCCCTTAGCAAACACTTATTTGAAAAAGTAAGTGAAAAAGAAAGAAAGTTAGAATGAATTTGTTTTCCTAAACCAATTCATGAGAACAGACAAAGGACAGAGCTCGATCGGGCCTGAAACAAGCATTTTGTCGGAGCCTTAACTAGGATTAGGATTTTATCCTCAACAGTCCTCAAGTTCCATAAATCCTTATTCAAGATCACTTCATCAGCTAGTTCAAACTCACTTATTCATATCACAAACTCTATCATCCTTGAAGTCAAATTGTACAGTGTGAATTGATTTAGCTCTTCCTGCTTGGAGAAACGAAGAAACCGTCCATCCCGGCTATACACTTCTATTGCTTCCTCATCCAGCTAATCTTTCCTCAGGGAGGGAGGTATTCCCTTCTGAGGTCAGTTTGTGCTATGTCCACAATCGAGTATAGAGAGAAAGTAGAAGAATGAGAAAAGAAGTGGAGTGCGACCAGTGTAGACACATCTCCTTGTGAAGCTCAACCGATGTAGCTAAGTCTCCACTAAGATGTGCAGGCCTTTTTGGTGGAAGCTTGGACCATTGTGGTCGTATTTGGTGGCTTCTTCTTTGATTTGACTTTGTAATTTGCTTGCACTGCATTCATCTTTTTGTGCCTCGACAAATATAGCATCTTTTTATTCCGTCCCTTTTTTGAGGTCTTAGAAAAATTGTGTCAGTAGATCCTTCCCTCATTCGAAGCAACTATCGCAACCCCAATCTCTCCCATCTTTAGACGTCAATGCCGCAAAGATAAGGATAGAAACACACTACCAAGATGTACTACCCTTCGTAACTCCATGCGAGTTAAGCTAAGTGTAGAGTGCATGTGTTCAAGATTGGTTCACTGGTGTAGAGTTGTACGAATGACACCAAATGGTCTACTTAAGCACATAGGACTTGATTTCTCGAATATGGTCTTATGGAACCCAAAGAGTTTAAGTCACAGACTTGAAGAGTCTAAATTCCAGATCCTAACTAGGCTCCTTACAACGAAAGTTAAAGGCTGTAATCAAGGTCCATCCTTTAGACTAGACTCAGTCCTTAGTTCCAGAAATCAAACTTATTCTGAAAAATGCGAATGCAAATGCAACCATGTTTTTGTGAAGTATATTTTCTGAATTTTACTCATTTTTATGGATTTTAAGGCTTTTGTAATTTTTATGTCTTTTAGGACTTTGTATTTTTATGGATTTCTTGATTTTTATACACAAGTTTTTGTACGTGAATTTTATAATATATATTTTATCTGGTTAAATATCTAATGTATTTTACAGATTTTATCTACAAGGGATTTTACAAGGATTAAATGATTTTTACACATGTTTTAATAAATAGGATTTTAAATAAGTATTATACAATTTTTAAATACAAATTTTAAATACAGATTTTAAACACAAGTTTTAAACATATTTTACTTATTTACAAGGATTTTATAAGTAATAAATAAATATATCAATAGATTTTAATTAACCCTTACCCACTTTTTATGGATTTTATAGATATAGAAAATACATAAAAGTATGAGTTATGGACAAAAGTATATATACAATACATACGCACCCCCCTATACTTAGCTTCTGCTATGTCCTCATAGCGTCAAAAGAGAAAAAGGAGGACATAACTCGTGCTAAGTAAAAGTGGGTGAAAAAGGATAGAGAGTACAAGTCAGTCAACCCCCCTATACTTACGATGAGGTCATCGTAAGTATAATGGAAGAGCAAAAACGAGGTGACTGAGAAAAAAAAATACAACGAAGGAACAAAAGAAATAAAGAAACGAAATCATCGAAATCACTCGGTCCCCTCTATACTTAGGATAAAGCATCCTAAGTATAGAAAAGAGTGTAGCCAAAAATCGGCGACCCGTGATTTGTGAAAAAGAAAGAATATACAAAAGAATCAGAACAAAATATAAAACGTGAAACAACGAACAATCGGTCCCCCCTATACTTAGGATCTGGTATCCTAAGCATAGAAGACGAGAAAAAATGGGGACGATTGTGGTCTACGAAGAATATACAAGTGTTGCGGATCTCCAGAAATCGAATGGCTCAAAAGAATTTGTACAGGATGAGATGAAGTGAAAGGATGATCATGAATCCTGTACAAAATAGATCACTTCAACTAGGGTCATATTGTATTTTCTGCTTTGTATGTGCGTACTGATCCTTGGCTGATAAAGTAGAGCTTCCTTTGTAAGTGAACTCTGTACATGGCATAGCTTTCTTTTCTGAAATATACGTCTTTGGAGTTAGACTACAAAAGGTGTCTATATGTGTAAGCATCACACCATCCGACTCTCTACGCTGAATAAACTGTATGATCTGTGAAATGTAATCAACTGACTCTTGTGCTGTAATATGTGTACTTTCAATCTGCGGCACTAAGATATCTACTGCAGGTGACTGCTCAGCTGAATCTGATATGAAATCTGTCTTTGTATGTGAACAATTATCTGAAAACTAGGTACTAGGTGATCTACCCTATCCTCGTGTAGGATATCGTGGGTATCAAAATAAACGCTCTCAAGATCAGGAAACTGTGTCTCATCTATGTGCTGACAATCTTCTGCAAGACTGGTGTCCTCTGAAGTAAATGACAATACTGATCTAGGACTGCTACATTCTCTCTCCATCTCAATTTGTATCTCTCCATTGTCTGTGCGGAATAATACTCTCCCAGCATCATAATCAAAGAGTGATCTTGATGTCTGCAAAAAGGGCCTCTCGAGAATGATTGGATCAAGGTGTAACTGTGTAGGGCACATCATGTCTAGGACAGTAAAGTCCACTGGAAACTGTAAGCCCTGAACAGTTACAATAATGTTCCTCAGTACACCTCTAGGTCTCTTCACAGATGGATCTGCAAACTGAAGTATCGCTCGTGATTTGTAGAGAGGACCTAGCTTGAGCGTATCAAGCAAAGAGGATGGAAGTAAATTGATCGAGGAACCATTATCTAAAAGAGTACGATGGAATGTAGTGTCTTCGATTTGACAATTGACATAGTGAGCTCCAGAATCTTTCTTCTTCTTGGGTACCTTGTTCCGAATAGCACACGAAGTTGCCTTGGTCAATATATGCTTCTCAACTAGTGATCTCTTTTTCCTACATGTAGTGCATTTGTTTTTCAATTGATTCTTAAGCGTAGGAAAATGATCTAAGGCATCATGAAGCGGGATCTTCAAAAAGATGTGATCTTTTAATAAACGCTCAGTCTCTGGAGTCACATCATTCTTTTTATTATTTTTCTTTCCTTTTCCATACAGAGCATCGGGAAAAGGAACAATGTCAGGAGTTAGAAAATCAGAATTTTTATTCATATTGAAATCAGCTTGTACATCGAGAGTTTCATAATTATGCACAAAACTCTCTAAAACAGGAGAAGAAATATTTTTCTCGGGAGTATCTGCATGGTCTGGCGTGATGTCATCGTCTGATTCACCAGTGTCCATATCAACTGTATCAGCATCGCTCCCTTCTCTTGGATCGTCAAAGTGGTCCTCATCAACTTGCTGGTTCTCCTCCTCGACATCAGAATCTCGCTGCTCATGGATTTGCTCTTGCTCCTCTAGTGCCCTCTCCTCTACTCCAGCAGGTGCTCGTGGTGATCTACCGCTCCTGGGATGAATGAAGTTAGATAAAAATTCAGGAAACGAGATCTTACCTGTAGTATCTACCTGATCTGGATGCCTCCTCTTGTTGTTCAGGTTCATCTGAGGCTGGGATGGAAGAGTGGTCTTCAGTGCAGTTAACTCGTCCAGACGACGGTTAACCTTCTCCATCTCGGTCTTATGCACAATCTGGAGCGTACTCAGCATATCCATGATCTGATTAAGTGCCTGGACTTGTGAAGACATCTCAGGTTTGGTGTGGTGGCCCTGGCTTGGTCCTCTCTCCTGCCTTTGCGTGTATTGCTGAGAGGTGGAAGGTTGGGAGTATCTCTGCACTGTGGAGGAAGATTGTTGCGGCTGCTGATAAGGATAAGTCTTTGAATAGTGAGCAAGATACTGGTATGATTGTATCTCTGATAAACATTCTGGTGAGACTGCTGCTGCGTGATGTTCTGGCGGTGCTAAAAATGTGGACATCCATGCTCCGGATGACCGTACGGCTGCTGCTGATGATGCGGTATACTCGGTTGCTGAATCGGAGTATACCAAGTCCCGTTAATCTCGAGAGTGGCTTGCGGCTCAACCTCCATATCTGCAGCGCTGGTGATCTGGTCAGGATTGGCATGAGACTGATCCTCATGCCAATCAATCTGTGGAGTCTCTAGCTCGCTCTGTACGTAGTGAATCTGACAGGTGGGTGGATAGGGTAAGATCCTCCGTGCTGGTTGTGCGGTCGAAGAAGATTGGCTCTACTGGTACTGAAGCTGAAGTTTTGAAACCTTCTTCAAAAGATCACTTAGCTGCTGAGGTAGAGATGATAGTTTCTCCAACTGTCGCAGCGGCTCTAAGTCCTGGACTTGCTTCTGAATCACATCCACCAACGTTAATTTCTCGCTAATGAAGCCCATGTTGGTGTTTGATTCAGATTCTGAGATGTTAGCCACCTTATGATGCTCTCGGTGATGTGGTGGCTGTGGGGCTTTCTGAAATGCCCGAGTAGAGTCAATGACTCTCGAGTTCTCAACCATCCCTTCGAAGATGGCCCAAACTGTCTCGGCATCCATGTTCAAATAGCTGCCGCCACATGCGACACTCACTAGCTCATGGATGTCCGGCGAGAATCCTCCAAAATAATTCTGAACTAGCACCTTCATCTGTATTTCATGATGTAGGCATCTCTCCGTAAGGTCTTTGAATCTATCCCATGCCTCATGGAAAGACTCATGTGGAAGCTGTGTGAAATTTGGAGATCTGACTCCTCATCATGTTCGTCCTCCCCAAAGGAAAATATTTATGCAAGAATGCGGACTTCAGATCATCCCATGTAGAAATTTCCCTTCCCAAGTGACTCAACCAGTAAAGTGCCTTGTCGGCTAAGGCAAAGGGAAAGGCCTTGAGGCGTACAACCTCCTGCGTAACTCCTTGATAACTAGCCGTACCACATATCATCTCGAATTGATGTAGAAAGGTAAACGACACCTTTGTGGCATTCCCATAAAACTTGGGAAGCAATGATATGAAGGACGGTCTCAACTCGTATGACCCTTGATTCGACGGTAGCCGAATCCAGTGATGGATCATTCTCGCGCCCGGGTCATACTCTTCCCGTAAAGTAGCGGGAACCACTGCAGGCAGTATCTAGTTCCCGGCCTCTGCACGCAGCGTGGCTATCCCAACCCGCAACTCATTCTGAGTTCTGAATTGTTCTCGAATATGGATGTTCATCTGTTGGAGCGTGTCGAGAATCCTGGTCGTAATATCTGCGGAATCTGGTCTTCCTTCATGATGCTCCTCAACTGGTGGCCTCTCGTCTGCTGGTCCTTTGTCGCAAGCCATCTAATTCAAATCGTCTGTGAAAGAAAAGCTCTCGTAAGAACTCAGCGAAAAATTGGCTGGAGATCTTGCTGATGTATTGAGGTAAGGGTCTGCCTCAATAGTCTGGCCAGGAGGCGAGGGAGTCTGGGTCTGGCCAGGAGGTGAGGGAGTCTGGTCAGATGGGACCAACTTGGGAAGAGAGTCATCCCAAGCTTGTGAAGATGTACGACCAACGACGAACAGTCGAAAGCTCACGGCGTCTGAGCAGAAAAGCCATCAAGACGTCAGCTTCGATATCAAGAGAATGATCGGGAGAGCACGATTTACGATTCAAAGGAGAGGGAAAAATGCGTAAAGCCATGGTAACTCACGCCCCACAAGCAAACACAAAGCAAATCCCGCTTTCACCAACACAACCTGGTGAAGACCATAAGAGTTCGATCTTTTATCTTGTCGGATTTAGGGTTGTAATTAGCAAACAAGTCTAATTGGTTATCGCGAGCTGATGCGAGCTGATAGGTGCCCGATAGTTTCTCCGAAACACTGGTCCGAGTCTTTACAGAAAATCACTCGCACTCAGCTAGTATGGGAGTAAGTACGAACCGTTTCCGGCTACGCATGTTACTTGAGGATGGAGCCTTACGTAGTGTCCCACTCTGCTAAGTAAACCCGGACCGTTTCCGGCTACCCGAGCGTACCCACTGAGGAACAGTGATTAAATGTATAGACTAAGTACTATTTCACGAGAAATACGGGGTTTTGGCTCTAACCTTATGGGTCGTCTCTCGCTCGCGCACTATGAGAAGATGTGCGGGGATTACTCTCCCAAGTCAGATGAATCTTTACGGTTTTTAGGTCAGATATTTTTAGCAGTCCCGATTTTATTTTGGGATTTTATAATTTTTTGAGTTTTTTCAAACAAACGTCTACTTTTTTATTTTCTTTTTATAAGAATCCTAAAATCATGCACCTAGTTTGCAAGTCCTGAAACTAGCTACGTAAGCACAATCAGATAGAATAAAAAAACCTAAGCAAGCATCTATCAAAAAAGCCACGGAAAAACCGATGAGGCGAGAAAACCGTGGTAGGTGCCCTGATCCTAAGAATACACGGTACTCGGTGAATCAGACCCCTAAAAAAATGGGGGGGGGATTACAAGTCGGGATGTCCTTAGTGGACCCCTTCTACTAGAGTTCAATACAACTTCTCTCTCTCTTTCTCTCTCGTTTACAAAGTTACACTAATTAATTTATGCCCTCTGCAGCCAACTTGTAAAGAAGGAATCAGCCTCTGCTCTTTCAACTGACTCGGCTTCCTAAGAAACCAGCTGATCCTACAGGCCCTGCAAAAACTAGTTAGCGGCTAAACAAAATCGAGAGACGAGTCGGGAAAAGCCATACGAAAAACCGAAGAAAAACTACGAAAAACAAAACAAAAAGAAGAGAGAAAATAAAATCACAAAAATATGTAAAAAAATCAAAATACACTAATGCCTCCCTGGCAACGGTGCCATTTTGATGGGACGATCAGAATTGGTTTATGGCTTTTTTAAAAGAAGAGGTTGTCGGTGTAGAAAACCGCAAAGAGATCCTAGTCGATCAAACAAAATTCAGTTTTAGAGAAAACCTACACTAATTATTTAACTAGGGAAGTGTTCCTAGGTCGAACACAAGGAGGCAGAATAGGGTATTTTGAATTTTTTTAGGTGAAAATATTTTTGTGATTATTTTATCTCTTCTTAAAGCGATCACGAAAAAAGCGACAATTTTTATGAAGTTTTTAATTTTTTTATTTGATTTTATTCTTTTCCAATTTTTATTTATTTTTCAAAGTGGTATTTTTCACACAATTTATTTACTATATAATAGGTAAAATATGTGAAATATGGATGATCTTATATTAGGTGAAAACGGGCGAGCAACGGGCTCGAAGGTCACATGAAAACAAATCAAAATGAAGACGATTTGCAATGAATCAAAACACGATGAAAACACGACAAAACTATACGTAAAATTAATGAAAAACTTGCTGGGGTAGTTGCGTAACTACCCTAAAAAGAACTATGAAAAAATATGTCAAAATAGGTCTAAAACTCCCCTACATGCTAGGGGTATAATTGCAAGAAAAAGAAACAAAAGTGATGCAAAAAGGTCCTCGACAAGGATTGTTCTTAAAGAAAAATAAGAATGTTTACATTTAGGTCCCTGGGTGGGGACCTAAATGTAAATCTGGAAAACTTTTGGAGCTTCTGGAATTTTTAGAAGTCTTCTGGGCTCTTTATACAAAAGTTCTACCGGTTCAGATCCAACGGCTGAGATTATAACGTGAAGCGCAATCCGGGCCATCCGCTGATGACACGCATCGCAAGCCTGTAGCCCTTGTGTTCTTCAACTGTTCTTGGGCAGTTAGGCAGCTGACAAAAGATGCTTCTTCGCCGACTTTTCACCGGCGATTGACGACGAACTGGGATCTCCGGCGGGGCCAGAGGGTTAGCTCCTCTAACCCTCGAGCTCGCCCGCGATGGACATCAGGCGAAGATGGCTCCGAGCGGCGGTGGAAGCTCGATGAAGGTGGCGGTCTCGTTGAGCTGGAGATGGTTTCCAGGTTGTTGCGGCTTCTTTGAAGATGATTTTCTTGATGAAGAAGACTCCAACTGACTTGAATTCTCTCCTGATGCAAGATAGATATGCAAAGAACAAGTATATGTGATTGATTCACAAGGAATCGACCGAATGTTTATGGTTTTGCAAGATCGAAAAATTGTTTCCAGAATAAATGCTAGTCGGCATGAGAAACCACAAGATAAGAAATGCGATTTGATTCAAATGTGAAAAAAGGAGATAAAAGATTTGATTGTGCATTTTAGATGGCTGATTAGGCTAGCTAATGGTGTGATTAGCCATGCTAATCGTGGCATGAGAATCGAGATAAAATTCGATAGAGGTAGAGGAGTAGATCTGGGACAGAGAGGTGTATTTACCTCTAGTAGCTGTTGCGACGGCCGATCTTCACCGGAGCTGGACGCGCGCGTGGCTGCGATGCAAGGTGGAGCTTCGCCTTGGAACTTCTCCTTGACGATCCCTCTTCCACACAAGGTAGCCTTCGGGTGCTGTCACCACCGGAGTGAGGCGGAGCGAGGTGGAGGAGATGGGAGTCAGCCACTGGCAGTTTGAGCTTTGGGTGGTTGAAGGAGAGTTAGTTATAAATTGCGAATTTTGGAGGTTTATATAGCGAGTTTTCGTGCTCCCCAAGCTACTAGATCTAATGGTGGGCGATGAAGAAGGTTGTTAGGGGAGTCGAATCAATGGATTGGATCATCGGGAAGGGTTAGCAGATGCACGGAGTAATTGGTAGAAGAAGGCCGGTCAGAACAGACTGGCGTACTGTCTTCTTGAGGAAGATGAACCAGGTGCTGACACGTGTTAGCACTTGGTTGGCCAGATGGGTGAATTAGCTTATAAATTATATAATAAATATTAAATAATGTTATTTTAATTAATTATAAAAACAAGAAATGTAAATAATTAAATTATCTAAATTATGGAATAATTACTTTTTATAAATAATAAATATTATTCGAAATATAAATATTATATTAATAAATATGTATAGATAAATAGGTTTTAGATTTTTAATGTAATAAATAAATATTAAAAATTAATTTTATATTTTCTTAATTATTAGAATAATAAATAATGGTTGTGTGAATTTTTAGGGATTTTAATAATTTAATTTACATATATTAATAAATATATGTATACGTTATTTAGTTCATTTTTACCTATTATTTAGGGTTTTTGATTTTATTAAAGTAATAAATAAGCTCCAAAAAATATGAAATAAATCAAGGTTAAATTACAAGATCATGAAAATAATAAAAAATTATAAAATTAATAAAACTATAAATAATGTGTTCTACATAAAATAAATAGCCCAGAAACCCCGTTGTCTTTTGGTCCCAAAATCGACTTTTTGCAAACGGACTCCAAATTCAATGAACCATCTTTATTAATTAGAGAATACTATTTTATGAACTTTAAAGGTGAGTAGAGTGAAATTGGAGTTCGTATGAAGAAATTACCATGTTCGGAAGTTGAGAATTTGATAATTTACCAGTAGGATTTCTTGGTATATGTAAAGGGTAATGTTTTTAACTTTTTTTATATTTTTATATACATTTTTAGAAATAATTAGGAAAAGAGTTTGGTAAAAAATATATACATATGAATTAATTAAAAATCTTTGAAGTTTTGTATTTATTTAATAAATAGTGAGAGGTACATGAAGTGCAACTTAATTTATTTTTAGGGCTTTCTTTCCTTATCTCCCCCTACTTATTGGTTTGTCGACCGATCCATGCTGACTTGGTCTCGGGGGTTAGATTATAAATATACCTTGCAGTTATGTTTATATTTATAAGTCATATTGTATATATTTACATATCTCCAATCTGCCTTCTTTTCTTTTTCTTTGTTCTTTATTTATTTACATGATTTTTATGCTTAAAAGTGAATATTTATTCATGAATGAAGTTTGAATAAAAGATGTGAATTAATGAATATTTACATGCATTTGTTAAGGGTTTTAAGACAAAATGCGACAGAAAAGTTAATGAGTCATGGATTCATCATTAAGTCAACTCTTTGACTTAGCTTATCTGGCAACTCTGAATCTTTATTCATATGTAGAGGACCTGCATCAAGAGGTTGATCATATATCAACCTTTGGAGAAGAATTGCCATCTCCTTCTCATGCTTGAGATCATATCTCAACAATCTTTTGATGGTGCTAGATGAGTCCTCAGTTTAACTCTTTAGATGTCATCCAAGCACCAGCCTCTATGGTTCAACCATTGAATCAACAACTGTTTGATTATTAAGATGGATATGGTACATAACTGAAGGATATGAGAAGATCCTTAAGAGCATCACGAAAGCGTATGGGTCACATCGTATGCCATCGAGAACGACTAGTCGTACTAGTTGTTCGAGTCAGCGAAATTTAAAAATTTTCAACGATGAAACCACATGATCCAAGAACACTTCTCAGATCGTTTCATCTAAACCACAAACAAGTATAAGGTTTACCTCTTGAAGCGTAGCTGCGATCATGTCTCTAAATGAAGAGACCTCCTATCTCAAGTCTGATCCGATGGAGGAGATGCTTGTGAGCGCGTTGATGAGATGTGTGCTCCTCGTAATCCATGTTGATAATCCAAGCGGCGAATCTCCTGATCTTGTATCACAAGATTCAATGTCTTCTTCACGAGTGAGGCACACCGAATGAGACGGAGAACCACGAGCAAACAATCCAGCATCATAACGATGATGCTGCGACGATGGCGACTCTCTCTAGGGCTACATGGTGGACACCACAATGATAGAGAAGGAGAGAGTTGGCGTGTAGAGAGAGAGAGGGGGGGAGAGTTTTAATTCCTCTTGGAATTATGTGGAACTCAAAGGCAATGGCTACCCTTCCTTTTATACTAGTTGGAAGCACATCGATTGATATGGTTTAGGATAAGAGGCTATTAATCAATGACCATGATTTATTGCTACAAATTTGCAACAACAAATTTAATTAAAATAAATTAATTATATCCCTTTATCAAGATACAAATTAATCCATTTTAATTTTAATTATAATAAATAGATAATAGGGAAGCAACAACCACCCTAAAAAGAGGGTGGTCATTGACGAACCGTGATTTCACCCTCTTAATAATGCCAAATTAACACCTTCGTTGCAGTCGGGTAAAAATCCAGTTAATAAAAACCGCTTCGAAATAATGTATCAAATTAAAGGCAAAGCGATCGAATTTATATTTTGCTTGGGCAAGCCCATGGTCTAACTCAAGGACACGAGCCTCTTATGTATCATTTAGACTCTTATTACTTGAATTAAATATCATATTAATAACTTGTAGTTCAATAAATGCAATAAAAGAGACATAGAAAGCAACCACATGAAAAGGACACTTTTTATTTGATTTTTTTATGCAAGGAAATGCAAGGTTAGAATGATGTGGATATGCCCAAATCAAATATAATCAATGAGCAATAAATATGTAAGCAAGTTCAGAATCTATTTTCGAAGCAATATATAATAATGGCATGGTGATCATTTAACAAGTGACACTATTTCATTAGAATTAATGAACACAGTCCAAAGTGTCCAAAACAAACCAAAAGCTATGCCATTAGAAAGACAACGAAATGAGCTTCAAATCTCCACTCAAATCAACTGAAATGGAGCTCGTATGCTCAAGATATTCAAGAATGAAACCAGAGGCATAAATGCAAGAAAAACATGAAAATAAATAACAAAAAGGTCCCTGGATGGACTAAAATGTAAATAGTAAAAACTACAAGACCTTCCCTGTAATTTACCCACACAACGGGGTATTTTTGCAATTATTAAAACCCACGGGGGATTGGGTGCAAAATACCCAAGCACACGTGGATGCACGTGGTGGCAGGACCTTTCCGCAATTTGGAGAAATTTGAAGGGCCTCCTTGCAAATTAACCCAGCGTGCACGTGACGAGCACATGTGCGCTAGGCTCGGTGGAAGAGCAGGCTCGAAGGAGGCTCGAATAGCTTCGATTGTTGGCTCGGCTTCGGAGAAGGTTCGGCATTGGCTTGGGAGATCCAATCCCGGAGGGCCGGAGAAGAGGCTTGGAGAAGGCGACGTGGACCTCTGTGGACCATCCGATCATGAAGATTGGATGGTGGCTGAAGGAGCACCTTTGGCTCGACGTGGCCTAACTTGGGCCCTTCGATCTTCGACATCCGACAGTATATGTACGAGATCTAGAAGAGGTCGTGGCTAAAGGATCACCGTTAGATGAACATCGGAAGTGTCATCCAACAACATCTGGAAGTCCTGGACCTTCGATCTCCGCTATGGAGAGGCGGCGCTAATGACCCTCCGGTGAGATGGCTGAAGCTCCGCCGCTCTCCCCGAGGTTCAACGAAGCTCGAGGCCGACTCCTAAAAGGTCTGCGACCTTCGTAGTAGCGTGGCGAGGAAGTTGGCCGGCCTGGAGGATGCTAAAGATGTCTATACGCCGGAGGGGACTCTCTTGAAAGATGCTCTGACCAAAGCTCCGACCATTGAAGCGAGTACCTACAACGTTAGTCTACATAGACGAAGCAATTACAAATTGCATAGTGGATGAGATGGGGAGCCTATGAGGATGGAGAAAATGAAGGCTCGATGCTCCTCCGCTGTGAAGGGTGGAGGAGATGGGTCGGAGATGGCCAGACTATGGAGAAGAGAAGGGGGATCTCTAATGGATGCGTGGATATGACCGTGGAAGGGTGAAGCTTGTGTAATTGTCTATGAAGGGTGAACTTGCACGGATAAGCCTAATAAATTTAGAGAAAATCAACGAAAAATCAAAAGTGGATCGGAGATGCTTACCTGAGCAATGGTGGACAAAGGCGGCTTGTGCTTGGGGTTCGAGGAAAACCCCGGGTCTTCGTTGAACCCCATCAGCCTGGTCGAGCAACTCAAGCGGTGACGAGACACCACGAACCTGACCTTCAATATCCAGGGGTCATCACTGGGGACTGCATCATCTTTGCTCCTTAATTGGCCCTCCCCCTATCACAGGGAGGAGGAGAGGGGCTGGGCGAGGCCCCACGTAAAGGTGGACAATCATAGAGTGGCGTGACGACGGCGTGTTCGAAGAAGGGGCGGGCAACGGTTAATGGAGTTTTCTGTGACTTGCATGGGGGATATGGAGTGAGATGAGGTAGGTCGTGGCAAAGGTGGATTCCTGCGAGGGTAATGGAAGATCAGTCTACGTCGGGAAGTGGTTAGCGAGTGGGGAATGTGGAGGATGCGGCCGGGAAAAAGGAAAGGGGGAGGCGAGTTGGAGAGGTGGGCGATGTGCGTGATGCTTATCCGGAGGTAGAAGAAAGGTTCTCGACCGTTGGATCTTATGATCCAATGGTTGAGAAGAGGGCACTTGAGTGCAGTTGAGATTAGATCCGGGGTTGGCGAGATCAAGCGCCAGGATAGCGCCATGTGGCGTGCTGAGAGAGAAGTGCTAGCAAACAGATGTGATTCAATCTAGGATTGATCGAACGGACATGAAATGAAGTAGAAAAGAGCGATTCGGATGTAAAGAGAGAAAATCGATCGGATGGTGATAGAGTTAGACACGTGGCGAGAGGAGGTTTAGGCGCGGGTGGACGACTGTGATGGAGTCTGAAGGTGGATCGGGTGTCTAGGAACTGCTACGGGATTGGATGGTGAGATGGATGGCTCCAGAAGACCATCAACGGCTGCTGGCGCCTACGCGTGGCAAGAGGCGATGCAGCCACGTGGCTCATCCAGAAGGAGCCACATGGCCCAATAAGATTATTCAAAAGAAGAAGGTGAAATACGAGGGAGAAGGATGCCGAATTTGGAAAAACTTAAAACATGAAAATTGTAGATCTCTATGAGATCTACAAGTTTCATTTTGACCAAAAAAAGAGATAGGGTCAAACAAAGAAAGAAATATTTTTGCGAGCATTTTTAAGGGTATAAAAACACAATGATTTTTAGTTTTGTTATTTTTTTGTATTTTTAATTTATTCCATGGGTTAGACAAATACAATGATTAATCTAGTTTTTATTATCATTAATTTAAGGAAGGGAGTTAATAACCGCGAATTACGACAATGAAACTAGGTTTCATCAACCCCCTATACTTAAACTATGCTCGTCCCCGAGCATCTCAAAAATGAATGAGCTGGATTAACCCCCTTGTGTATGTGCGTACAGGATCTGATCCGTTAAAAAACTCCCAATTTTGGAGATCAAAATCTTAGAGCTCAACCCAGCCTTAATCAAGAGGCATCCAATTCCTCTAGTTTTCCAGACTCTCTCTTGTATGCATATAAACTAAGGATATGAACTTAAGTGTTGATTGCGTTCACGAGAGTAGAGTCGCAACGTCACCCAAGGTCCTAGTCCAAGAAATTCTCCTAAGGACCCAATCCTCAACACTCAGGAATAAATCAAATCTTGCGTTCAATCCACCGTCTCTTTAGTAGTCAGACTTAGAAGTGTTGGCGGCATGCCAATTGATGGAGGGTTTCAGATTGTATCATTTCTTATCTCCCTCTCATTGGAACAAGGATCCGCTCGAGTGCCTTATTACTCAATGCATTTTTTTCGGTATTGATTAGTGCGTCCGTTAAGAGAAGTTGGAGCTATCTGCACTTGTTTTCCTGGGAATACACCGGGGTGTGCCTTTTTTGAGTACCTATCATACCTTCTACACCCAGACTTGTAGCATTTACGATGCATAGCCCTTTTTTGGTGCAAGTCTGACTCCTGGTCCTAATAGCGGTGGTCCAAGTGGACACTTTGAAATGGTTGGGAGCGCTCAACTTTGGTGGAATGAGAGCTTTTCTTTCAACAATGATTTTTCTTTGATTTGTAATATGTTTGGCTAGCTCCACTGCTTTTACCAAGAGTTGACGCACACTGATCAACATTTCGATGTAATTCACACCCTGGCACTTAGGTAGATATCAAGAGATTAGTACAAGAACCAAGTTCTCATACTGGCTGGAAATTACCGACACTCAGGTTTCATGAATTCTTCAATGATTTTATCCCATCCTCAAGCATTATTAGATCAAGTCCAGACTTGAATCCCTCATCCCAGTCTCTCAAGTGAAATTTCAACTCATCTCATAGAGACCGTAGTCGTGTATGTAAAGTGCTGATCATATTCTTAAGGTAGGAGACTAAGCATGCAATATAGCACGTAAATTTAGAAACCTAGGGAAATGTGGATGATTAAGTCTAAGACCCTGATGGCTAAGGTTGGTTAACCTAAAATCTCAAGACCTCATAAATCTTATATTCTCGAACATATCTGATCCTGTGTGGAAGTGAAAATGTAGGGGATTTTATCCAACTCCTTCATCCAAGTTTTTTATTTTTTTTTCAGAATTTTTTATGAAGACTTTAAAAGACAAAATGATTACCAAAACTCAAATGAGTAGATGCATTTGCATTCAGTCAGTATAGGTGTAAGTACAGGCTGGAGCCCGTTTCTTGAGGATGAAGCCTTACGCGATGTCCTATAAACCACCCACTCTGCTAAGGGAAATCCCTCACTGAACGCAGCTACTTATTTGGATTTACTAGTCACTTTTGACTCTTAAAGGATTTTTTATTTTTGATTTTTTTGTGGATTTTTTATTAAAGTTAGAACAAAAGTTAGACTCACTTTCCTTGAAGTCGAGAAAATAATTTTAACATTATGTCACATATAGATTTTTCAAACATTTTCAAAAGATTTTTCAAAATAAGATAAACTCATTTTTCAAATCATTTTCAAAAGTTTTCTTTGAAAATAATGTGACATAATATAGAAAAGTCTTGAAAATAATTTTGTTCACTTAGTTCAAAAGATTATACTTTAGCCAAAAAGTTTTAAATTTTTCAAAATTTTTCAAAATATAGCTAAAGTACATATACGATATATACGGTATACCAACTATACATAAACTTTGCTATGTCCTCATAGCACTAGATGATACAAAGCCATATGTCCATTTAAGTATAGCAGAATATACGAGAACTGGGGTAGACACCCCCTATACTTAGGTTAGAAGTAACCTAAGTATCAAGGAAAGGAAAGATGAGTGAGAAGATCACATGGTCTCAGGCCCCCTATACTTAGGCTGAGAGTAGCCTAAGTATAAAGATGGATAATTGATGTTGGGAGAGACCTGAGGTGAACGAAGAAGTAGGATGGATGTACAAATGAGCGGATGAATCTTCGGAGATGAATGGAGCCCCTAAGGTCTAGGCGAGGGTGTCAGAGCAATCAAGGCTCAACCAAGCATGCAATACCCTTTGATTTCACCAACTCACACATGAAACTAACAAATGCTGGTTAATTATCTTGTCATTTTTATTGGTGATTAAAACATTCTAGTTACGCGAGAATCAAGAAAAAATCGAATAAAAACATCCTAAGTAAATAAGGGTGTTGCTCTCCCAAAACAAGATTTTACTCCATTTTAGGTATATCCTTTAAGTGGTATCAGAGCCATTGGTCTGAGGTTTTGGATACGATCTATAAACCTAAGATGACTTGGGCATTTTTGATTGTGTGATGTTTCATCGCATTTCATTCACGCAACCCTGTTTAGTGCATTTTTCGCCCTGTTTAGAAGTTTTAAAATATGTGATTATCACTTTATTATGTTCCCCATTAAATAAGGAAACCGTGGGATTTGAGTTTGCGTGATTTGGAATCCGATTGCTCAAGTTATGATCATTTTAATGAACATGTTTCCACTGTTTCAGGGATGACGAATCTTAACGTAAGAGTTAATTACGATTTTAAAACGCCTAAAATGCATGAATATCACTTGCATTCTGATGTAAATCTAATTACCAAACTATAGAAACTTATTTTTCTTGATTTGAATTTAAATTGATTGAGATATGCTAATTTTAGTAAGTGAGAGTCACTGCTGAAAATTACTTTCCTAATCAAGAACCTTGTGATTGTCATTCAATTATATTAATAAAAATTAATGATTAATTTTCTGAAATAATTATTGATGAATATTTGTGAAATATTTAAAGATGATGATTATTTCCTTGATTGACATTGACCATAATCAAAACTTGATTAGATATGATCTAGATTACAATTGGTTATTTGAATCTTCCAACAAACATTGATGCTTGAATAGGATTGAGGATTTGTTTAACAAATCTCCTTATAATTAAAAAATGATTTGATTATTATTATCGTATAACTTTGGTCGAAAGTCCGATTATCATCTCAAGTATGAAATGATCAATTGGCATTATCCAGACCTGAGATGGATATGATGTCTAGTCAGGGAGCGTTGGGGTAGCAGGTTGCTCCATGAGCGGTTTATCTCACTCCCGTCGGTATTGGCTATGACAGAGGGTAAGGAAAGGATAATGTTTGAAGAGATCGTGATGTATATTTTCTAATTATTAAAATTCAAATAATATGTATTTTGAGATTATACCATCCTTCAAATAACAATTAAAAATTGTTTGTTGGTTGATTGATGGGATTGATAATTGATTTAATATGATTAAATTAATTAGATCCAATTAAATTAAACTCTCTATTATGAATAGAGTAGTATTTCCCTTGGAAGAATTAATTATGTGAATATGATTCATAATAATAAATTAGAATTTGAAGATGATATGGAGGATCACATAAGTGACATCCATGGTCATCTGTCAAGGCGAAGAGTTCCTTCACCAGGGATTGTATGTAGGAAATGCCTGTCCGAAGTGACAGCTCCTGCATACAAGAGCATCTGGATCGGACTCTTTGCTTCTCAAAAGACTAAGGCCGTATATGCAGTGACCCCAATATCAGGTCCTCATATTATTGGGGTGATATTGGATTGCGCATAGCGAGTTCTAATCCCGTTGATGGTTGGTTCAATTAACGACACGTCAACATCACCTTAGATGTGGTGGGTTCGGGTGTTAAAGACCGAATTGGGAATGCAAGTTGGACTTGCAAGGCGGAATGAGTTCCCGCTTCTTTTTATCTGAGTTACATGTTCTCATATTATTGGGATATGACGGAGATAAGGAAGGAGATACCAGATCTTGCTTGACATATAATGGTAAATAGATCTCTCACATTGAAAATGATTAAGGGAATGGAGTTTCAGTGTTGACAAGGTAAGATAACTTTGATACAAAAATTCCTAAATCAAAGTAAACAATATATTTATATATATTTATGCAAATTTCTTATTTCAGATAATCCCACTCAATACTATACTCAATAATGACCAGTAAAATATCATGGATTGGATCCATGATCAAGATATTGTACATGCAGTTGGACACATATTGTATGTGGCTGCAATGTGCAAGTTTCCTCGTAATAATGAGGAATGTCAATTAAGTATACAATAGGACTACAAATCTTGGGTTTGTGTGTCTCTATAGTATTGATCTCTCATCGAATGTACTTTGGAAGTGATATGTCGCTAATGATCATAATTGTTAAATAATCTTTATAAAAATATTATAAGATGTTTAGGCAAATATATGCGCTCTCAAAATTTAATCATGAATGACATGGTTCTCTGCATTATGCATAATGGTGGCTCTATAAGAGAGATGTATTCAAAATGTTTGAGTACCTACCTGAACCAAAGTCTTTTAGAGTATAGATGGATGTAGATACGATGAATGTTATAGTTATATTATCTATACTCAAGTCATTCATGAATCTCCATAATATTCATATTGTATGAATTGAATGAAGCATGTATAAATGTGAAATACTCTTATATTGAAATCCTTTGAATTAAACATAAGAGATCCTTTGTCTTAAGCAATGGTTGTTTTTAGATGAAGGGAGCGCAGTGGAAGCATGGGTCTGACCCAAGTAAGAAGGAAAGTCAAAGAGTTGAGTGTACTTCTGTGACTTCCATATGACATCCAAAGAGTTGAGTGAATGCCAATACTTCACAAAGTCGACGTATTGATAATATGATTATCTAGACTATCTAAAATCCTTAGAGAAGGACTTATATAGTGCATCGGAATAATGTACATATAATCACTGAATTTGACTTTTTTATTTGATAATATCAAAGTCTGATAATTATATCTCATTCTTCTAATAATAGTTGCAATTGGTGGCATATATTTTAGAGGACTAGAAAATTTTATCACAAGGTTTAATAGTCATCTACATGGATATTGATGCAATTGTTGCAACAATCTCTATTGGATTGATAGACTTCATATTTTCAGTGGAAGAGCTCTTAGTCTTAGAGAATGTCTCTATGACCCATATATTAGAATACACTCATTGTTTATTTCTAAATGTTGCGAATAAACATGAATTTTAGAATAGACCTATCATAAATGGTTATGATGGATATGTTTCATATAGTAATCTGACATTTGGGGGACTCTACTAAATTAGAAAATTAATGAATGGTTCATTAACATTTCTAATATTGAAAATTAAACCTTAAAAGATCAATATGAGGATGAAGATCATTTGACAATGATCCGACATCAAGCCTTGGACATATGTATGTTGACGAGATTGATGGACTAGTAAGAGATGAAGCTTTAGAATGTATGAAATTTCAAATCTTACATACTTTTGAATATTGTACAATGCACCCTTATCTGGGAATGGTGTAAGATGCCAAGGTATTCAAGATCTCATACATATTGATGTATGTAGATCATCTGTATCACAATAAACATTGATGATATGTGATATCATTCGATGATTTTCATGATATGAGACTTCTTTCCTTCATATTAAAAACTTTTGAAATGTTCAAAGATTTCATGATTTGGTTTAGAACCAAAGTTTGAAGGAAGATGAAACCTAGGTATCCCATACCTATTAGATGAATTCATGGAATACCTTATGGAGAAGGGAATATCATTCCTATCTCAATCCTTCTAATGCACCTAAACTCAATGGAGTTGTAGGGAGATACAATTGGATCATGTGTGACATGATTTGATCATTGATTAATTTTAGCATAATTATCTCTTAGTTTCCGGGTATATATATGTAGTAAAGACTACATTATATATAAGATTCCATGCGGATCTTAGCCCGAAAACCCTCATAAGCTATGGTTTAAAACCTAGCCTAGTCTTGGACACTCGAGGATTTAGGGTTTCTTGGTCCATGACCATGTCATGGATGTAAGTAAGCTGGAATCTAGCACTAGAGAGTGCTGCTTCATTAGGAAAATAAAGGATGGTATTGGATACCTATTTTATGACTTGAGATTCTTAAAATATTTAATTACTAAGGATATGATTCTTATAAGACGACTTTCTTCATAATCAAGATGAAAATGAAGTGAAGGAACTCATTTAATCTTGAGAGGATAATAAGGCTCATGAAATCGGAAACTAAAATGACAATTAAAGATGAAACACTCATACCTCTTCAAGTGAGTTAGAGGATGGATTCCATGTGTTAGTTAAGTCTGACAATGATCTCACTTCATGTGATGAAGCTTCTGAAGATCATGACATGGAAAGATGGATGCTAGAAGTAAAGTATAGAGTAGACTTCATATACAAGTGTTGTATATATGGCCTTCGAGGATCCACCTATAAAGGTAAGACCCATTAGGTGTAAATGGATCTTCAAAAGAAAGAAGGAACCTGATGAGAAGGTGAAGACCTTCAAAGCATGGCTCGTATCCACAAGATACGAAGAGAAGACATTTCCTGCGACGAGACTTGCTCTTCAGTGGCCATGCTTAAACCCATCAGAATATTGCTAACTATAGCTACACAACTTGGTTATGACATCTTCAAGATGTGAGTTAAGATTGCATTACTCTATGAAGACTTCTCCGAGGATATTCATATAAAGTAGCCCCAGGGCTTCATGGTTGCGGAAAGCAAGGTGTGCAAACTGAAGAACTCCATCTATGGACTCAAATAAGCTTCTTGTATTTGATGAAATTATAAATGTTATGATCTCAGATAGAATCTGGATGAACCGTGTGAAGCTTAGCGGGAGTGCCATTATATTCATCGTGCTAAATGTAGATGATATCCTAAGCATTTAGAATGATATAAGGATAATAATAAGTGTTTATAGTCTGGCTATTCCATACCTTGAGATATGATCTCAAGCATATCTCTTAGATCTTAGTTCCGAAGTTGTTCAGAAGCAAAGAGAAGAGGGTATTGGGACTGTCACATTAGTGATACACGTTGGACATGTTCCATTTTCTGGAAAATTCCAAGAAAGATTTCTTTTCCTTATGATATGGTACTAACCTATCTAAAGGGATAGCACCTCAAGGAGTTGACGAAGTAAATGCTAAAACTGCTTGCCTTTGTGCATCAGTTACGAGAAGCCGGGTGTATGCTAGATATGTACAAAAGCCAGATGTCTGCCATGTAGTGGGATTAGTAAACTGTTACTAATCCTACTATGGAAATAAAACACTTGATTGCAGTAATAACAATATCTTAAAAGATGACAAGATTTTTGAGATAGTGATATCAAAGTCTTATCTTCAAGAACTTAAGACTTTATAGATAGTGATATAAAAGGTCTTAACTGCGGATACCTTAGGAGATAGAGATCACCAAGAATAAGGGTATTTTGATAAGGATAATGGAAATACTGGTAAAAAACAATTTTGAGCTGTAGTGTCAAGGACACTATAAGTGACAATATTGAGTATTGGTTGCATAAGATGAAACATTCACAAAGTATACGAGCACTGTTACTGGGAGATATGCAAGTTCCGTAAAAGGACTTGGCGTAGTCTCTTGGGAACGGAGTGACTGATAAGCTTACCTAGCTATTTTTCTAATATGCCTATGATTGCCACATGAGTGTGGGTTTAAAGATTAGCTCATTAATGGCTCTATGTGCGAGTGGCAGATTGTTGGACATGCGAGCTCACGACGAGCCACTATGCAATAATTATTATTGTAAATGTCATTCCCTGATCTGAAATGAAGAATAACTAAATTGCATAATAGGTAGCTTAGTATAATCAGGATTATGCACCATGGATATCTTAAGATCATACATCTATTGATTCAATTATTGAATCATAGACTCTGGTGCTTGGATGAATATATAAAGATTTAGATTGAGGACTCATTAAGCACTGCTAAATGATTATTAAGAGAGGATCTCCATCCTGAGAAGAGATGACAATCCATTCTCTATATGCTGATATCTAAATGAACCTCTTGATGCAGGTCCTCTGCATAGGAATAGAGATTCGGAGGTGTTAGAGAAGTTAGGTCAAAGAGTTGACTTAGCAAAATCGAGATAACCAAAGACCTAGTCGTATAGTGTCACAATATAGGCACATATCCTCTGACTGGAGATAGATGTGTTACTATATGTCTGAGTATGTACATTTGGCAAACCAATAGGTTGATGACCTAATCAAGGTCTATAAACCAGCACGCTGGTGTGCATGCAAGGGCATATGAGTAATACAATCTCTCAAAGAGATCATACATGTTCATTTACTGAATTAGAAGACATGAGCTCACTTATGAGATATTGGGAAGAATCAAATTCTGTGCACGGTCGTTCGCTTTGGAAGCCTAACTGAATTTGTAGGTTGGATATATGCTTTTGGAAAGTATATGATCAACACCTGCGTATGATATACGCTTTTGGAAAGTATATGATCGATACCAACTCCCAATCGTCAAATGAGAAACTTAATAATAAAATCCCGAAGTAGATAGTGTAAATAGATCTAAAACTTCGGGTTTAATCTGGTTCTTCCAGTATATATGATGTACAAGTATTAGGAATACTTGAGGGTGATGTGATCATAAAAGATTGTATAACCATGACGCTTCCATTCCTAGGGAGTGATAAAACATGTCTTGATTTTAGTGACTCCTCTTAGTAGAGAAGTGATCTGATCTTGGTCCAAATGTTGGACATTGATCTGAATATGATTTAGATGCAATGAGAAGATTTGTACTTGAAAAGGGATAAAGGGATAAAGTTAATTTATTTTAAACTAATCGTTGTGGTTTTTGGAGCAACAATCATGGCCATTTATTAATAACCTTTTAATCTAAACCGTTGGATTAAGATGGCACATGGATTGAGATCCATATACATCCAACTAATATAAAAGGAAGGGTAGCCCTTGACTTCTAGATCACACATATAATACCAAGAGGAATTAAACTCTCTCCATCTCCCTCGCTCTCTCTACACGCCAAGTCTCTCTCTCTCTCTCACATTATGGCTGTCCACAATGGAGCCCTAGAGAGAGTCACCATCCCTGCAGCATCATCGCTATGCTGCTGGATTGTTTGCTTGTGGATCTCCATCTCCTTCAGTGCGCCTCGCTCATGAAGAAGATGTCAGATCTCGTGTGATGAGATTAGGAGATTCATCGCTTGGATCATCAACATGGATTGCGAGGAGTACGCGTCTCATTAACGTGTTCGCAAGCGTCTCCTTCGTTGGATTGGACTTGAGACAGGAGGTCTTTTCATTTAGAGACTCGATCGCAACCCTTCTTCAAGAGTAAGCCTAATACTTGTTTGTGGTCTAGATGAAATGGTCCGAGAAGTGTTCTTGCATCATGTGGTTTCATCGTTTATTTTTTTTAAATTACGCTGCCTCGAGCTTCTAGTACGACTAGTCGCTCTCGATCGCATATTATTCGATCCTCATGCTTCCGTGACGCACTTAAGGATCTTCCCATATCCTTCAGCTAACCCCATTAGAAATAAAAATATTGGGAACCCCAAACCTTGAAATGATATGCTCCTTGATGAACTTACAAACAATCCTACTGTCTGTGGCTCAGGTTGGAATAGCCTCCACCCACCTAGAAAGATAGTTAACCGCTAACAAGATGTACTCAAATCCATGGCTATTGGGAAAGGGACCCATGAAATATATGCCCCATGCATCAAATACATCACATAAAATCACAGGCTGCATGGACATCTCATCTCTATACCCAACTATCCCTCCCATCATTTGGCAAACAGGGCACTCCCGTATATAATCAGTGGCATCTCTAAACAAGGTAGACTAAAATAGTACACATTGAAGTGAAGTTTATGTGAAAAAACCTTAAGCGCATCACGGAAGCATGAAGATCGCATCATGTGTGATTTGGAGCGACTAGTCATACTAGTTAGTCGGGGCAACCGAATTTAAAAATTTTAAATAGATGAAACCACATGTTTCGAGAACACTTCTCAAAATGTTTAATCAAGAACACAAGCGAGTTCAGAGGAATACCTCATGAAGCGTGGTTACGATCACTAATCTCTAAAGGAAGATATTCTCCCGTCTCGAGTCTGATCCGACGTAGATCACACTTGTGGGAACGAGGATGAATCACGTTCTTCCTGCAATCTAATTTGATGATCCGAGCAACGAATCTCTGGATTTCATCTCATGAAATCCCGACATCTTCTTCACGAGTGAGGTGCATCGAATAAGATGGAGAACCACGAGTAGACGATCCGGCAATATAACAATGACACGACGGGTACGGGGATCTCTAGGTCAATAATATGGATGACCGTATTATTGAGAAAGAGAGAGAGAGGATGACCATGATAGAGAGAAAGAGAGAGAGCTGTTGTATTCTTAATGTGAAAAAATGGCCAGGTCTACCCTTTCTTTTATACTAAATTGGATGGCGGAGATGTACTCCTAATTCAAATCAATTATTGAGATTTTATTGTAAAAAAATTATAACAACAATTAATTTAATTTAAAAGAAAATAAATATGTTGTAAATAATCATAACAAATTTAGATTCAATTAAATCAAAAACCTCCCAAATGAAATAGGACTAGAGAACCTCCATCCATGTATGGGAGAAGGAGATGGCCTCCTTCCCCTTATACATGGTGGATGGCCACCTTGATTGGAGAGAGAAGATCTCTTCAATAGAGTAATATCATTACATTTAGTCTTATTTAATGGATTTTTTTGTCAAAAAAATATAACCAAATAATTATTGTAAATTATTTATCATAATTACAAAAAAAATCATTGATAACTATGAATTAATTTCAATCACCAAATAAAACATAAATCACAGTTACAATTAATTGTATAATGTGAATCCAATTCACATCATCATTTAATTCATAAATATTATTTACAATTAACTCTCTCTAATATATTATAAATCACAGTTATAATATATATGAATAATATGGATAGTGATATATTATTCATATCCTTGGCAATTAAATCATATTTAATTATCTTGGATGTCCATTCTTATGTTCCCAAAAAATATGAATCACATTCACATTATTCACATCTTTGATAATTAAATCACATTAAATTATCTTAGATAACTCTTCTCATATGTCCAAATAATATGAATCTTATTCATATTATTCTTGATAATTAAATCAAATTTAACTATCAATTTTACTCAATGCTCAGATACATTATCAACAATGAAATTATCCTTGGATTCTTTCAAGAATAATGTGCTTTCTCCGTAGATACTTGGAGATAAGGACATGACGATTGTACATTCCATGTATATTGACTTGGATATTGAGATTATATCTCAATTCAAGATCAAGGGGACCTCTCAAACACGTTTGATTGAATCAAAGCCGTAAATCTAATCTTCTCATTGCATTCGAGTTGCATTCAGACCAATGTCCAACATTTGGACTAAGATTAGATTACTTCTCTATAAAGAATCACTAAAATCCAAACCAGTTTCATCACTCCCTCAGAATGGAAGTGTCATGGTTATATAATCGTTTATGATCACATCATCCTCAAGTATTCCTAATACCTGTACATCCTGCATACTGGAAGACCTAGAATAAACCGAAGAATTTGATCAATTTGAAACCTTCTTCTTCAGGGTCATATCATTAAGTTTCTCATTTGATCATTGGGAGTTGGTATCGATCATATACTTTCCAAAATCATATATCATACCAAGTTATTGATCATATACTTCCCAAAAGCATATATAAAACCTACAAATTCAGTCAAAATTTCAAAATGAGATGAGCATGCACGTAATTTGATCCCAATATCTCATGAGTGAGTTCATGCCTTCCTGGTTCAATAATAAACTTGTATGATCCATTTGAGAGATTGTATTACTCATATGCCCTTGTATGCACACCAACTCACCGGTGTATAGACCTTAATTAGATCATCAACCTATAGGTCTTCCAAATGTACATACTCAAACATATAGTAACACATATGTCTCCGATTAGAGGATTCGTGCCCATATCACGACAGTATAAGACATAGGACTTGGTTATCTCAATCTCGTTAATTCAACTCTCCGACCCAACTTATCTAGCACATTCGAATCTCTATTCTTATGCATAGGACATTCATCAATAGGTCGGTCAGATATCAGCCTTCAGAGAAGAATTGCCATCCACTTCTCAGGCTGGAGATCATCTCTTAACAATCACTTGGTGGTGTTTGATGAGTCCTCAATCTAACTCTTTAGATATCATCCAAGTACCAGCCTCTATGATTCAACATTTGAATCAACAACTATATGTTCATTAAGATGGACATGATACATAACCCTAATTGTACTAAGGGGCCTATTATGCAAATTAATTATTCTTTATTTCAGACCCATGAATGATTTGCAACAACACTTATTGCATAATGACTCGTTGTGGGCTA